>CM056996.1:134908740-135306240 GCA_029891345.1 Dryococelus australis
TCAATGGAAGGGGTGTGGGTTCGCGCCCCCTCTCCTGCAATGGTAAGCATAAGATTTTCATGTCGTATAATGTGATTAATAGTGAAGCAAAGGAAATATTAAAAACAAAGAAAAGTTGATATTGGTGATCAAAATAATTATTTTTAAGAGATACAGTCAGACATATGGTGAAAGCATGGCTAGCCATCAGTAGGCCATCTGATGGTTGTGAAATAGTACATCGATGGGCCATTGCTGTTGTAAGCATATGGGCCATGCTTGGGCCATTTGTGTTTACCACACCTGAGCCAGTAATTGATAGAGTATGGCAAGTTAGTGGTGCCACTTCAGGACCAGCAATGGTGCTGGGTGCATGCCAGCTGTTGGCCAACTGTTTGTCGGCTTGGCATCCGACTGTAAACCATATATGTGCCATATGTGGTTTGCTACATGGGTATCGACCTCTCTAAAACCTCTACTCCTGGGCCCTCAAGCACACCACAGAAGCAATGTAGGCGGCCAAGTACGAATGCAAGTAGGATTGACTCAGATGATGACGATAATATCATCTTGCATAATTCAGATTCATCAATATGATCACTTCAATCAGATGATGATGAATATGATACAACTACACCTAAGCCCAGCAAAAAGTTTACAGGGATTTTGAGAACACCTCAAACACGACCACTGGAAGTAACAAAATGTCTCAGAATGTCCATAAATTACAAAGCTGTCAAGATGAATAGAAATTTATTTACCGAACAAAAATAAAACATGAAAGAAACGGCGTCCAACAAAAATGTTCGACCCCAAAAATGAAAGTAGTCTTCTGTGGGAGAAGGGAAAGTGAGCAGAACATCGATATCATCGACCTGGCACTGTCATTTGTACAATGAAAACAGGACTATTAACATGACACGATGCAAGGTTTGTTTTCTTTGGGTTCATGATGAATATGTAGGCTTGGTTTCCCAAGGCATTGATTAACTTTCATGTGTACTTCTTGTGAATAGATAAGTTGTTTATGATAAAATGTGCCGAAATAACTGTTGACTATAAATGTTTTTGCTGTTCTATATTAGTGACCATAGAAGGGCTTTATTGTAAGGGTAATTATTATTTTTTGGGTACACAGTTATTTTTGTAAATGATTAACATCCAATTTAAGGTTGACTGTGATACATAAGGTACATTATAAGACATTTGAATTCATATTGTCTTTGTTTCTGTTTCCATGTTAGGCTGATGGAAATGTGCAGCTCTCTTGTTGCCATATCTGAACATCTTTACACTCACCAGTGTGACTAATGATTGTTCGAGGGGAACACCAATATATTCCTTGTCGCTAACCCACACAATGGTGTCAATAACGATCTTTTACACTAACTTAAACTCTATCACTTATAAAAAGGTGTATAGTGGCCATATTTGGAGCACCTCCACTTATTTTGGGCACTTTCTTACGACTACAACTTTTTCACATACCATAAAATAATGTTTTCTTATTCAAACATTGTTACCTAAGAGTATTAGTAATTGATTTGAGTGTATACATCCCATAATACCACATTTTTCCCCGAGCATTTATCAGTTAACAATGCCTGCGATTTCTTAAGGGTGCCCATATTTGGTCGACCTACCATTCTAAGGGACTTGCAAAATCCCCTTTTATACATCGTGACCTGAGGGTCTTAATAATAATAAATTCATACTTAAGTCATTCCGAGGCCCAGGAGCTACTTCTCCCCGAGCTAGCAGTAAACCTGGGTATTTATATAAAAATTTACCTCTACTCCCCTCCACAGTCCGGGGTACAAACGAAATATTTTCAAACTTCACCAATTAGAAAATACTGATATTAATTTTTATTGCCCATTTCCGGTATAAATTTCACTTCCGTAGCGCTGTATTACATTTAATGACCGCGCCACCATGCGCTGCCGACGACACCAGCGCCACGATGCAGCGCTCGAAGGAACCCAAAGCCACCTTGCTCAGTCTTGAGAAGCCCGCATCGCTGCCGGTCTGCTTGCCAAGCTGTCCATGACCTACCGCGAATTCCGTCAGCTGATCGTCGCGCACCGGCTGCCTTGCACGAGGCAGAGGAACGATATGAAACTTCGGTGGTATGCAGACAAAGGTAGGGAGTCCTCAAATACAGCAAATATATGTAGATTTGGCGAAACCTTATTGCCGTGCAGAAACTGCGCAGTTTCGTTGCGCTCGACGGGAACATGACGTATTGTCAGATCGGGCAGGTCACGTATGGCAGGTGGAAATTTCCGAAAAATGAGACGACCTGTCTCACATATACAATAACACAAAAAAGGTAATGTTATTTAAAATTGGTGTTTCGAAATTATGTGCAACTTAATTAGGAAAATACGTCCTTTAAAGTAAAAGCGACTGGAATAAATAATTATTTTTAACAGAGTAGAAAATAAAAGTGTCCAAGACAAATAATAAACTCAGTTTGTAAGATGAGAGATGAGATGGCAAAAGCATAGGTATTGACGTGGTCGAATTGTGCAGGTAACGTGACCCTTCTAAACAACATGTAGGTATGGTGTTTGAAATCTGTCATTTAATAATACAGATGAGAAACAGAAACTACAATCATATATCGGCTCTCAAGACCACGCTGTTAAGAGCCGCCCAAATATCTTCACTCACTACAATCATATTGACAGATAATTTCGTAAAAAATATCGTCAGTCTATAGGTATAAAACAACGTCGTGCTTGGGAAAAAAGGGAATTGATTAATACTAACAAAACAGTACTGAATAATACACAACAGGTTGAAACAAACATGTTCACACAATACTACAAACGAAACACTGAATTAATCAAAACCTTCATCAGAATCGTTTGAGTTAATAAATGATTCTGGAGCATGGTTGTCAACTGGCAAAGAATTGTACCATCCACGTAATTTGACTGGAATAACGTTGGCAGAGCATAAATTAAGCGGATTATTTTTCTCTTCAAAAGTTGAAATAGTTAGCTGACTGTTGTACAAAGTGGGCGATTGTCGGAATACCTAGAGGACAACCTCGACACCGATCAGTAAAACGAATAACTCAGAACTCTATGTCCTCGTGGCTGTACTTAAAAAAAATACCCGATTGTTCTTTCACATAACGAAGACCTTTTACTTTCAAGCACTATACTGTATGCGTATTCCTTCATTGTCTAGCGACGCGTATTCCTTCATTGTCTAGCGATTTATCCTCGACTGTACTTGTTGCCAAGTTTTTCACATCAATCATTTCTGAATATTTCCGTTATTTGACATAATAGCGGACATTAGTTTTGTTGTTCTCTCTTTTTGAGTTTGCTATAAAAATATTGATCCAATCATTTAATGTATAGATCGAAACGTCTTCTCTTGCCTTCTCGGTGCCACTGCGCATGGAATCCACTTCCACGTATGAAGGCTCCTTTTCATAAATTTAGTCTCAACTATACGGAGGTACTGTAAGTATTTCGAACGGCATACAGAAACAGGGCTGAAGTAAACTGACTGCGGTTCTGAGCGCTGCATGTGTCAGAAATTTCAGTTACACTGTCAGCATTCAGAAATTACCCATGTTAAAGAGCAGCTCAAATCTCACAGCTTCCTCTTTGACCATTCACAGCACAGGCCACACAAAGCAGTAACTATTGTTTGGAGGAGAAGACTCATAGTGCGATCGTACTCACCTTATTTTCTTGTATATATCTCACATTTAAAAGTAACCAAACTGACTTAGTCAGAGCTACGTATAGTTTCATCTGTTATATCTGCTATATAAAACTGATGTAGTTGACATAGTAAGTTTTTTTTTTTTTTTTTTTAGAATACTATTCTGTGTATTGCGACTTGAGTCTAAATAGTGACGTATTTATCTTAGTCTACTCAGTGAAACATTTACTTGGACACTTTTTCCTCGTACAGTTCTGCTCTTTATTTTTATATATGGTCATTTTATTCCATTTTAAGCAATTTTTAACTTGGTCACATTTTGCAGTATATCCCACAATACACACACATATAGTAATTTAGATTGCTCATAAAAACTATCTTATCTCTATCACGTACCGTTTATAATACTTGCACGGGCTAAATGAAAAATTAATAATGTTGCTCACGTTCACAAGTACTAGTAAAATATTTCACTAAATTGAATTAAATTCACACATAGAATGTTTACATTAAAAAAAATTAACGTGTTAGTACTTATATCAAACTGGAAAAATAACACCCACCTGTTAATTTATTTCTGAAAGCTGTGTTTTCTAGTGTTTTGACTTCAAAACACGCGTAACTGTAGTTTCACGCTTTCCCTGTGCACCAGCAGTTCCCTCTTTAATCACTGCATTTATCTTGTGAAGCAAGCAAAAAGAACAGCGTTTGATGTGAATGATGGTAGAGGTTAATTTTACCTGCTGCGATATTTCCTGCTCTGTTTTTATATCCTTTAGCAACTGCTTTTTTGTCAAGCCTGCATTTGTGGGTATAATAGCTTCGCACTCGAATAGGCGCATGCATTTTTAACAGGTGCTATTTTTAGCGCATGTGTTTTTAGCGCATGGAATCGTTTCATATTTCTCGCAGTGCACAGTTGGTAATTGGAAGACAACTCTTGAATTATCAGTACTCATTAATGAAATCACCTCGTCGCTAGAAACACGTGAACGGCTACTGGCTCACAGATAAATGGATTTTCTTTTAAAAAGTAAAATGCAGCGATGATCTAATTGGTAGAACTCAGACTAACTAACTACAGCCGGTACGCGCTTGAATACTTTCGAAATGAACCTTTGGAATAAAATATACCTGCCAATAATTGCATATAACTACGTATAGGTTACGATTCAAGTGTGAGTGCTCTTCGCTCAGTGTCGTACTCAGTCACGATGGTCATCCGTGGTGATGCAGAACAAATATCACCCTATGCCTCCCGGTGATTGCATTATTCCAGTTACCGTCCTCTCTGCTTTGGTGTTAACGGATGCCTGAGCTTTAGCCACTGAGCCCGAAGTCCAGCTGAGGCCTTTTGCCTTGATGTAGTGTTTTGGAGAGTCAGGTAACTGAGTCCGGATGGCAGGCTCCGATATCGTGCCCACAGAGTAATTAATAACACAGAGGTTAAATAGCCACTTATTCCGCGAACTCCAGCACACGCCAGCAAGATGGCGTCACTGACCCGTAGCATGTCCAAACGCCTTTCGCCAATCAGCGCGTGGTTATCTAATTACCAACCGTCAGCCCAACCAATAGGGAAGCTTTTGCAGCACGCAGTAACAAATCAGATACAATGCCCACAGCCAATCAGCGAATTGCTACGCCCGCATCAACCGCCACGCCATTTCGCCTCTGTGTGTTTATCTGCTCTGTGTCGTAGCATTACGAAGTACTCGACGCACAATATGGCGACCCTCCCTTGCCATGGTCTATCTCGGTCGACAGGAATCTTCACGTTCCTGCTGTTTCCAACATCGGGCCGTAGTCACATCGGGATGCAATTGCACAAGACCCCCCCCCCCCCCCTTCGGTCACGGACAGACCCACAATGTGGTTCTGTCAAACTCCGTCAAGTGCTGGTGATGCTGTCTGCTTTCTAATGCCGATGTGTCTAACAGGCGTACTCTGTGCTTAGTGACCTTTACTCGCTGTGTTGACTGTTTGCCGCTCTGCACATGCGTTTTAACACTATCGCTAATGCGTTATGTTGGCACTACTAGAATTGCAACTCTAAGCATTTATACAACCAGCCATCTTATGGAAATGAACGAAATTAGGTCATATTTGAACAACGTCTTTTAGGTGCTTCACTTTTTTTATCATTCAGGTTATTGATGTCATAATAAAATTGCTATGCTCGAAATTACTGGCAGCTAAATTGGCTTCTTTTAAATTTACGTAACGTGATAATAATTTTTTGCAATAAATTCACAATGATTAACCAATCAGTATGTTCACGACGATGTTAATTTTCACAGAGTCCAGGAGTGACCACAACGAGCATTTTGCATGCAGGAATATCTTCACTCAAGATGTTTTATGTGTGGTAAATAATAGTAAGATAACTGTGCCTTTATGACTAGTTTTCAAAGCACTGTACGAGCAAGGGAATACGATTTATGTATTAAAACTGTAAACAATATGCCGTTAAATTTTTAAAAAATATATATAAGTATGAAATGTTAACGTTTGCTTATTAAATCCCATTTTTTAAGCGCAGCACCCATTTATATGCTGTACGTACAGTAAAATTAAATGGAATGTTGGACAATACCCGACTGTTGAGCGATATATATATATATATATATATATATAGATATATATAGATATATATAGAATATATATAGATATATATATATATATATATATATATATATATATATATATATATATATATATATATATATATATATATATATATATTCTACCTTCCGGATCAAATATAACAACAACTGCATTTTATAAGTTACAGTAGTTTTTCATTCAGGGTGCAGTGTGTAAAGATTATCATGGACTCCCGCGTTTTTCCTGAAATAGTTGTTTGCGCGAATACGCGTATCTAGGTAAATAAATAATGCAAATACGGCTTTGTGACAGATAAGATAAAAAACAATTACATATGCCCCCCATTTTCTTACTTTTGTTATGGTAAGTGTATTCTTGGAGAAAAAATAATCGTGAAAATGGTAAAATATAGCATTTTTAAAGTTTGCCTGTGCAGTTTCCTTAAGCGGCAAGAGAAAAGTACAAATATACGGGCGTAGTTTAATTTGTGGTCTTTCATCGCGTATAATAAAACCCCACTATTACAGATGTAATTTGCGCAGTACAGCGTCACGACGGAAACACTGCACGCCTTGCGCTTAGGAGCGATGAGACACTAAGCGTGCGTGTCAGTGTCGTCCGTTTCGCTCCCACGCTTCCTTGATCTTGGACGCTCGGGTTACGAGCTTTACATGCATTTTCAGGAAGTGCTGCATTTAATTCAAAAGTCTGCAGCTGAACGTGAGCCGGACACGCTCGTGAAGGCTGCAGGGGCCGCGGTGGCTGAGAGATAGCACGCTCGCCTCCCACCAAGGCGAAACGGGTTCGATCCCCGGCCGGGCCACAGGACTTTCGCAAGTGGGAATCGTGCCGGACGATGTCGTTGGTCGGCGGGTCTTCTCGGGGATCTCCCGTTTACCCCGCCCCTCCACTTCGGCACCGCTCCATACTCACTTCAATCACCCTCATCGGCTCTCAAGATCTCGTCGAGAGCCGCCCAAATTTCTTCACTCGGCAAAAGTGTTGTTGTTTTGTGCGGCCCCGGGGAGAGGGGGGAGGAAGTTGCTGTGACGTCATGCAATCAGCGGTGGGCAGTGAGCCCGCTCCTGCCGCGCGAGTAATTGAAGCGAGAGAGAAGAAGGCCGCGGGTCAGAGCTCGCACCTCGGACGTCGCCAGGCGGCCATGAATTACTCCGCGGGACACAGCAGGTGGCCGCGCGCGCCAGCCACTTCATTTAACTTACTACAGCTTTTTTTTTTTTAATCGTCAGTGTTCTCTTGGCTTTAACTATCTACTCGCTGACTGGCCGTAGCATACTCGTGTTGTACTTGCTTCTCTGCTAATTGAGAGTTTTTGAAATTAACCAATCAAGAATTATTCTTACTTTTAATTTTTTTTTGTTAACGGCCACACTGCTCGGCATGCTTCCAGTTGGCTGCCAAGTAGAAATAGTATATGCACGTATAACTTCATGCCTCGACACCTTATTAAAAGAGTTGCATATAAATTATTGGTCCCCGTATTTATTTAGTTTTCTTTTTTTCCTGGTTATTTTATGCACATGAGATTAACAATTACCATGTTAATAGCATATCTACGTTTTTATTATTCTCGTAGCTACGCATACTCGATGGACGTATAAAGTCGTCGGGTGCTTAGATATGTTAATTTTACGTGTGGCTGAGGAATTCTAAATGGCCATAAAAGTAGATCCTACGCAGGGATTTCAGAAATAGTCCGTTTTAATCGTAAACGGTCTAGAACTCTGCGATTATTCCGCAGTTCATTTGAAGATGAGTAGTGTACGGGTTTGGATGAGTCGGAGACAATGGGACTCGGGACCCGATATGGCGGCAGCCAACC
Source organism: Dryococelus australis (assembly GCA_029891345.1). Taxonomy (NCBI): domain Eukaryota; kingdom Metazoa; phylum Arthropoda; class Insecta; order Phasmatodea; family Phasmatidae; genus Dryococelus; species Dryococelus australis. The sequence continues at coordinate 134,916,860 of CM056996.1, forward strand.
TCCATCTTAGATTTTCCCTTTCCATCTCAAAATGTGTCTTTTTCTCTCAGAATTTACCGTCTTTATCTAGAAGTCAACCTTTTTTACCTTAAATGTTTTCCTTTTTTTCCCCTTATTTTTCCCCCAAAAAACCCCCGACACCCCAATATGCAAAATCAAACCTCCCAAAGCCCCTTCCACCCAATTCGGGGAGATCGTCTTTGACGGCATAACAGTGATGGTTATACATGTTTTATAAGCAAAAACTATACCAAATCCAGTGGCGTTTATTCCATAGACTCAAGGTAAGCAATGCTTACCCTATACATATTGAAAAACGGAAATGTTTCATCCTTTATAGTTTTCGCCTTAACTTCAAACACATTTAATTCTGAGTTTCCCGTTTCCAATTCGAGAAACAGAGTTTTCTTAACTCGCGTACTGTGTACGCATAGTGCTGCTATCTAGCATTGATTTCCACAAACGGGAGCGACTAGAGATGAATCGATATAGAACTCACAAGCAACAACACGCCAGACGCTCCGCGTTCCTTCGGCAGAGTAAGCATTCGCTCTGTTTGCTTCCTCCAGTTCTACATTTTTCGTTAGAAAGTGGATGAAAGTGTCCGCGAAAACGGGAGTTTTCTTATAATTTGCCATATGCTCTCTAAATAATATTCAGTTTAATTATTATTACATTATTTTCGTTTCCGATGTTACAACTAATGTTAGGTATTATAAAACGGTAAATACATGTGGAGGGTAAGCAAAGTTGGAAGTTGCGTTTGTTAGTAGAATATGCTTACCCTGTAAAAAAAACTCACTACACACCACTGACCACATCGCTACATAGGGTCCAGGGTCTAGAGATCACCATGTTGTGATATCTCCCTACCGCCATATTGTATCCGGGTGACCTCGACCTCACATCCGTGACCTTGACATTGGATGACCCTAATGCCACAAATATCGTAAAATTATCCAAAATTAAAAAAAAAAGTTGAAAAACTTCTTAAATTTTTATTTAAAAATGTAAAAATTTATACAAATTAAAATTTAAAAATAAATATAAAATTTTTAATGTATTGTGGCAAGGGAGCGGGGTACAGGCGCCAGTAGCCGACCGGGTCGTCATGTTGTGTCGTCACCCGACCACCATTTACACACTACAGCTCAACCCCCGCCACTACCAGTAGATAGTGCAACTAGTGGTGGGAACCCTTCAAGACCATCGGAATAAAGGATAACGAGGATATAAAGGACTTTTTATATAGTTATGATAAATATATCGGATGACAGACTAGGTGTAACAACTTAACATGACTTAAGGACATTTACCAACATCGTCTAGCGAAAAAGTGCGTATATGAGCTTCATCCTCATCCGGATGGTGATTGGTTGTTGGCTGCATGATATATCGTCCTCTACATATAATTAATGTAGCCAATGTTGCGCCACATAACAGTTCTTCGTCTGATGCAAAGTTGTAACAGATAACGCTCTCTTTCCTGGCATTTTTAGCATTCGGTCTGGTAAGTTGTTTTTTCTTTATATGTTCATCTCTTCCATGAAATTCTGCAGGGTATTGTCAAACGTGCTTGTAATTTATTACACACACAGTTCCCCGCCAAAGTAAAAACAGTGCCTAAAATTTCTAATACCAGTTCGGACCAGCAAACTATTTGAGTGTATAGATATAAAGTGTTCGTTTAATAGCATGCTTACGACTAACATCCCAATTTCATCTTTGGTAGTACCATCGTAGGCTCCAGCCTGTGTTGTCCTCGATGCTATTCGCAAACCGTTTCGGTAAAACCCTTGGGACTTGGAATGTACGAGGACAGCTAGGGTGATAGATCTTCTCAGTCATCAATACTTCGATCAATCCCAATCCTCAGCAATCTTCACCAATGCTCACCAATCCTTCTCCGCAATCCTAAACAATCCTCAGTAAATCCTCCTCAGCAATCCTCCTCACCATTCTTCGCCAATTCTCAGCAATCTTCACCAATTATCCTCTGCGATCCTCAACAATCCTCACCAATCCTCACCAATCCGCGCGCACTGTGTTTTCGGTGAGGCGGACGGACTGTAGGTCATGTGAACTTGTACTGGAGTCTGAAAACCAAGTTGATTATTTTAAGACATTTGAAAGCCTTCTGTATACTTTTTGTTAAACAAGCTATGTTTTCAAAAGTTAAAATGTGAGACATATATTTGTATCGGCAGGTAATATTTGTAAAGTACTGCTGTTGATATTTTCAGTACTGCCGTTTATTGTTGACGAAACATAAAATAATGGCGTTGTTGTTCTAAATTGACTTGCATCTTGTAATGACTATAATATTCAACTATTGTGCGCATGTTTTGTTTCAACAAAGACGGAAAACTGTAATGTTACTTATATCTGTAATCAGTATTAGGGAATTTTGTGTAAAATTTTAATCAACGGGCAGTGGAAGAAAAAAAAGTATGGAGTGCCCAAAATAATAAAAGAAAACAATTTTTTTTTCTGAGTCGCATAGTCCACCAGGGCAAAGATTGTGCGGTGAAGTATTGTTTTTCCTGCAGTGTTGTTAGATGACCTCGTAAGTTAACATAACGTTTGGCACGATGGTTGAGTTGGGGTCGAGGGTTGGTGCTCGTGGCGATGAGAGCGGATGTTCCCTGGGTCTTCCCAGTGCAACTTTCAACTTGTGGCGGTGCTGCTGTGACAGTGCGATATTTGGAAGGCCACAGTCGCGGACGTGAGTTTTTGGAGATGTGTTGAAGGAGCGGCGGGGGGGGGGGGGGGGGTTGCTGATCCCCCCGCCCCGCCCCCACCCCGGCCGGAGCGCCAGGGTATCAGTCCGCGCCCGACCTGTTGAACGCGCGAGATGATTCATGTAGCCGGCGCCGTCGCAGCCAGCCAGATCCGCCATCAATCTCGCCACGACGGGCGCCTCCCGCTGCAATGACGGACGAGCAACCTGCGGCCGACGTTCCTTCTTTTGTGATCTTCCTCCCTCTCACTCTTCCTCACACCACCTCCAGTGTTGCCGCGTCACACTTCATAAAATCATTACATTTAAAAGCTGTTCACGATAAAGTGAGCACTTTTGTAATCAACATTAGAAAAAAGTCACTAACCCTGCCTGCGTATATTTTAACGGGTGCACTAAGTGACATTCGTCCAGTAAAGTTGGTAACGATTGATGGGATGTAGTTCCATATCTTGACGTGGAATAAAAAGTGTTAGGTAACCATTTATGCTAACTTAAATTATTTCTTTGACTTTCTGTTTTTTTTTTATGCATCGAAGTGTAAACATGAGCAGATTGGTAAAATATTTACTTTTCTCTTAACTTCAGAGTTTCTCTCGAACGACGCATGAATAAAATGTCGAGGCCCACGACAATGTTAATCTTACACAAGGCGGAAGAATACACTACGTGCATACAAGTAGTTCTTAAGCAGGGCTTTGAAAAGTGCTCATTATACCGTGAATAGCCTTATACCTGACTTTTCAATGTATTGTCATATAATTTCTAAATAAATCTTTGTAACTAAATAGGCTCAAATAATTCAGTATTTCATTGGCAGACTTAAGGCCATAAATTTTTTAGCCTGGAAGTACAGTCTCAAACCTTTCAGATATTGTTCCAGCATTCTTTTTGCAGCATTTTGCGACAGCCATCAATTTCGTTCTTCTTGAAGCAGTTTGTTTTGGTTTGATATTTAAAATGTTTTGAAAATAAGAGAATTCTGACTGCCTCTTAAAAATATGCAAAAAATAATTAAATATATCTCGAACATTTTTTTCCCCCACTTCAGAAGGTGATTTCTAGCAAGCATATGAAACACAAATTGCTAGACAGTGATAGATGCATTTTACTGAAAATAAAATGGGGCCATCTGCCAGTAACATTGTCTCAAAGTGGCCGCCTGATTGAAAAAATTTCGCACGCCTGGGGTATAAAAGGGTGGGAGCGCTAGGGGCGACCGAAACGTGCGCATCAACACTCTCATCGCCTCTACGCGCAAAACACTGAACTGGCATGCAGTCTTGCCGTCCATAATGCGCTTCTATGAGACTTTCAGCGGAGACCCTGCCATTTTGTGACATAGCAATAAAATTAAAGGTCTGTTGCACGTCTCTATTCCTTTTTCAATGTTTTGTATACCGGAATGTTCGTACCTAGAAATGACCATGAACACACACGTTTTAGCCGTTTTCACTATTAAAAAAAAACATACTTTAGAGAAGAATGGAGGAACTGAAAAACTCATACACGTTGGACGGTTTTTCAATAATACGTTTTCTTCTGGAGATTTGCACACCGTTCGGCGGCCTACCCAGGCGGCCACCTTAACAGAGACATGTGCTCACATCACATTGGTCCCACTACAAACCTGTTGTTTGCCTTCAATTTTTTTAAATTAATAAGTTCGGTAGACACACACCAGACACACCACAATATAGCCTACAGTAAAAAAACAGTGTATTAGTATTTTCCTTTGCACATTTTACACTGGCACGTAGTTTCTCGTACGGCCGCAGAAAAGAGCGAGATTCATTTAATGTGCATCACGATACGAGTATTCGGGACGTAATGAAAATATTTATGATGGTTGGAAGGAAAATCGATGGGTCGCTTAACCACATACCGACATAAAAGTAAGAATGAGGGATATTGTTTATCAATAACAATAACAATATTTAGTTCTTTTGAATATCGCACCTTGAATGCAAGACATTCGAAACTCAAAAAATTGGGTTTTTGCAATTTTTGTGCCGGAGGAAGGATATGCGTATCATCACTTTACAGAGGCAGACTGACGCAACTTTATATTTACCTTTACTGTATGTACGGCAGCTAAAAGAGCGATGCACTTTTGGAAAATATATTTAATAACCTTCGCTGATCGCAGCGCGCTTCTCTATATTTTGAACTTGCCTCCACTCCGTCGTGTTTCGGATCTCGCTAACCCCCTTCCCCTGCTTCCTCCCTACCTCCTCCTTGGTTACCTTGACCTACCCCCCCCCCCCTTTACCAAACACACTCATTCGCGATAGCTAGCCTTCCCTCCTTTCATAAGTGTTAATGTTTGCATATAGTCTATTCGCGGTTTCTTCACTCTTTTTGAATCAAACCTTTAAAAGACCACCCCAGCTATGACGTGTTTAGTTATTTCTTAAATATGCCGTGAATCACTAGCGTTTCATTCCTCTGTTAACATACAAGTATCTAATGTTTCGTTCAATTGAGGTTTCGTCACCGACGATCTCGTTTCTTAGGAGTTCAACGGATTCACCGTACAGTTCGGATTTCGAATCAGGAAGATTTGTCGATGTTCTCCAATATGGCGTTAATGCTAAGTGGCAGTCTGGTCTTGGTGTTTTTCATCCAAACCTTAATAATTTGGCTCTCAGTAATTTATTTGTTATTTCGAAATTATATTACATTTTTGATAAATATGAATAAATACAGTGAGAGAACATTTGTGCTGGTAGAGTCTAGTATAAGAAATAGTTATCATTATTACAACTGAGAGCGCACGAAATCGGTGCGTTGTCCTTTGGTGTAATTTACTATACTCAGTTAAGCTTAGTTTGCACGAGGCGGAGGAATATCCTAGAAGTAGCACTTTAGCAGGGCTTCAGAAAAGTGTGAAGTAACCGTGAATGGATTATGGGCCTTCGGGCACACACACACTGTTCTTTTGGGCACCGACTCGTCGGCACTTCTCCAGCCTTGATATGGTTACGTGATTTGTTGGCGTGAACAGACGTGCTGCTTTACTACGCAGGTGGGTTAAATGTTTCGGTGTGTTGTTTAAAGTTTTAATGATATTGTTTTAAGGGCTACCTAACTTCAACTGGATTTTGCTGACCACTGTATTCTAAATTATTTTTTGGCCTGCCGTTTGAAATCATGTTTCGGTTAACTTTAAGCGGTTTTCACAATAGAGCGTTGCGACGCGTCGCGTCGAGCATCAGCCAATCAGAGCCTTGATGCTAGCGTCGAGCGTCGAGCGTCGAGAACATTGAATGCGACGAACATAGGTTTTGACGCTCGTCGTCAGCGTCGGGGAATAAGAAGAATATCATTTCTATACTTCATAATAAATAAACTGGCGAGAAACTTAGACAAAGAACGGAAAACATGCATAAACGATTTGCAGAGATACTGATTGGAGTCCAAATTTATATCAATTTTATCTACCTTTAGGAAAACAAACGTATGTTTCCCAACGCCTGACGAGTCGTTAATGTTCTACATCATTTTTAATTTTAATATAATAATTTTATGAAAGAAAAGTGTATATCACTAAAAAATAATAATTTTACTAACTAAATGGCAAGCAACTTCAATTGCATTTCGTTCGTTTTTATTATTTCATTGCAAGCTTCCTTGCAGGATAACAGATGGTAGCACGGTCTGTGTCGCCAGTGGCCGGGGTCGCAACATCGCTCTATTGTGAAGACGCAAATAACGATCGTCGCTGGCGGCGAACATCGGACGCGACGCGCTGCATCGCGACGATCTATTGCTAATACCACTTTACACGTTGCAGTGACGGCGTTGTAGAAGTATTGGTATTACTTTATTGATTTTTTTTTATGAAATGCATTTGTTTAGCCCAGCTGGTGACGCGTTGTAACGTAATGCGGAAGTCAAATGTACCGCACTTCTTTCGCTTGGCATAGCTTCTCGTCGAATTGTATTCCACACCCACCTGCAGGTTTTAAGGCGAATGGTGCGTGTAAGCAGTAGAATTACCCGGTTTCCTATGCAAGTTTTTTTTGCAAAGGGCTCACCGAAATTTTCGGCGCGACAAGACGAAAATAATAATTCTCAGCACATCTTTACGTTGTTAGATATTCACTGGCTTCTTTGCTATCGGAGCACTGATAGATGAAAAGAAAAATATATTTTTTCTTATCTCTAATCAGTGCTCCGAGAATAACGAACGCAGTGGATTTGTAACAACGTAAGAAGATGTTCGAAATTGTTATTTACGTCTTATCGAGCAAAAAATTTGGGAAATTTTTTTTGTAAAACAAGATGTGAAAAAAACTATATAAAAACACGGTTTTCGTGCACCATTCCCCTTAATTGAATATTATGCGTTGTGATATTTTGGTGCTCTTTGTTATGCTGAGTTTCTCTGGTCATATTAATTTTAATGTAATTTTGGTATGTTGATATAGAAAGAGATTTTAGCATTGGCTCGTTATGAGCGCCTCTGCTGGGAATTTTGCGTCAACATTTTTTTTTATTTATCAATATTATCAATATTTATTTTAATTACTCGTGCTGACACCTTTGTTCGGCTCTAGTTGAGGGCGCTTCGTGTACGCGGCTGTCCATGGTGAAACTGTTATATTATTACTTGTAATTACTATAGGCTGTTAACGGTAAAGTTAGCCGTTTTGAGGCCCCTAGTTACTTTTCCCTTTCAGCCATTTTTTTATCTTTTAGCCACCTCTTTTAAATAAATATAGTCATGTAAGTAATAAACAAAATGTGTACATCTCACCGCACTCGGAAGTTAACGTCTAGGGCTAAAATAAAATATATTTATTGACTATTATTCCAATTAACAGGGCTTTCAAAAGTGCTCACTTTACCGCGAATAGCCTATCCTTTCATGTCAAGTGCACTTATTTTGGTGGCTTTTTATGTTAATAGTTTGTTTTCAGAGGTTTTATTGCCACGTTTCTTGAACTGAAGGTGCTTTCACGTAATCATTGTTTTTTATATGGTCTTGTAATTTGTATGAGTTTTATTCTCAAAATAAATTGTAATAAACTTATTTACGGCGCAAACCAAACATTAACATTTCATATTTACACAAACTAGTGTTTTAAAAGGACTGAATGCCGCACTGCTACATATTATCACAGTTTTAATGTTTTAATGCTGCAAAATCACTTGATGACATAGTGTTTTAAAGAAATTTTTAAAAATCTTAGTTCCTTTACTTTTATATACCGCATAGGTATAATAAGTTCTGAGTTACGGTAGCCTTGCATTCAGGGTGCGGTATGTAGACCTAAAAGTCTAAAATTATTATATTGGTCAGTTTTTTTCTTTAACAGTTTCTAGTAAATCCCAGATTTACTTAAAAAAATCCCTAGATGCAGTGAAATGTGACTAAAGCTGGCAACACTGCTGTCCCCCTTCCCCCCCCCCCCTTTCCCGACGCGTCGCGCCGCTGTTTGTAGATGGCGTCGCCCGCGGCGACCGCTCGTGTAAACCGCTGCCACGCCGCACCGTGTTTTCAACCGTGCGTCATCGCCAACAGAAACAGAAAAAACAAAAAAAAAAAAAAAAAAGGGGGGGGGGGAAATATTACATACGTGCGTTGGAAGGGCGAAGGGGGGGGGGAGGAGTGCGTGTATTTTAATTTCCGCCCTTGTGACGTCCCCGGGTGACGGACGGAGACTTTCCCCAGGGCTCGGCCCTGTGTTTCAGGGAGCACAGCCGCAGTAGATACGTACATTTTCAAAGTGAAAATATTCTTCAATCTTCCCTTTCTATAATCGTCTTAACCATAACAACACTATGTACTAACATATTTTCTGTGACATCATTGAGGAAATACGCGTATCCAAGCAAATTAATGGTCTGGGAATACGTCTATTTGCCAGGAAAGATAAAAACTGATTATCTAAGAACGTTTTTTTTCTTTCACTTTTAGCATAATATGTGTAATTTAAAAAAATAATAAAAATCGTAAAAAAAAAAAAAAAAAAAACTTTTTTTTAGAGCTTGCCTGCGAAGTTTTCTTCACAGGTGGGAGTAAAGTACAACTATACGGGCGTAGTTTAATATACGGGTTTACATCGCGTGTATTGCAGTCTCACTGTTACTGATCTAATTTGCACAGTATAGAGCACCGACGTAAATACTGCACGCCTTGTGTGACATCGCCGCTAAGGCAGGATTTATAACGACACGTCGTGTCCCTCCGTCCGTCCGTCATCCGTCCATCAATCATGTGACCAACAGCCAAACAAAGGTGGCCATTAATTCTATCGTCCGTCCGTCAAAACCTTGGTAAGCTTTAACTTTTGATGGACGAACGGATGAAATTACAGCCTTCTAAACGTTTGGTTACTCGTTCATCCCGAGTTCTTTACAAGGCTGTGTAGTGTGTGCAGTGTTTTGTTTTGGCCGTCTTTTGTTTTCATATGTTTGTTTAGGTAACTGTGCAATGAAATTAAGTTATATTTTTCCTGAAGATTAATTGATAATGACGCTTGGAATCTCGACCTCCTTTTGTGAAATAGTAAAAATAATAAAATCATGCTTTATATGCTACTAAAAAAATTAAAGCGACGTATTTCCGTCACGTACGTGTACGGTTGTTTTGGGGCCTTAGAAAAACAACACAGCGAAAATTTTTCACTTTTCATGGAGAATTTTGTCCTATTTGCAAACAGTTCGGTTGTTATTAGTTTGCAGCAATGAACGTACGAATGACGTACTAAGTTTGGTTGTAAATCGCTCGTCTGGGAGACGCACGAATGTATGACGGACGGGCGGATGACGGACGGACGCGACGGGCTGTTGTAAACCCTGCCTAAGAGCGAGGCTCTGAACAGGCTTGCAGTGTTTCAATTAGCATTCCCTCCATCGCTGGAAATAATAGACCCGGGGCTCTCGTCACGTACCGTACGCCTTGTGTGTGACAACAGAACATATGGGAGGCTTGAGGCGTTCGCCATACCAACATTCTACATGAGGTCACATAACGTGCGAGTGTGGTGACGGCAGTGGGCACATGTGCCATTCGATTCCCAACGATCAACTAAGCTGCTCACTCAGCCTGCACGCATCACCTCACTTGTGCTCACGTGACCTGAGAATAGTGTATCCCCGCCTTTAGTTATCCTCTTCATTGACTGCTGCCTCGGCGAGTAGCTAGTTATGCCTGGTTCACATATGTACGCCGCACCCACGCCGAACAGACAGAGATGAAAGTTAGCACAGCCAACCACGAACCGTCCTCGTTTTCCGCGCAGAAGATAAACCGCGGGCACCAAAGAGGTTTGCGAGTACATATCCGGAAATTTAGCGCACTCACGCAGTGGTAGGAAAGATTTCAAGTATTCATACATTCTGTTAGCGTTTGTGATTTGGCAACTGACATTTTACACGGCCTGAAAGTCTACGAGCCAACAATAATTACTTGGCGAAAGAATGAGCGAATTAAATAAAGCGTAACCACAAGGGTTTTTAAAAAATCATAACGGCAGCAGATGGCTAATAAATGGCATTTGTAATACTCAGAGGTCAATGAATGAAGACTAGCCTTACCCGTGTGTGTGTATATATATATGTATGTATATGGCAAATACATTTTTAGCCTACTTTCCGAAGGAAAGAGAGGCTTATGCTATCACCTGGTTGTCTGTACGGAATATATGTCCTCCCTAACTAATAACTTTTGAACCCGACAACCGAATTTAACCGAACTATGTTAACACGTAGTATTTAGAAAGGATATCAGCCTTTTATAATTTTTAATCATGCTGGGTACTTATTTTCAAAATGGCGGCATTTTTTTGGAATTTTGGGTACTATGTTACATCTTGGGAATCAACAATCCGATTTAAACCAAAATTGGAACATTGACAGTACATTATATAAGCGTTGCATTTAGAAGGCGATAATTACACAAATCCGGGAACCATTTAACCAATTTTAAACCAAATTTGGTACGTTGACAGTGCACGACGTAAGCATTGAATTAAGAAACCTATAAAGTTATTAGTCCTCCAATTTGTAAGATCGTGCAAAATTAAAAAAATTATGCGCTAACATATCTAGGTAACCATTTCACAGATCTGAACCAAATTTGGTACATAGGCAGTGAGTGATGTACGCATTGTATTTAGAAACTAATATTGTTATTAATCTGCAATTTCTAAAGATAACGTAAATTGAAACAACAGATATTTTCCATTATATCTCGGGAAAAAATTTTCAGATTTAAACCAAATTTGGCTCGTTGGCAGTGCGTTATGTATACATCGATTTTAAAAACTGATAATGTTTTTAGGCCGCCATTTTGGAATATTGTGCAAATTGAAATATAACGTTTTTACATTAAATCTCGGGAACAGTTTAACCTATTTAAAACAAATTTTGTATGTCGACAGTGCATGATATATGCGCTGAATAATGATAATGTAATTAACTGGAAACGGCCATCTTGTAAGGTAGTGCAACATGAAAAATAAAGTTCTTGTTTTATATATCGGTAACTACAGAACCGATTCCTGCCAAGTCTGGTAATATATAAGTAATACAATTGTAGGTCTCATTCATATATACGGTTTAAATAGCTAAAGCACTTATTTCTAAAATGGCAGCTATAAAATATTCTAGGTTTATTTGAAATATCTACCATACTGTGTGTACACTTTCGACTTTACTTACTGTGCTGAAATGATCTATTACAAGCATCAAATGTGTGATTATATAGCCACTTTTTTACTCCATTTTGCAAGATAGTACCACATGAAAATGAAGTTTTAATGTTATATCCTGGGAAACAATCAACCGGTTCCTATAAAATATGGCACTCAACTAATACTAAGGTAGGTCATGTTAACTGACATGTTTTACTGGGTCAGACTATTATCTTCAAAACGGCGGCCATATAAACAATTTAGAATACAATGATACATCTACGAAATAATGTAATAAATTTCAACTAAACTTTGAATGTTTGCAGTATTTATTACAATAATTAAATTTGTCTACTCAGAGCCTGTTTTGTCCATCTTTTTCTGAGATAGTGCCACACGGATAAGTAAAGTTTTGTCATATCTCAGGAAACAATCAACCAATTTCTTCCAAATTTGGTAAACAAGTAATACCGTGATAAGCTATATAAGTTAATAAGTTATGTTTTAAGAGAACTTGACCCTTGTTTTCACAATAACGCCTATATAAACATTTCACATAGCATGCTATATCTTCGAAACAATGTAACCAATTTTAACCTTAACTTTGTACGCTGGCAGTATGTATGCAAGCATAAAAAAAGCTAATACATGAACTCATTTCCCCGCCATTTTAATATATAGCACCACATCTAGAATTCAGTTTTCGTGTCCTATCTCGGGAAACTATTAACTGATACCCATAAAATTTCGGCGACCAGTTATACTTTCGTAGTCCATCTAAATTTATACGACTTAAAAGGAGATAGTCACATATATCCAAAATCTTAGCAATATAAATATTTTGTCAGTATGCCACATGTCCCAAAAAATCTCAACCTACTTAACATGTAAGTCTCTTTGACAAACATAGAATGTGACAGTAAATCTGAGTTTTGTTCGCCAGTAATGAAAATACCGCCACATAAGAAAATAGAGCTTATTTGTCATACGTCCGGGACCAATGAACCGATTCCCACCGAACTTTTCACACTAGTAGTTCTATAGTAGGCCATGTTTAAAGTGTGTCTGCTTTATTTACAGTGTGGTCGCAATATAAATAATTTAGATTAGTTCATCATATCTATTAATTTGACATATTTCATTATCTATTAGAAGCATCAGATATGCTATTACAGAGCCTGTTTCAGGATGTTTTGTGCAATAGCGCCTAATAAGAAAGTAAAATTTTTTTGCCAAATCTCGGCAACCGGTCAAACTATTTCCACCAAATTCTGTACACAAGTCGTGTTACGGTAGACATTAAAACTTACGTGATTTAATTGATTCAAACACTTGTTTTCACAATGAGGTCCCTGTAAATATTTGAATTTGAGAATCCTAGTCCACCAAAATTTTAGACTGACAATTACAATCGAAGTTGATGTTCCGAACAGGTATTATCTCCACGATGTAGTCTAAAGCCTGTTCTCGATAAAGTGAGCACTTTTGTAATCAACCATAGAAAAAAGTCACTGCTCCTACCTGTGTACATTTTAACGGGCGCACTGTATTGCATGCGCCCAGTGAAGTTGGTAACGACGGATGGAAAGTAGTTCCATATCTTAACGTCGAATAAAGAGTGTTAGGTAACCATTTGTGATAACTTGAATTATTTATTTACCTTTCTGCTTTTTTAATGCATAGACGTGTAAAAATGAGCAGAATTTTAAAATATTTACTTTCCTAATAATTTTACAGTTTCACTTGACCGACGTATGAATAAAGTGCGTAGGCCCGTGGCAATGTTAATTCTACATAAGGTGGAAGAAGACACAACGTGCATAGAAGTAGAGCTTAAGCAGGGCTTTCAAAAGTGCTCTTTTTACCGTGAACAGCATATAAGTTGGTTGCACGCTATCTTACGGTACGAGGCGTTCTGTTTTTGATACCCAGGTAAGGTAGGTGTGTTTTTGTAATTGTTTCACTAGTATTACATTGGTTTCTGGCTGTATCTCTAATGATATCGCTATCAAAGATGTGTCAAGACCACCTTCCATCTAACGTTTTGACAACATCATTAAAATTATTTTCATCCATGTAAAGGAAAGTAAGCGCATTAGTCAGATTGGTAAGTTCTTGTTTTTTGTTAGAATGCAAAATCTTCCCCTTAAATATTGTTACAAGACGTCTTAGGGGGGTATCTGAGTTCGTGAGGGATAGAGTTCTTAATAAAACTTAGATTTTTTAATTTATTCACACATCTATTATTTAAAACATTAAATTATCTGTCATCACTATCACTAGTCTTATTTCTCAATGAGTGCAATATTTTTGCTCTAGTTGATGGCATTCTTAATGTCTCTGTTTCGTTATAGTCAATTAACTCATACTCATCATTAACCACGTTCAGTCTGTCTGTTACCATCATTTGTAATGTCTTTCACTCACGCATCCAGTCCAACATTCCAGCCTGCCAGCTGCACCCTTCACTGCTTGATACTCGCAGTCGCAGATTTCCCTCCAGCTGGTCACTTCTCTCACTCGTCGTCTATCGCTGAAACTCTAGCCCCTCATCCATTCAACAACTCCCAGTCTAGAGGTCCATCGCACTATTTATACTCTGCTGGCCTTAACCTGGAAAAATCGACGCACCCCGAGTCATGTCGAGAGAAACTTGGGCAGGTAACTACTAGAAAATTCTTTAGATAAATCCATAAACCCAATAAACCTAGGTCAGCAGCGCGCGCTGCAAAAAGTATTATCGTGTCGGCTCGCTTTTTGAAACAGGTCCTACGTTTATCACTCGCCTGTCATTCAAAACATCCCTTGTAATTCGACGCCTCTATCATGTAACTGTACTGTCCTTCGCTTCCACTCGCTCGCGAGACAAAACAGCGAGCGCGTAACAATATTTTATACCATGTTTTATCTTTTATTTGCATCATATGCATCGTTACTCAGCGGGCCAGCAAATACATTCTAAAGGATATAACTTGACTAAACGAATAGCTCGACAATTTTCTTTAGATTTTTCTGAGCTTACTCTATTTGTGAGACTTTAGATTATTTGGACTTTCAGTCTTACACATAATGCTTTTGTCCAAGTAACGTTAAGTTTGTGCCGAACTATTATGTTTTACGTTAAGTAAAACAAAAACAGCTAATAGGAATGTATCGAAGAGAGGGTTAACGAGTTTTGATGCTTCTTAAAAATATTTCGAGACGTATCCCTTGTAAAAACACTGCAGTCACTAAAACATAGTTTGTTTTCTGTTACTGGGTGCAATTTTTTTTGCACGTCTTAGATACTTCCAGTCAAATCATACATCTTCATCGTCGAAATTACGGTTGTGACTGCCCTGTTGATACTGGCAACAACCAAGTACATACAAGAGAAAAATTGCACGGGTGGGTGTAGTCACTGAAAACTCTTCTCCGAAACTCAAATAGAGGCTATTGTATACTGATGTTGTATCTGTCGAGTTAACTGGTAAACAGTGTCATGCTGTGAAATTCGTGGTCATATCTTGTTGGTGAGACGTAGAGACTGGCCTTTCTTTTATAGTCCTGTTTAAAATGGAGACCCAGTTATTTTGCACCTGAAATGTGACATGAAATGTATTTATAGTCAATGTATTATTTGTGAGAAAAAAATACATTTTTAAGGTGGCTGGGATAGAGCCTCTGCCCAAATAGTGACTAAAACCAGGGAGTTTGTATATAAACTACTTTTTTTTTTTTTTTTTTTCAAATAGTTTTCTCAGGAAAGTTAAAAGAAAGTAACAGACGCTACATTTGAAAATCTTTCATACAAAAAGGATTAGTTCACGAATAGTCAACAGAGCACACATGGACACCAATACCGTTTTTTGGGACTTGAACCCATAACCTTTCGCACCGTAAGCCGATGTGCAACCTGTTGCGCTAAGAAGGTCGGCTTAATTTAGAAGAAAATACACCCATGTATGCATTGGTTTGGATTCGAGCCCGGAGTCTAATAACTTATTTCTAACATATGATTGAAACTTGCACTTAAATAACTAGCCTGTTTACAATAACAAACAATTGGCAACCACTTGGCACCTAAAAATATTTCATTCTTAGTCAATAAAAGCGTATTGTGTGCTTCTAAAACTGCATACCGATTAAAGTATCAACCCTTACAAATACATATCTTCTGTACTTCATAATTTGATGTCAGTGGTATCAGTTTCCGGCTTTACCACTGTTTACAAGTATCTGCGGTTTTACGACACTACGAAGCTGGCCTCAAGCAATGCCTGCAGTAAACGTTTCAATTATATAAATTTAGTTGCAGTAATAATGCGAGTAAATTGTCTCGTAATTCAAGCTGAAACATTTTCACAGGTTTCATTGATATCACTTCATTTTCACTTTCCCACTTCACACAATGTCACAGCAAATCACCGGATATAAGGAGGAACCTTCATCTACACGAATCCTCGTTTCAAGTATCATCCGGCCTCTGCACAGGGTCACTCAAAACGTCAGACTTACGGATTGGCGGCCTCTTCGATACCAAGCTTGTCTATTCACTGACTGGCTGCATGATGCACTAGAAGCGGGTCTAATGGCTGATTGGTAGAGAGAGGGGGAAAATTGCGAAATCATTTCGTGAAGTACTGGATATAACAATCTCGTACTTTTCTGTAACTTTCGTAGCGGATCACGATTCATTCAGCCAACCTCTGGAATACTATTGAGTCAGCAACATAGACTAAAGATGAGGTGGACCGATCTCGCTGGCTGCGCACAACCAGTACCCATGCCCCAAAATTGAACTGCTTTTCTGCCAATACTATTAGCAAAAATGGCGTACTTTGGGTTTGAGGTTAGAATACTGTTTAGTAAACAAGTGCTTTTGAGATGTTTTTATAATTTCTCTAACCAATTTGTAATGCTTTTTGATTAAATTCAAATTGCTAAAAGTATTTTATTCATATAATAGTGCTTGTCGTTTAAAAATGAAGATATGAACAAACACATCCATCACTCTTTACCATGAGACTTTGACAGTTGTGTTCCTTTGGGATAGGTCAATGTTGGTTACTATGATCAGCAACGAAGCTACAGGAAAACAAGGACCCAGATGCGTTGTACCTGGTCGTCGCTAAGAATACTTAACAATACAGAAGTGGAATTACCGATTACACTGCGGACTACAGCCGCACACGCCAAGAAAATGGCGTTAATGGCCAACGACAGATCGAAAAGATGGTCGCCAATCAGCACCTGGTAACTTACATGCTAAAGGGCAATCCAACCAGCGGGAGCTTTCGCGCAGCATAGAGTAGCCAATCAGACGTAAGTTCCGTTCCCACAGTTTCGCGCGGCCAATGAGGGAATGGGTGCGTCAACATCAAAGGAACCGACTTACCAATTCCCTTCTATGTACTTGCCTAGATTATTCTGTGATGACATATTCCTTGCTCGTGTGGATGGAGCTCTAAATATACGTGGGGCCACGGTGGCTGAGCGGTTAGCCTGCTCGCCTTTCACCAAGGCGATCCGAGTTCAATCCCCGGCAGGGTCACTCCGGATTTCCGCATGTGGGAATCGTGCCGGACGATGCCGTTGGTTGTAGGGTTTTCTCGGGGATCTCCAGTTTTCCCCGCCCCTTCATTCCGGCGCTGCTCCATACTCATCACAATCACTCTCATCGGCTCTCAAGACCCCGGTCCAAATCTCTTCAGTCACTCGACATTTACGTGTAATTTCCTCTTCTGTAATGTGACTATTCTGCTCCACCTGCGAGACCGCCATTTTACATCACTGGGACGCTACTCCCTCAGCGTGGGGGTGGATCGATCCCTTGTGAGGGACCTTGGCCACACAGACGGTTATCATTTAAGTTGTGGAGGAAAGGTGAAGATAACCCCTTCCCCCCTCCATATCCATCAAAAATATTTAAAGCTGCGGGGCAGACATTATTGTACAGGATTCCCGGGGTAGCGCCTGGGATCTGTTTCCAAGACTGAGTTGTACCTGCCGTTCCCCTGCCTGCACGGGTTAAAGGCGGGCGGTGAAGTTAAGTGAATTTAATCGGCGCGGAATTTTAAAGTTCAGGACTTTTGTTGTTCTGTCGCAAGCCGCTGTGAGGGGGCTGGCGACAGTGTGGTAAGAAAAGCGGAAGTTAATTGACAAATTAAGTTAAAATAATCGGTTAACAGTTGTTTCCCATGACTGGAGTGGCGAAGGTTCCACCTGCGAGAGATATGACTGTCCCTGAACTTACCACGTAGTAATACCGCGGCGCGCTCGTTTCCGACGAGGAAGTGGGGCGATGTTGGAAGTCCGCTCTAGTGGAAACAAATCTCGGGCATTCCTCTCTTTTTTTTTCTCCCAATCCCCAAAGGCAAAAGACATTTTAAAACAAACGAGCGGTTACGACTGGGCTGGAAAGGGACGGATGGGGGAGGGTGGAAAATAGAAACAAAAGTTATCTCCGCGCGGAGCGCTATGACAGAGACGAAAGGGCGGAGGAGAGGAGGCGAGACAAAGAGAGTGGATAAACAAACAGGAAGAAGGAGAAGGAAATAACATGGAGTGGCGAGGTGCAGTTTGCGGTCGATGGCATGTTACTGTCCGCGACAGGGTGCGGGCCGCAGGGCACGATCAGTGGCGGAGTCGTGGGGAGTGGCACTTAACAGCTGTAGGCTACTCGCTACAACCGCTGTGGACTCCTTGAGGCCATACATACATCACCTCTCTGGTATAACATCCCATCTGTTCAGACTCGTCCATACTGGGCTCGGATTGACTCACCGCAGATACTGATGTCTAAAGTTTTCAAGAGATGAAGGTAGGAATGTATGTAGATATGACTTGACGTCTTGTCAACAGCGAGGTCATTACAGACGGAGCAAGTTGCTGAGTGAAGCAGGGACGGCCGCGGTGTTTAGTAAGGAAGCATATCAGCATTCGCCTGGAGTGATTTCGGAAAATCAGGGAAATCCAAAGTGATTATGGCCGGGACCAGGAATCGTACTCGGGTCATCCCAAATGTGCGCCCAGTGACCCATTGAACCCCCTTACTCGGTTTCATAATATGAAGAGATGATGACAATACATAAATACAACCTCATAGTTTCACGCCAGTGTTCCAGTTTCCAGCCCAGTGAGGCATTCTGTCGCTGGAAAAGAGGACGAAGTCTGGAGAGCACTGATTCAGTTATGCCCGCAAACACCTAATAGATACACCTTATCAGCACTATTCTGTCTTTTTGGTTATGGCTGGCGCTGTACGTAGGAAGGTATAGTCTATTCGAGGTTACTTTCAAAATTTTTGAAGCCCAGTATCGTATCCTCCCGCCACGCGCAAACAAAATGCAAACATATATGTTTGGAAGAGTGAGCGGAGTGACTGAAGAGATTTGGGCGGCTCTCAACAGCGAGGTATTGAGAGCCGATGAGAGTGATCGAGGTGAGTACGGAGCAGCGCCGGAATGTAAGGGTGGTGGAAACGGGAGATCCCCGAGAAAACCCGTGGGCCAGCGGCAAAAAAGAAAAGCAGCTCCTTTGTGACACTCGTGTGTCTTCTACGTTGCCTGTACTGAAACAGTGTACTTTGAAGCGTAAGAGGTAACATGTCGTAGGGTGCGCGTGCAAGCTACACACAAAAGCCACGCTCCATGTTCAAACACTGGCCTAGCGTTCTGCTAATAACACTAACAAGTACAACGTGGGTAGCAGTTGAAGTTAGGAGCCTGATAGTGAATATAAGTTAAGTACTTTGAGATGTTTGTACACTTCATGTAACCTAGTTCTAATGCCACTAATATATACTCAAGATGTTCAGAGTATTTCATTAATACAAAAGGTTGGGCATGTTGACAATTTAAATGTAAACGAATATATTTCTCGCTGTTGACTATACGAGCCTAACAGTTTGTATTGGCGACGGGCGAGTGAAAAATGGAAAGGGAAAAATACACAGAAAATGGGAGTCGGTCTACAATGATCTGAAGTGACTGTCCTGTTGTTAGGAAGTTGTATTGGCTCGCCTGATCGACGTAACATCGCTGCCTGCTGTATAGCAGACACAGGTTGTATTTGTTAACAAGTCGAGTGTTAAAGTTACTTATTTGCAATATGTTTAATTTGACTCGTTACTTTTTCAATCAAATAACTAGAAACGTTAACTATTTGATTTGTTTTTTGCAGAAAAGTTATTTATTTTCAAGTAAAGTTAGGAGTTGATTTTATGTATACACTTAAATTTGATGATGTTTCGATACGGATATAAGACATAGGAATGTATTCGAATGCTCTTCCAACAGAAAGTATTTCGCTGACTTTTAATTCGTTAATTTAACCAGGTACTAAATTTTAAGTTTCTTGAATTTACTTCGCTACTTTTTTCTACCCACTAACTTTCAATTAGTTACTTTTTCCAGACACTCTAGAATTAACTAAATAAATTTAACTTCACTTAGTGTCTTTGTAGGCACTCATGCTACTTTAGCGGGAGCCACACCATGTCTTACGGTATTATTTTAATCCTAGTACATTGTTCTCTGAAGACAACATTGATAATACTGTAGCAAAAAGTCAAAGCAGGAAAATTCGAATTCTACGGTCTGTTTGTGATTAACTGGGCATTTTTAATGCTGTCCTTATGATATACTTTTCTTTCCATTTTGTATCCAGCCACCATATGTAAAATCAACATAGTTGTAGACCCGATGACTATTCAAATGTCGATGCTGTGTAACTGTGGAAATGCAAGCAACGTAAATATTACTCTTATAGGCGTAAAACATTAACTAAATAAAATAAATACGGCGTCTATAAATCGTCGCAATTTAAAATGTTGCGACATGGAACTACGCTCCCACATCGCTGTCAACTTTACTGAGGGAGTAAGTGAGTCAGTGTGCCAATTAAAATATATGCAGTTAGAGAAAGGATATTTTTATACATTGGTTTAAATGGTTTTTAGTAAACCGTGAACAATCTGTGCCGCTTTTTACATCCTTGATACTTCCTAAGAAGGATAAAGGCGATGATATCATCTAGCTATGACATTTGACCAATTAATATCATACAATCGCTATGCTAGTATTTTTTTAACTTCTGCTTTATTACGTTTGTCTAGTCGACGGGAGGGTTTAATAACTAACTTTAACATAAACAACAAACTCGAGATTCCAACAACATAGAACCCTCGCATCGTTAGCAGGCTTTCTAAGCAATTACAGCATATAAATGGCCGGCTGAGGTCAGTTCATACTGGTTCCGTTTCTAGAAACCCGACTACATAGCGCGTTATCGGAATATCTTTTTTATTTAATGATGCTATTGTTTTAATAACTGACGAACGCAACAATTGAGACATTCCTATATTTTTTATTTTTTTAAATTTATTTATTTATTTATAGCAAAAATGAATCTTACATTCATGTCGGAACGATGTAGAGAAGGATTTCTGTATCATTTTGAATACTGCAAGTTTAAGTTTTCTTTGTCATTAGGCTAAAGTGGTAAATTGTAACTACACTTAAAGTATTCGAGAAATTGTTCAACATTCCGTTTTATGTGACTTGAAATTAAACCCGGCTCTTCGCTTCACATGTTGACATGCTAAGGTGCTACCTTCTGGTTTCGAATCCCAAATAAGTTATGAATGTGTAAATTTAGGTTAGTTGAGATTGTAGGCTGCCTTCTGGTTAACTTTCCAGCTTCTATTCATAGTACAAAACAAAGTCGCCCGGCCGCGTGTGTCTGTGTATTCGGCTAAGGCTTCTAAACTACTTGATAGATTTCGAAACGGCCTAAAACAAGTCCGCGACACTATATGTTTATCTTTTTAAGGATAACCCATAGTAACAATAGGGGTTCACTTACGAAAACAATGTGAACAACACAGTATTAATCCTATGTTAGTTACCTTAAGCATTTAGTGTATATACGTGCTGTAAACCTAAACAACGCCATATTTGTAAATCGCACCTGAGCGAGGCTGGAGTGGGTCGCTAGTATGTAGTATATAAAATGTGAACTCATCACAAAAGAAGCACAGCGTACGTCAGTACACAGAGGTGAGAGTGGATGTCGACTCCTTTGATGTGGGCTTATTCATTTTCTGATTGGCTGCACGAGTCTCTGGAAAAGGCCTTGTGTCTGATTGGCTACTGCAAGCTGCGTGAGGTTCCCTATTGGCTGGGCTGCTGTCTTGCGAGTAGGTTACCAGGCGCTGATTGGTGAACGGCGTTCCGAAATGTGGCTGTCTAGTGTCGCCATTCTGCTATAAGTCTAGACACGCTTTGAATCAAACCTTTGAAAAAAAAAACACCATATTTATGACGTGTTTGTTTGTGTCGTAAATACGTCGTGTATCACGAGCATTTTATATTTGTGTTAAAAAAGTACCTTATTTGTGGTTAAATTGAACATTCACATATATTTTATATCTAAATTATAATAATTCATTCATAGCTAATAATGAATAAAAACAGTGAGGAAAAGCATGTTTTTCTAATGCCTAGTAATAAATAGTTATTATAGGCTATTCACGGTAAAATGAGCACTTTTGAAAGCCCTGCTTAAGATGTACTTGTATGCACGTTGTGTATTCTTCCGCCTTATGTAAGGTTAACCACATCATGGGCCTCATCACTTTATTCATTCATCAGTCAAGTGAAACTGGGAAATTATTTAAAAAGTAAATGTTTATCAAATCGGTTAATTTTCACACTTTGATACATAAAAACACGGAATGCGGAAGAAACAATTTAAGTTATCAGTGATGGTTACTTAACACTTATTATTTGACGTTAAGATACGGAACTACTTCCCATCAATCGTTGCCAACTTTACTGGGTGCATGCCACTCAGTGCGCCCGTTAAAACATATGCATATAGGGGCAGTGACATTTGTCTAAAGTTGATTTTAAAAGTGCTCACTTTATTGTGAACAGCCTTTATGCGAAATATTATTACACTGAATGCGCAAGAATGCGGTGCGTTGGCCGTCTGGTGTAATTTTCTAAACTTAGTTTGCATGAGGCGGAGGAATATCCTGGAAGCCGAACTTTAGCAGGACTTCAGAAAAGTTGGAATTAACCGTGAATGGAGCATAATATGTGTGGCCGTTTCAATTATGTATGCTTAGCTATTCTCTGACTACAGTACTATTGACTCTAAGGACATCACCGTGTGCTGGCTGCAAAATGTGGATTTCTCAGAGCGAGAGTTCAGCGAACTCGGCGCCCTAACGGCTCTTATGACTCAGGGAATACAACAGTTGCTGACAAAAAAAAAAACACGTGCCGATAATTCTTAGTAATGTTGCGGGCTGAAATCTGCCTGTCACGGCTTAACATAGTTAATGGCATTGCCTACCGGCTAGCAGCTGAGATATTTAAATAGGAAATCCCTTGTTAAGGAAATTTAATCTCAGTGCGTTAATTTTAAAGATAGGTGTTTCAAACAAAATTTATTCTTCACGGATTTTTTAGAGGTCCCTTACAGCAAAGATATTTCCATAACATGTATAGTCTGTTTGTAAGGAATTTTTAAAATTTATGTTTTACAAAATAGTACGTACTGCGCATTTATATTGAAAATATACACTGTAAAAAGTTGTCTAATTTTACACGAGTGTACGTGGCAGTACAATCTCCACACGTATTCGTGAATTTTTACATGTACATGTTTACGTGTACTTTTACTGTGTGTCCGATTTATATTTACAAATACGATGCCAGTGTAATTTTACTATACTTATTCTTTTTACTAATCATTATGTCCAATCACAAGTACTCTGGATGTGTCATTTTACTTTTTTTGTTACCAATATCAAGCCACATAATGTAAATTTACACAAACTTTGTTAGTGTAATTTTACCATACCTGTTAGTTTCTTTTATTAATCATCACATTAAATCACATGTTCTCTGTACATGTTATTTTACTATACTTGTTACTAATTTTCTACCACACATGGTAAATTTACACAATTATTTTTATAGTGATTTTACTACACCAGTCTGTTACTGTTTAATGTTCATCATACCCAATTACATTTACACTGTAGGTGTAATGTTATCATACGAGTCTGTAATTTTTACTTATTATGATGTTAAATAACATACACTCCGTGCATTTAATTTAACTATGTAAATTATATATTTCCTGCCACATTCTGCAAATTTACACAAACATCGCAATTGTAACTTCCCCACTGTGTATGTGTATTTTCTCACTAACAAAAAATAAATAAATTTGCAGATTAACTGCTATTGCAATTACAAAAACTTGGTAGTTTAACAGAATAATAAAAAGTTAACTCAAAATGTAGATAACGATTGACTTCAGATATATAATAGGTATTTATATACAAAAGCCGGCATATTCCAGTAGTGGGAGTCAAGATTTCTTTTTGAACACATAAAAGGAGCTCGAAGTAGTTCTACTCCGTACTGCTAGATCGCATGTTTTAAGCAAATACTTGTAGTTATTGTTAAATCCTCAGGAACATTAGTGTAAAATTTCAAATACTGTACTCGTTTTAGTAAATTACACATACAAATATAAAGTTTCCGTAGATTTGTATGTGTAAACATACGCTCATAAACTTTCGAATTTATAATTTTACACCCTTGTTATGTCAATATACCAGTGTATTTGTGTTTTTTTTTTTTTTTTTTTTTTTTTAATAGGAAAATATGTACTTTAGCACTGATGTACGAGTTGATACAACGTTGGCATGGTTGTTAAAACATACAGACTTGGGGTTTTAGTCCCTTGTATTAGTGTATTCTTACACATACTTTCGCATTTGTAATTTTACGCCCTTTTTAATGTCAACATACCAGTACATTTGTGTTTTTTACAGTAAGATTGTACTACCTAGTGAGTGAAATAGAAAAATATGCATTTTTACACTGATGTACGTGTTTTAATACAACATTGGCGTGGTAGTAAAAACACACAAGCTTAGTGCCTTTCATTAGTGTATTTTTACACATACTTTTGCATGTGTAATTTTACACCCTTTTAAATGTCAATTTACCAGTACATTTGTGTTTATTTACAGTAAGATTGTACTACCTTTTGAATGAAATAGAAAAGTATGTTTTTTTTTTTTTTTTAATCGATTTGCATGTTTCAATACAACATTGGCGTGGTAGTAAAAATACACAGATTCGGATTTTAATACTTCATGTTCGTGGATTTTTACACGTTCTTTAAAATTTGTAAATGTACACCCCTCTTGTTGTTAATATAGCAATACATCCGTGTTTTTTATAATATCATTGTACTATGTTATAAATAAAGTTGTACATTGCTATGAATTTACACGTACTGTACTTGATTTTACAAATTACACACAGAAAATGAAAAATTACCAAGAGGTTGTACATGTATTTGTACTCTTTTTTTTTACACCGTACACTCGTAGAGATCTTCTCCTAACACATCCGTGAAGAATATATTATGTTTGAAACGCATATCTTCAAAATTAGCGCACTTAAACGAGATTTCCTTAACATGGGATTTTATATTAAAACTTCTCCGCTAGCAGCCTGTAGGCAATACCCTCTAGGGCGTTTGTACACGCGCCTAGAAAACCGCAGCCGTTGCCGCCATCGGTACCGGACATCTCTAGCGAGTTGGTATTGGTAGATGGCGTGCGCGTAGTACATCGGGGCTCCCCTCGATTAGCCGGAGGTCGGACCAGCACACGGCATGCCGGGAAACAACGGGCCCTTGCCTGCGCTTGCACGTGACGCGACCGGTGCCGGCCGCCATTCCGCGTTTGCGCCTTCAACGAGTAAGTTCCGTCAACGATGAGTGCGTTCAAGTATGGTGCTTTAACATTAATTGAGTTAGTGGAGTGTAAGCCCTGTTTATGGGATAAACATGGGCGGAAATATTCTGTTACCTGGAAACGAATTACAATGAAATGGAGAACAAAGAACAAAAGAAAACAGGTAAACAATCACAATCTATCTCAATCTAGGTTATGTAATAGTATTTACATATAGAGTTAATATACAGTATAGGGAGCATGACATTACAAACGTGTGGTCAACATGTGCCCTGTACCATACAGCTTATTTAAATGGCATTTTTCGAGTATAGTAGTAACATGTAAGATTTGTGTAACTACGATACGATCCTGCACACAAATTACTGACATATTTATAAATTGTTCTTGTTACTGCAGTTTGGTTAGTATAATAACCATTCAGATCGAGAGGTTACTAAGTTTTACTTTTGGTGGCTGTTTACCTTCTTTATATCTCTTGACACTGTTATGTTACAATTTTCTGAGTGTTAATATATTCATGTAGCGTAATCGTGGTTTGCATTAATTGAGCTGACATATGTTTAGCCGTGTTCTTCAAGCTGAATTCAAACAGCCCGCACAATTTCCCCTGAAGTCATGTGACAGATGTTGAACACATATTGTTGTATACTGTTTCACGGAACACACTCCCTCTATTCGTTAGTATGTACACCATTTGTAACGATATCCGTATGCTTAATCACTGCATGCATTGTTCAAATAAACACAATTGAACAACGTTGTATTCCGACTTGTCTACGCAATGCTGCTATTAATATGCGAAACATCACAAATGTCTCGTCATATTTTATTATCCTGCCATGGCAGGGCTCCTAAAGGACTCACGAAAAAGTCAGCAATATCATCACTTATAGCATTAGCATTAGTTAAGGGCCTGTCACATGGAGCGGCAGCCACATTCAATAAACCTTATCCAGTGAAAAGTTCCTCAGACTGTGAGTCATCCTTTTCTCTTACTAAATTGTGCAAAATTTTGCACGTTTTTACAATGTCTAGCGAATTGCTTTACACATTCACTGGCCTGTGAAATATTCTCCCCTTGTTACTCGGAATCCCGAAGCCACGCTCCACATACCGCCGAGCCCTACACAATCGGTATTGAAAATTCTTTTTCTGTGACTGAGATTGTGTCCTCCATACGGCCGCATGAGATGATCAGTTAACGAAAATGCCTCGTCTCCGACTAACACAAATGGAAAGTTCTGCTTACTGCTTTCATGTAAGGGACTTGGCAGGGGTACATGCAGTTATCCTTGAGTCATTAATGTATCAATTTTTTTTTAAATTCAGATTAATCACACTCTTTACCATACGCCCCTGCGTCCACATACGTAAAGCGATACTTACTGTCCACCTCAGCCAATAAAACAATAGAAAAATTCTTCTTATAATTCAGGTTCATCGAACCGCTGCCAGAAAATGTGCACACCCGTACATGTTTCCCGTCGACTGCCCCGATGCAGTTTGGAAAACGTGCTGATTTACTTAAACGTTTACGTATATCACGCCAATGCTGCTCCGTTGGTAAAGGAAGCTGTCCTCCCTTCAGAACCTCCCACAATGCAGAACAAACGTCCTTCAAAAGTTTAGCTATGGTCGTTATTCCTAGACTGTACGCATTTTGAAGACCTGTGAAAGCTGATCCCGTGGCCAGGTATCTGAAATCACACATAGGAGATACAGATGACAGTTATAGGCGTATAGGTTATTTGTTTATCAATGGCATCTATCTTAACAAATCGTATTTATTATACGTATAAATAATACTAGCACATTTGCATATTGCACAGTTTTCATTTTGGTGGGTTTTCATAATAGTAATTCTGTTTCGTATTTTGTTTCCAACCATAAATATTATTACTTTACTTAATATATTTACGTTTACGTCCTATTTTAAGACACGAGGCATTACATCATCACATAATCTATATTCATTTATGTTATAATGCTAAATCATTTAGACTAAATGTAAGACATGGCATATGTTTAACACTACGTCCGCATTAATTAAAAAGAGTAATAAGGTTTTTGTGGTATTTTAAAGGTTTTCCTTGGGACAGAAGTGCATGCATGCATTTCTATGGTCTGTTACGTGTATACATAATGCGCATTTAATTTTATGAAGTGTGCATACTTGCTAGAATATGCAAGGGATATTATGCTGTTGAGTAAGTTATTTTTTGTGTTTGTTTCAGCCCAGCAGATACAGACTAAATGGCACAACGTCAGGGACGCTTTTGTAAAGTCTTTGAAGACGAAGTCGGGCCAAAATACCACGAAAGATTACTTATTTGCCGGAAACCTCCAGTTTCTTTTGACGGTGTTGGAGGAGGATGATACGGCCACAAGTATCTGTAGTTCCCAGTTATTAGCGGAAACACGTACCGCAGAAATTGAAGATGATGATGTAAGATCAAATGCAGACACACCAGCCTGAAGAAGACAAAGTTTTTTTCTTTTCTCTTCTTCCAACTGTGAAGAAACTGCGTGACGATGACAAACTTGACTTCAGAATGGGCGTCCTGAGTGTCTTACGAGATATTAGGAAGCGAGAAGGAAATAATGTTGCTCCACCAGTGTTCTCCACTCATAGTACTTCGTCATTGGATACCTGCGCCAGCACCCCGTACATTTCTCACCCTTGCATTACACCAGCTGTGCCACCTGTTCATCTTGAACAGTTTACCACTCTACGTACCCTTGACTCTGATGGGCAGCGAGAATTGTTTTAAACACGCTGTTCGTTAAACTTTGCATGTTCATTATGTTTATTTCTGTAATATTTTTCTTCAGCAGAACGTTTGTTTTTTACAGGAACACTTCATTATTGTGTTATGTGTAAATCTAAACATAAAAAAGCTTCTTTACTTTGCATAACAATTACAAAGTATAATTTGCCTAAGTTTGTTTTCAATCCCGTTGCACTGAACTATTATGATACTGGTATAACCAGTTCTAACTTGTGTGTACTATAAATATGTACAGTGTAGAGCTACCATTGGTAATATAAGAAATAACTTACCTTACAGTCACTGCAAGCATCTCTTTTGGTGGAATGCACATTCTCATTACAGTATTTTTCCGTTGAATGCTGTCGGATAACCGCTCCATAAGTACGTAAATGTAGAAGTGCTAGTTCTGAAATAATTAAAAAAACCAATTTTTTTAATCCCTTTCCAGTTTTTCGTACAAAGTATAGAAACTGCCTTCCAAAGCTCATGCTGCTATCACTGGATGCACCCAATATCGTATCCGATCACTGTCGCGTCGATTTTTACGACGAAGATGAAGCAAACATGAGAGATAAAATCTTGTGTTAAATATAGGAGACATGTTTTCTTTACGATGTCATGAGCCCAACTGCTTTGTCTCCGGCTGTACCCGTGCGTGTGTAAGGACCCTGCCGGTGCGTGTGCAAACGACCTACACATGCGTTTACTTGCGTTTCCTCTGGGGTACATGTTCTCGTTCCGGAAAGTTCTATCTGAGCGTGCTTTCCCGGTAGCCCATTCCATTACTAGCGAAGCGTGGGAATAGTTTTTGTTACTGTCTATTCTCTTGAAGCACTAAGGTACAAGGAACTCGTGGCCGAAGTATGCAGATAATGTAAGTGTGAGTAATTGCGTGGGAAGGAGAAAACCAGAGCCGTGCATTTAGCTCCGACGACCGCAGGCTTGCTGGCTGGGGTGTGAGCTCCGTACAGCCGTTGTATGTAATGAGCCAAATCAAAGCAGCGCTGTGATCGCATGTCGTCGCTCCGTTGTGCGGATCGACCAGGAACTATAGCCAGGGACGCCTGTTTTTCGCGAAAAGATTACACGACTACTTGTACTCAAAAACACGTTAGCTCGGAACCAATATCGTGGTAGGACGATTTTAACTAGTACATGCAGTTCACGGTAAAATGAGCACTTTTGAAAGTCCTGTTCACGTTGTGTATTCTTCCATCTTATGTTAAATTAACATTACGATGGGCCTCATCACTTTATTCGTGTGTCGATCAAGGGAAACTGTGAAATTATTTAAAAAGTAAACATTTTATAATTCTGCTAATTTTTACACACTGATGCATTAACATAAAAAACAGAAAGCGAAATAAATAATTAAAATTATCACGAATGGTTACCAACACATTTTATTTTATGCTAAATATGGAACTACTTTCCATCTATAGTTGCCAAATTTACCGGGCGCATGCCACTCAGTGCGCTCGTTGAAGTATATGCAGGCATGGACAGTGACTTTTTTCCAAGGTTGATTTCAAAAGTTCTCAGTTTATCGTGAACAGCCATTACACGTCTTAAGTAATTGCTAGCCAGTCACGAACGTTCAAGGGGCCGCGGTGGCTGAGCGGTTAGCCTGCTCAACTCCCACCAAGGCGAACCGGGCTCTATCCCCAGCCGGGCCACTACCGGGCTTTCACATGTAGGAATCATGCCGGACTATGCCGCTGGTCGGCGGGTTTACTCCGGGATCCCCCGTTTCTCCCGCACTTGCTTTCCCGCGCTGCTCCATACTCACCTCATTCGCCCTCGTCGGCTCTCAAGATCTCGATGTTAAGAGCCGCCCAAATCTCTTCACGCACTCATTCACTAACGTTCAGTGTAAGGGTAGTCTAACTTTATTTTGATTGGCCCAGTCGAGTAAAATGTCTTCTCGCAAAGACAAGCGGCCAAAAATCAAAGGAAATGAGCAAGCATGCACGTATGAAGTTACAGTCTAGCTTGAACACATTAATTTTCCTAAAAACAGGAGGCCCTGACTATAGCTAAAGACCTGAAGAATTCACGGATTCATTTTGGGACAAGCTAGAATACAAAACACTTGCGTTCATATAACTGTAGTCATTGGTCCAGGTGGTGTTTGACACCTCCTGGAGAATGGTGCCCAATTGTCGTCTTCCACTGTGACAGCAGACAGCCAATGTGCAGTTGATATCGGCATAATTGTGCATACGTCTGTAGAGCCTGGCCTTCTAGTTCTGTGGGAGTAGTGCAGATAACGTCACTGTGGTCTGCCATGGGTGGAGAGCAATTATATTGTTATAAAGTAGCTTAAAAAAAAACTGTGCGGCGGAAAACGAGAAGTATTTCTGAAACATAAAGCAATAATTATTTTAAGTGGCAAATTCCTGAGTGGGGTTACGGTGGTGACTACTCGTCTCCCGATATGAACCGGGCTTAATTTCCGGCGGGGTGCAGCACCGACGGAACGCAGTGGCGGGTAAAACGGGAGTACCGCGAGAAAACTCACCGATTGATGGCAATCTCCGCCACGTTTCCAGCGTGTAAAAATATTGGTTTCACTTGACCAGGATCTAATCCCGTCAGCTGTAGTGGGAGCCGAGTGTTCTGACCACCACGCCCCCATAACATTCTTACTATATATTCCTATATAAGGCTGTCAAATGATTGGAAGAGATACGTGTGTTCATTGTGACTAGCTCAGGCTGAAAACCTGGCAGTTTTAAAAGTTAAGGAGTTAACAAAATACTCACATTGCATTTATTTTCATACATACATATTTCACAAGGACGTGCACATCAGGCGTAATGGCGACCTTCTCGCTCCACAGACTGCAGAGGCCGTGGTTACATGTGCGTGGGCTTGCAGGCAGCCATCATTACTGCGCGTCTTCGTTCCCACACGTCATTTTTCAGCATAAGCCATGTTCGACACCGCTACCCGACCACTATGTATTTTGGTCACTAAATGGACCACGTGTCCAAGTTTAGACTCTAAATATTTGAGGATTTAGGGTTGAATTTACTGTGACGAAGTAGCACACTAAATACTTCTATGTTAACGGAAGTATAAAACGCCTGAAATATATGACATATTTAGGAAACAACGAAATACGTCGTACGTGGAGTGATTTTTCATTGGTTCGATACAAAAAGGGCGAAGAAACCGCGAATATACTGTATAGGCTATTCACGGTAAAATGAGCACTTTTGAAAGACCTGCTTAAAATCTTCTTGCATGTAAGTTGTATATTCTTCCGCCTTATATAAGATCAACGTTGCCATGAGCCTCATTACTTTATTCATACGTCGGTCAAGTGAAACTGTGAAATTGTCAGAAAAATTATTTTTAACAACAAATCCGCTCATTTTTACACTTCGATTCGTAATTTTAAAAAGCGGAAGAAATCATTTAAGCCATCAGAAATTGTTACCTCACGCTTTTTATTCGACGTTAAAATACCGAACTACTTCCCATCCATCGTTACCAACTTGACTGGGAGCATGTCATTCAGTGCGCCAGTCAAAATATATGCCGGTAGGGGTAGTGACTTTTTCCTAAGGTTGATGGGGCTACGGTGACTGAGCGGTTAGCCTTCTCGCCTCTCACCAAGGCGATCCGGGTTCAATCCACGGCCGGGTCACTCCGTATTTTCTCATGTGGAAAACGTGCCGGACGATGCCGTTGGTCGACGGGTTTGCTCGGGGATCTCCCATTCCCCCCGTCCTTTCATTCCGACGCTGCTCCATACTCACCTCAGTCACCCTCATCGGCTATCAAGACCTCGATGTTAAGCTCTTCACTTCACTTCACTTCCTAAGGTTGATTTCAAAAGTGCTCACTTTATCGTGAACAGCCTTGAACAGAAAGTGCCAACTGGTACACGGCCTCAGCTGCTGAGAGCATGAAGCCGACTGACTGTGATGAGGAAGTGGGTGGGACGTGTTTGGATGCGGTTAAGCCGTCCCACGGTCGATTCGGGCCGGCTGCCTTATCGAAGACCGGCTCTTCAACTTGTACCAACACCACTACTCGTGTCCGAGCCACTGCCGGTGATGCCGGCCGCGCGCACCAAGGACTCGCAACAAGTACAAAGTCCTCTCTCTCCTACCTTACACGCTGCTCCACAGCCCTTCAACACGGCTACGCCCGATAAAGTTGTTCTCAAATCTATTTGAAATATACTATCCGTGTAGCTCTCCCCAGCTGTTTTGTGGTGGCAACGAAATTGTTTCCTATCAACTACGGGTTACTTTATTGATATCAGAATGAGTCTTTCTTTTGACATGGACAAAAAGAGAAAGGGAGAGAGAGAGAGTTGCAGAGAGATAATTTTATGTTCACTGCATAATTATTTCACTAATGCTATAAAACTTTTGGACATCCATTCAATGATATAAAAACATATTCTGTAGGTGGTTCATTGGAAAACAATTACCATGGTCGCTACGAAAGTATTGCTGAACTATATGTCTAGTTCAATATTACACCAAGAATTATGAACTCAAAATTTGGAAAGCAAATGTCTCTCTTTGTAATTTAATACATTTCAATCTAAACATTGGCTTACGTACAACTGTGCGGGTAATAAATTATGAGAAGTGGTTCCACGTATTGGCTTCTTATTTTAAAATGTAAATTTGAAGTTGGTGGCAATTAAAGTCGATTTAGTTTTGTTTTGCACACGATTAGCGCAAGGATTGGTGAAATAGTAAAACACTGTTTATATTTCCATCCGTTCAATACTTTCACTTGATAAATGCAAGAAAACTTGCTGCAAGGTCCATGAATGTGTCAAGTTTTGCATATAGTAGAAGGATGCATAGCAGGCTGAAAGTAGATCCAAACCAGAGCTTTAGGAAATTCTCATTAAAAAAATCAACTGAATAATAAAACGACAATTTCAATCAAACGTGACCGTATTACACATTATATGCTAATGTTCCCTAGCTACACGAACTCTTAAAATGAAATTAAGTACCGGTAAATGTATTCTTCTTAAGCAAATAACTTTCATAACATTTTGTAAGTACTTGGGGTTATTTTTAATTTAAAAATAAGCGCTTGGCTACGTAAGTCAAGTTGGTTTAGTGGTTAACAGTGCAGGCTAATGACGTAAGGTGTGCGAGTTCTAGTCCCCGTGCTGGTGAAATGTATTGTTTTTTTATTTTTCATAAATTATATTTTGAAATAATTTTTTTAAAGATATTCTCATTTTTATTAATCCATCACTTATGTTTTCTAGAAGAAAAAAATTAATTTTATGTACACTTTTCAATACTGTAAGTTGTAATACAAGTCTATCATTTGTAATATTACAAATATATGTATTGCAGATTTTAAAAGGAACAGGTTTGTAGTTTTACAAAGGAATTTTTCAGCAACTGTGTTTCCAAGGATTTTTCTTGTAAAAGTACAGTATTTTTTAGTGTGTATGTAAACAGGGTTCTAAACCCAAATTCTACCCATGTTGTTTTAGACAGCGTTATCAGCAGAAAGCAGTCTCCAATGTTTGAACAATGGCAGGTTTTCACGGCCAGAAGGCCGGCACACCCTCCATCCTCCCGCACTGAACTGTACTCCGGTGAGTAAGCAGTGCGCAGCACTTTCTCCTCTTGGTCTTCGCTCTTGTGTGCCTTGTTCCGTTATTAGTTCTCACTCAGCCTTAGCCGGTTTTCTCAGTGAAAACACTTCCTCCTCTCCAATCGGAAGTGCTCTGACTTAAGTGGTAAGCCTTTATCCAAACACCCCCTCATGAGTCATGGGAATGCTCACGCTACCACTGGTCATATTCCTCCAATCTCTTACCGATCTTGGCGGTAAATCAGTTCCATATTCCATGCTACTCCTTGTTCTCCATCACCTGCTGCAGTTCTAGCTGCAGTCATCTTCTATATACCATGCCTTGCAGCCAGACCCTTAGATATTGTGTCTTGAGGCAGTGTATAAGTACATGCTCTACAGTGTCATCCACACCACACACATCGCATAGGGGTGACAGAACGAGTCCAAAACCATACAGTTTCGCCTTGAAGTTGCCATGATCAGTGTACAGCTGAGCACTGTAATGATTCATTGTTATCCAAGCTCTCTTCAAGCGGTCTTCTACACTTAGAAGCAACTCATGCGTGACACTTCCTTTAGTGGATATATCCCACCTCTCTTGCCAAGCCCTTACGGTGTCCTGCATGTACATCTTGCGACCTTGCACGGTAAGCTTTCTCATCCTTCTCTCTTCAGCAAGTAGACCACGTTCTCTTACTAGCAAATCTACAGGCAGGACACCCACCAACACAGGAAGTGCCTCACCAGATACTATCCGATATGCTCTCGCAAACTGCCAGCAGCGCCGCCCTCTGAGCACTTAAGAGCTTCCTGGAATGCACTACCAGATCCACTCGTGAGTGCCACATCACTGCACCATGAGTGATGACGCCCTCACACACTGCCTTGTATATCTTTCTTAACACAGGGAAGTCAAGGCCCCATTCCTTACTCCCCAATGTTCTGAGCCCGTGGAACAGAATAACGGCCTCTCTCGCCACATACTGAATGTGCTTCAGGAAGTTCATTTCGTCATCTGGAATGACTCCCAGATATTTGTACTCATGGACACACTGGAGGAACTCTCCACCATACCTGACTGTAGGGCTCTTTGCATGAAACCCTTTCATCAGCATGGTATTGGTCTTCGAAGTGTAAAATGTAAGCTTCACACTTGCTGGCCACTCCTCGATTTTCGTCTTCACCATTGCCGCCTTTTCCTCCAATATCTTCCTTGAAGATCCAGAGACCATCACTAGACCATCATCGGCATAGCCAAAAATCTTGCAGCCTGGCGGGAGAGTCACCTCCAGCCCATCAAACAACACATTTCACAGAACCGGCCCAAGAACCGATCCCTCTGGACACCTTTTGGTGAGTGCCTTCTTCACCTGTACATTTCTGGCCGAATAAAAGGTGACCCTGTCCCGGAAATAGTCCAGCAGCATCCTCTAGACGTTGGCGGG
Source organism: Dryococelus australis (assembly GCA_029891345.1). NCBI lineage: Eukaryota > Metazoa > Arthropoda > Insecta > Phasmatodea > Phasmatidae > Dryococelus > Dryococelus australis. Next base: position 134,951,815 of record CM056996.1, read on the forward strand.
ACACTGTTTCCTATACAGATGCCACATTACTTCCGGCCACCAAGCATTGTAAAATGCTCGTGAGATATCGAGAAATATTGCCATCATGTACTTCTCATCGTTGTTGGCAGCAGTCCTTACATCACAAAAAGTGAAGTCCACTTCGCTGCCCTTCTTAAACCCGTATTGTTTTTCATTGTGCATGCCATTAACCTCCAGCGCCTGAGTTAGTCTGATATTCAGGAGCCTCTAAAACACCTTTCCCTATACCGGAAGTAATGTCAGAGGCCTGTAGGATTTCACCTCGGACTTATCCTTTCCATCACCTTTTTACAGGATCCGTACAGCACCCACCTTCCATTGACAAGGAAACACTCCAATATCACTCTGAGGTCCAGGGGCCACGGTGGCTGAGCGGTTAGCACTCTCGCCTCCCACTAAGGTGAACCGGGTTCAATCCGCGGCCGTGTCACCGGATTTTCGCAAGGGGGAATCGTGCCGGACGATTCCGTTGGTCGGCGCGTTTTCTCGGGGATCTCCCGTTTCCTCCGCCCCTTCATTCCAGCGCCGCTCCATACTCACTTCAATCGCCTTCATCGGCTCTTAAGACCTCGCTGTTAAGAGCCGTCCAAATCTCTTCACTCACTCTAAGGTCCAGTTGCGCCAGTTCCGAGTTCCGATCGTAGATCTTCTGATTTCTCTTCAGAACTATTAATTGGAATGGAACACTGGGATTGGCTCTCGTTTTGTGAAATCATGATGCAACTGTGTACTTTCAAGCTGCGAGATAATTGATGAGTTCGTGTGGACATTATTTAGTATGACTAGAGTTTTTTAACCGTATAACCTCGTTGAATTCTCTGAAAAATTTCGCCAGACAAATATATTGCTTCTAAGGCAAAAACAAAAACGTTTTGTTTTTTTATCAGTAGCGCACATTACAACACACTTTCCGTTATTTTTAACACCAATATTCTGAGGAAAGGTAGTAGACAGGAAATGAATTGCTGCGGTAATTTATTAGTGCTAAGTAAAGTATTAAATGTACGAATTTTACTGAATAACCTGTAAGTGTGTATAATGTTGTTGTATATATCCGAAAAAAGAAAAATTAATGCTACCTGTCGGTGTACTATCAGATTACATTAATTATTGGTGACGTCTGCTCTTTCACGAACAAAAATTTCGATGCGAGATTCACTTTTCGACGTGACTTGCGGAAAACGAAGCTAGTTTTTATGTTCTGAATATAACTGTTCTATTTTTTTTGCTGTGTCTGCTCGGTGAGGATAAGCGTACATTTCGTTATCTCTTTACAAAACATGAGTAATTTTTTTAAATTAAAAAATACACAAAATTTTAATCCTCTGTTATGTCTTAATTTATATTTTACAACAATAAACGACAACCAAAACCATATTTTAGAAAAAAATTAATAATACGAATTTTCTTTCCGTAAAATAAATATGTTTAACAGTGCTTTTAGACACTACTTTGATCTTGGATCAAGACTTTGAACTCGAATGGTGCAACAGTATTTTGTGATGATCTTGGATCAAGTTCGGACATGATCTCAGATCGAGCGATGAACTTCAATAGTGTAACTGGCCATAAACCATATTTTTTATATTTAATCGATGGATACGAACGTTGGAATGTAGCATGTACGTAACGTAAACGTTTATTTTCAAAGTAGCTTAATAAGTTTTATAAACATAAATACGCATGTGGCTAGGTAGAATTCAACTTTCATTGGCTGCGAAACTATAATAGAGGCGGAACGAGCTGACAGGCTAGCTAAACACGAGGAATGAATGAGCTATGGACTGTATTGAGGAACCATCCCAGCGTTTGCCTGGATTGAATTCGAAAAAGTAAGGGAGAACAGAACTCGGGACGGTTGGCTCGGGAATTGAACCCGGGCCCTCCTTAATGCGAATTCAGCGTGTTATCACTACGCCGCCTCGCTCGGCGATAAATCGGCCAGAAAACTATGAAAGCTGTGTAGGTCTTATCACTACATCAGCGCAGACTATAGCAAGTTTTTACTTTATAGGAAACGTAGCGCTGAATAGTTAAGAGTACAATAGTGTGACAAGAACTTAAAAATCTATACCTGCTCCATCCCTGCCTGCTGTAATAGAGAGATGGAACGATAACGAATTATAGAAAATAATAACTGAACATGCTAACTTGAAACTGAATTCACTACTAAATTTAAAAAAATTCTCAGTGACAAATATTTCCCTTCGTAGCCAGGACAAATAGAGAGTGTAAATAACATAATAAGTACGTAAAATGAAGACGACGTCATAATAACCTTTAACTAGGATAACCGCTCAAGAATTATTTTTGCTGCTTGTCAAACTGTACCATAAATTGTATAACCTGTAAGTGCCACAATATTTCAACTAAATATCAGTCCTTATTTACAACAGAATATATATTTTTTTATCAGTTGTAGTGCTGTGTCTATATGTCGTATTGACTATTCACTCGTTTACGTCGTTCGTTATTTAGAAAATACATTTTCCCAGCGTTTCATTTTTTTTTTTTTTCAGTTTCATCCAAACAATACTAAATGGTGGTTAATGGAATACATATTTTATATTTAAGTATGTTAAACTATTTCCGCCGGAGAACGCGTGCAATACTACACGTACAATTAAAATCTATACCTAATCACAATTAAAATATCACAATGGTGTATTTTCAGAGTCACTGAAGACCTTCCCATTATTAATGTGACATTAATTTTGATGTCACTATATATTATGTATTATTATATATTATAATATGTATATATACACACTATATAACATATAGCCTTTACCAGATGTTTTGTGATGTTTACCGGTATATTATTTTGTAGGATCTACGACGTAGATTATTTTATCCACTACAGATATTATCTTAAGAGTTAGTGTGAAATGATTATTTTTCGTAAAATAGCGTGTTTACCCCAAAAACATTTGGTGAGTCAAAAATTAAATAAAACTTTACAGTGACTGTAGCATTGTGTCTGCAACGAAATTACAAGTGAGAACTTGCGACCCGGAGACAAATGTTACACCCTCTCTTATTATTTGTTATCAACCAGCAGCTTACAACCTTTCAACGTGTCTCTGCAAGCAGTCCTCGTTAAACCTGTCTCGAGTACTGACTGACGAGAACAACAATAAGTTCTACCTACAGATCCAAGTCGACTGCACTTCACTGCTTACATTACTCGCCCACGTGTCTGTGTCCGAAGCTCGTTCAAGAGTTATTGTTGGCAATGCCATCCACCAGAACGATATGCTATAAAAGTAGGAATTGAATTATGCTTAACTGATTTACATTTAACACGTATGAACTGCACAGTACATGTGTAACCAAGTTCGTGAGCTTTGTGATATAGCGAAAAATAGATATTTTATGGAATTATTAAATTTGGTACACTGTTGAAATTTATATCAAAACTTTTTATCAAGTATTGTACCGAATAATTAAAAGCCTGTAATAATCAGACCACTTTATGAAAGAGATCTAAAGGATCATCAGTATCAGTCATAGTGACACGTATGACTTTTTTCATTTAAAAAATGATTCTTTTTTACTGTGGCGGAAATTGGCAAACTCGTCCCTGACATACTGGTTCTACACCTCACGAATTTTCGTGGCCACCGTATATAGGCGTGACGAAAGCAAGCAATTATCATGAAGGTAGGCAGGTAAATGGGCTTAACGTCTCTTCGGGAGCGAGGTCATTAGGGACGGAAGGAATCGGCCATGGCCTTTTTTAGGAACCCATCCCAGCATTCGCCTGGAGTGATTTCGGAAAACCACGGAAGGCCGAAATCAGGATGGCCGAACCCGGATCCTCCCGAATGTGAGTCCAGTGAGTTACCACTGCGCCACATCGCGCGGTCAATTATCACGACGCTGATTCAAGGAAACTACAGGTTAGTTGATAAAAAAATTTATGATAGGATGAGATAAATCTTGTATGCCTATATGAACAAAGGGTTACCTTATTCTAAGTGGCGAGGAATTGGGGAAGAATTCACTGTTAAAAATTTCTGAATATTTACGGAATGTTTTACGGAAATGTACAGTGTATATACGGAAAGGCAATCCGTAATGACGAAAAACGGAGTTAAGTCCGTAAATATAAAATATAGAAAGTCTCCGTATCCCCTTTCGCCTCGAGTTACGGGGACGAACAATGCCGATTCTACACAAAGCTTTCTTCGCCACTGTAACAAGGCAATTATTGTTTCTGCGGCTTAAGGTTATCCACGCGACTATGGCCTATTCTTTCAAACATTAAAAAATAATCAGGCGTCTGTAACATTTGGAAACACTAAAAATACACTAAATTTAATAGAAACTGAATTTTGCTTTTGTCTTTTGAATACAAATATAAGAGTTATATCACAAATTTAAATTGGGAGTTGTAGGTAAATGGTTAGAGTCATACACTCGTAATTTTTTTTAACTCGGATTCAAACCTCGCTGAAGTACAAAGTATTTTTACTTTTTTAATATAATTTTTTATATACGGTAGAACACCCACATAGCGAAAATTAAAGACTTTTCACTATCCCTATTTATTTTAATCGGAAAGTACAGAAAACTAACTTGGAAATTAACGGAGAGGTTCCGTGAAATTTACGGAAAGTCCGTTTCTGAAAATCTATGTCCGTAATTTTATGGACAGTTTATGGACACTCCTGGATGAATTTTTACCAGCATTTCCCGTAAAATGAAGGACATTAACAGTGTTGTACTGAGGAGTTAAATAGGATTTTTTCCAGGAGTAATGCTAAAAACCGCGTGCCAGGGCGGAGAAGCAAGGAGTCAAGACAGGAGCATTGGAAATAAGACAGTAGTGATATATGCATACAAATGCGACATTTATTGGACACTACAGACAGCCGATACGTACCTAGCGCACCAAGAAAGGTGCCACATGTGGACAACCTCGTAGAGCAGACTACTGAGATAAAGATCTCGTCTACCTTTAAAAGGCGAACCCAAGTTACCTCTGACATTATAATTCTTGAACAAATTAGGAATATCTTCCTTTGTTGGGAAGCTGATGTACGCATTGCTGCGGCGACGAATATCATTCAAGATGCTTCACATATAAGATAAGAAATTGTTACGCAGCTCGGACTCAGGTAGAGTATTAAGGTGGTGACATTTTCTAATGGAATTCACGACCACAAGTGCTTCGTGTGTAGAGGGATGCGCCAGCAGCACTAAGATATTTCGCAAATTTACTCATTTTATGGAGACTGTGTTTTTCTATTACTGAATTCTCAATGATTGTGTGTTGATTAGTTTGCTGTAAGTCACAGACGACTCGGGAATCGTATATATACTATGTGTGTGGTGTGGGGGGGGGGGGGGGTTCCATAGCTAATCCTAACTATGAATATCGATGCTAAAAAGTAAAGGGCGATAATCAACACTTCGATTCACTAGCTACTCGTAAACGCGGCCCTACCCAAGATGGTAAATTGTAATAATAATTTTAATAATATTCTGAGAGTAAAGCATTACTGCGCAGCTTGCACACGCACCTACCACCACACCCACTCTACGGATCCAGGACCATTCTCTCTGCACCTGAGAGAGATGCTGTGCACCGCGCACACCGTACCAAGCGAGGCAGCAGATGTAGCCGCCGCGCTGTCGCGCCAGTGCAATGGTAGGGGGCGATAGGGGGAGTGGAGAGGCCAGTAAAGCAGGCGGTATCAGGAAGCGCCATGCAACCCCGCCCGCGGTGTTATCGGGGCTCGGGTCCCTGAGAGCCGGCCCAGGCATTACGTCCACTAAAAATACCCGCTCAGTGAGGGCGGCCACTTTAGATAGGCGGGCAGGCACTCTAGCGGCGAGCCGAGCGGAGTTCCGCCACCAGGGACGTCCACGTCGAGTCGACCTGGCGTCCGCTGGAGCGACACTCGTCATGACTGCCTCGCCGTCAGCGCTTTCCCAGGCCACGGCAACCACATTCACACACACACACACACACACATACACACACACAAATATTACTTCTTCATGAATCAAAACAGGCCACTGTATATACCACTCTTTATAGGCTGTTCACGGTGAAATGAGCACTTTTGAAAGCCCTGCTTAAGGGCGGCCAGTCCCTGTCGAATTATTTTTATAGATTTTCCGCCCCAAATTCAATTTCAGGAGGTGAATTGCAATTTTTGCCACGACAGAGCATGAAGAATACCTTCGTTAATATTCATGAATTGTTACAGCTTCACTACAATCTATATTTTCTAACTTGTGACAGCCGAAGTTAAATAATTGATTTTTTTTTACCGAAGCGACTACAGAGGTCATAATAGATACGGCAGTCGAACTGAACAGCGTTCAGAAAACGGTTTAAGTTATAACCTAAGTCATGTCGTCCGAAAAAAAAATCCATACAAAATCAACGTTTGCCGGTAGTAGCTGAAAATAAGAAAATCCAAGATGGCGGGATCTGATCCACCTTAAGATCTACTTATTTGCACGTTTTGCGTTCTTCCACCTTATGCAAAATTACCATTGCCATGGATCTCATTAGAAAAGTAAATATTTTACAAATCTGCTCATTTTTACACTTTAATGCATTTTAAAAAAAGAAAGCGAAAGAAATGACTTAAGCTATCTCAAATGGTTACCAAACACTTTTTATTAGGCGTTAAAATATGGAACTACTTTTTATCCTTCGTTACCAACTTTACTGAGTGAATGACACTCAGTGCACCCGTTAAAATATATGCAGGTAGTGACTTTTTTGTGAAGTTCATTTCAAAAGTGCTCACTTTATCGTGAACAGCCTTCACCATTAATATATGCAAAATAAAAGTAAAATTTGCATGTATGTAAGTATGTTTATTCTCTACACAATTTTACACCGTTCGACGGATCTGGACCACATTTGATACGCATACCCTTCAGTAGCCAATTTAAATACTGTGAACGCCAAAATTGCCTCCAACCCCCCACTGGGCCTGAAATCCCAAAAATGGGGTCACGTATATATTATTCACGACTTCCATCACTTTCCGAAGCTAAATTCAATCACCCTTAGCCCTAACAGCTGCCCTTTAGGTGGATGTAAGATATGAACTGTTGCTGTTTCTTTCTGAGCTCATTATATTTTTGGACTATTTTGTGATTTCGAAGTTAGGTTATAGTTTCATGTGCTTTTTTGAACGCGCTGTGGAACTTCATAATGTAGCACATTTGTGTCTCTAGGCATTCAGGTAAGTGTACTTTTGCTAAATGCTCATTACTCACCATACTTCGAATATAATATTGTTTTGTACAATTCGGACAGTTAGCTGTCGTAGGCTACTGCAGCAGGAACCTTTATTCAGTGACGATTATAACAAACTAACGTTGCAATTTAAATAATGGTTAGCAACTTTCTGAACTATAACTTGTGCGATAACTTATAATCAATAACTATTTACTGAAAAACCAACATATGTAGATTATTAAAATAAGACACATTATATATATATACACACACACACAAACACACACACACACACACACACACACACCTACACACGGAACGATACAAAGGACTAACGTTTAATTATAAGTGTTAGATAAACGAATGTAAATACTGAAAATTAAATTATTTCTTTTGATGTCTGTTTTTAATACACGCGAGTATAATAATACTCACAGTTATGAAATACGTACTTTACTACTAATTTATGTGGTTCGCGGCAGGCACCTAAGAAGCGTACTCCGTTGGTGAAAATGCATCTGAGTTGAAGTGTTTTGAAAGACAACTAGACATGATGCAAGTGTTTATAAATACTTCCTCAGTTTTAAAACCTCACTCCGTTAAATGTTTTAATTTGACAAGTGATAGGCACAAAATAAGATATCTGTCCAGAAATTATCGTTCGGTCGAATGAAACCTCGCAACTATGTAGGCTATTCACAGTAAAATGAACACCTTTGAAAGCACTGCTTAAAATATACTTGTATACACGTTGTGTACTCTTCCACTTATGTAAGATTAACATTGTCGTGGGCCTCATCACTTTATTCATGCGTCGGTCATGTGAAACTGTGAAATTATTAGAAAAGTAGATATCTAAAAAATTTGCTCATTTTTACACTTCGATGCATTATAAAATAAAGAGGAAGCAAAAGAAATAATTTAAGTTATCAGAAATGGTTACCTGACTCATTTTTTTCGACGTTAAGATACGGAACTCTCCCGTCCATCGTTACCAACTTTACTGGGCGCATGGTACTCAAGGCGCCCGTTGAAATATATGCAGGTAGGAGCAGTGACTTTTTTCCAAGGTTGATTTCAAAAGTGCTCACTTAATCGTGAAAAGCCTTTACATCACGTTACCGAGTACGACGGATTTAAAGACACTAGTCACAAGAATGGGCCGTGGTATAGGCGCGCGTGTAGCCAACACAGTGGGCCGTTTACAAACATTCCACTGTACAGCTGGCGAGTTCACGCCTTCACAGGCACGTATAGATGTTTGGCATTAAGCCTGGTGGAATTAATGAGTCCAGTACATAAATTCGGCCGGTGTCGAAAGTGGAAAGGCTAATTTAAAGGGACACGCAAATTTAGCGTTACTATTTGGCAACACTCTATACTTTAAAAAACATGTACGCTCGTGTTGGTACTGTCATTGCAGTAGAGTTCATATAGCCAATAAGAAACAACGGGCTGGGAAACGGTTGTATCAGATACTCCTTCCCCAGTCAGAATAAACAAATTACGACTGGAGTAAATATACGACTGCAAAGTGTTACATTCTACCGGATGATATAAGCTGTTCTCTATAAAGTGAGCACTTCTTAAGGCACTTCCAAAGACCATTAACCACTAATAAATATGGCTTATTGGAGTCCCGGACGTTAACCTTTGGAGAGGTGAAATGTAAGTTCCGTGTTTATTAGTCACGGGGCAATGTTTATATTAAAAAGTGGCGGAAAGATAGCCTATTGGCCGAACGTAAAAATTTAGCAGGGCCTTAAAAAGTGATCACTTTACCGTGAACAGCCTATAATGAATTTTATAGGTGTCTGCCTATTTAAAGGCTGTTCTCGATAAAGCGAGCACTTTTGGAATCAACCTTACAAAAAAGTTACTGCTCCTGCTTACATATATTTTAACGGGCGCACTGAGTGGCATGCGCCCATTGAAGTTGGTAATGATGTATAGAAAATAGTTCCATAACTTAACTTCGAATAAAAAGTGTTAGGCAACCATTTTTGATAGCTTAAATTTTGTAAAATTATTATTTTTTCTTAAAATTCCACAGTTTCGCCTGACCAACACGTGAATAAAATAATGAGGCCCATGACAATGTTAATTATACATAAGTCGGAGGAATACACAACTTTCATACAAGTAGAGCTTACGCAGGGTTTTAAAAAGTGTTCATTTTACCGTAAACAGCCTATAAAAGGGTTCGCTGTGAAGGAAGCGGGTCGTTTTATAGCAGCGAAAGGGGTGGGCCACTCAATGGCAGCGTCGTCCCCACTTTCCCTGACTGCTACTCACGAACTGTGGTGCTTGACGGCTAAAAACGGCGATGTGGCACGTGACACACGGGCATTGTTTAACGTCGTCGCCGCCAGTTGAAAGCCTCGGGCCGAGGCGCTGGCCACAGTAGAGACGACGGACGGCACAAGGGGAGGACTGGAGAAGGAACAGCTGATGATGGACGGGATGAGATGGAGAGGTTCTCCAGGCACAGTCGCGACGGCGACGACGGCGGCGGCGGCCTGTTTAACAGGATGAAGATGATTGCAGGTTGTCAGCGAACCGAAATGCCGTTTCCCAGCGCGCAAACGAGTTCCGTCGGAAGGGGAATCAAACCCCCAGTACTTCTGCTGCGACTACACACGGTGAAACTTGTACCTGACTCGTGTAAATAAAGCAGTTAACGTGAAATGTTTTTAAATGCTTTAAACAAGAGAGCGACTGCTTTAATCGCGTGTTAGCTCGCGGCTGGAATAATTACCGAGGACTTGACATCCCACATTTACGCATAAGGGACTAGAAGCGATGGGAACTCCAGGTTAAAATTGTTCCAGAGATTTTTTTTCTAGTTTTTTAGTGTATCTCATGATTTAATGATACGATATCAACGACAGCTTGACAAAAATGCCAAGCCATTTGAAAAATAACATTCATAATGTTACCTTAGCAGTAAATTGATTCATACAAACGTCAATAACTTAGATTTGTCTTGAGCTAAAGTGTTTCTTGAACTTACAAGAATGGTTTGAAATCACCTGTGGTAACATATAAACACTGTTCACTTTTGAAAGCCCTGCTAAGTATCTACTTTCGGCCTGTTGGTTACGTATATTTCCACGTACCTATGGAAAAAAAACACTATCATCTGACTTTCAGCTGGTGTTTACATCAGCCGGCTCCAACTGTATACTCATTAAATAACAATAAAAAGTAATAAATATTATAATTAGAGCTACAGACACGTTAATTTCAGTAGATAATATCGGTTTTGTAAATATTGATTGATGTTCATTATTATTTTTTCTTTTTAAACATAAATGAATGCCTTTAACTCTGGTCAACCCTTACGAGGTCGTACGAAAATATGTTTGGTTTAAGTTGTCAACAGAATAGCATAGTAATATTTGTCACCCAGTGCAAGTTTCGTGAAAATTCGTAGAGCCACACAGTTTTTAAAGTACATAACACTAACGTTTGCTAAGGCCTGCTGCTTTGCTAACAAAAAAATTACTTTTCGCTTATAAAATTTAAAGTCTTACACTGACGTGACCGTAATTTCACCAAAGTATTAACAATGCAATACTTAACTGATAACAATGTATTTCATGAAACTGCATCGACACATTTAGTGCAGAATTTAATTTCCCCCTAAAATACCTACCTTGGAGGTTAAGTCGTGGAAGCTAGTACTTCCTGTTTTATGTATCGGTTCGTACAAGTTAAACCACTCCGACAGACGATATAACATTCTTTTAACGTATTCTCAAGGAATGTTTCACATGCAGTATAAAACATTTTCGTGTTACTATTGTATCATTGTATCAACTCATGAAATAGGAATCTCGTTGTTACTAATACACATACATTTATTAATTCTTTTATAATTGCGATACATATAGCACATTTAACAAAATACACAGTAGTAGTGGCGGGAGGGTCCTGAAACACTTTTATTTTTACCTTAACCATAACCTTTCAGACATAGTATCATGAGATTAACCTAGGGCCGAAATCGCTGGAAGTCCTAGGCCACCTTGGTTTACAATCGGCTCCAAATGCTCCACAATTGGGGAGCTAATCCTGTGCTGTGATTGGTCCACACTTAGCACCTTCTTTCATGCTCCAACCCATCAACTACATACACTCCCACCACCCCTCCACCCATCCTTCACAACGAGCTATACTGGGGTTATCTACATTTGAGGTCTGATACACTAACACCCCTCTCTACCTACCTACACCCCCTCCACTTATCATCCTCCTCTACTCAGATATGGTTAACACCCCCTCCCCCATACACTCCTTCCCAACGAGATAGACTGTCTTCAGATCCAGTTTAGCACTGCTGTCATCATCATAGGCCATCACCATAGTTGTAGAGTTCACCACCAGGAGCGCTGACATCTTGTGATGCCATCATCTATTGGTAGGTAGCGCACACGTTCTCTCAATGCCTGCCAGATAGCTCCAAGACCCAACCTTGGTAATGCTATCAAATGTTATTAGGTACTCTGAGGTCGGCTGGAATCTTAAGACAATTCTCCCGATTATATACATAATGCATTAGTACTCTATAAACTACTTTGCTTTTGATGAACAAACCTTTAGGTCACCAACGCCTTTGCCAACTCGACTATTGTGACAGTTGTAGAACTAGTATTTTAAATGTTCTATTTACAAAAAGACACAGACTAACTCGCGCATTCAAAACAAATATGTAGTATATATCATGATTGAACAATCGATTCGTTAAAGAATAATTATGTTAAAAAAGTTAGGAATTTAAGTATTATTTTGTATATAAAACTTTAAAATCGTCAAAAATACATATATGAAGTGATATATTCACGAACTCGTATTTTTAAGGAGATTTAGTTTTAGAGTCTCACAACAGCCAAATATTCAAAACATAAAATTTTTATGAAAAAAAAGTGTCTATTAAAAATTATTTAATTATTTTTTTTACAAAACAAATATAAGCGAATAACATATCAAAATATTCTTATTTATTAGTAACTTAAGAATATAGCGGCAGAGAAAATTGTTATGCAACTATAACCTATAACCATCGCCATATTGAATTTTAGTAAGCATAGAAGCATATTTTTTTATTTTTAAATTAATTATGTAACCACTCAGAACATCAAATACAACACATTGTTTACCTTTCAACAGGTCATTTAAGTCCTCAACCCTTTCTGACAAAGACATGAGCTAAGCCCTTTTATAAACATAGTCATAATTTCCTGTCCATTGATGCTATGGTCATCAAATTCATAACATAGACGTAATACCCGACATACAAAATAATAGTAAGGTCATTTAGGCCCTAAACCCTTACTAACAAAAGTTTAATTTCAGTTAAGCCCTTTTATAAGCATAGTTACTCATAATTTGCGAACTATTGATGCCATAGTGATAAAATTCATAACATAGACACCATATCCAACATCCATTATGGTGGTAAGGTCATTCAAGCCCTAAACCCTTTCTGAAAAAGCCAATTATGCATTTAAGCGTTTTATAAACATGGTTACTCATAATTTCCGAACCATTAATGTCATGGTCATCAAATTCATAACATAGACATCATACCTGACATCCATCAAGATGCTAAGGTCACTAAGAGTCCTAACACCTTACTTACTAGGTTAATTATGCATTCAAACCCTTTTATAAGCATAGTTACTTATAATTTCCGAACAATTGATGCTACAGTCATCAAATTCATAACACACACACCAACCCCTACAACACACAAAACTGCAAGGTCAAACACACCTAAAGATGTTTAAAAACATAGTAACTCGTAATTTCCCATATACCAAATCTAAAATCATAAAATTCATAATGTACACATAAAGCCCAACAGCAAACAAAAATGCAAGGACAAACACACCTAAGCCCCTTTTATAGGCATAGGTTCTCATAATTTCCCATATACTAAAGCTAAAAGCATCAAATGCAACAACCCCAACAACAAACAAGATTACAAGGTCAAACACACCTAGTCATTTTATAAGCATACTAAATCATAATTTCCCATATATCAAAGCTACAATCATCAAATTCGTAACACACACATCAAACCTAACAAGAAACAAGACTACTAGGTCAAACACATCTAAAGCCCTTTTATAATTATAGTAACTCATAATTTCTCATCTATCAAAGCTAGTCATCAAATTCATAACATAGTAATAAACTCAACAACAAAGAAGACTACAAGGTCAAACACAACTTAAAACCATTTGTAAGCATAGTTAAGCATAAACTTATCAAATGCATACTCATCAAAGACATATTTACCCACATAATATTTATTTCATTTTCGATTTAAACAGAATTTATTTTTGAGTTGGATACCTGCTTAGAGCAATCAATGTAATGGTAGTTTTGGTTTATCAAGTTAGAGTCTCGGTCAGGACACCTAATATTATTTTATATCCGAATTTGACAAAATTGAGCATTGCTTTGAATTCCTGCTTTTAGTAATTATTGTAATGCTATTTTTGGATTACCGAGATTGATTCCCAAGCGACTCACTTAGTAGTTATAAAAATTCTGGGAAATGTAATCTTAAATATCCACTTATGCTCGATGCCTATCATATTACCTGATAGGTGTATACTGCTCAACTAATGTATTGCATGTTCGATGTCAACTGTTGAAGGTCGATAATGGTGGAAGGAAATGCAGTTATATGTTGTAATGGTTTAATTATCATAATAGTGAAAATCCATACTTGCATAAATGTGCAACGAATGTTTACTAGGGATGCACGTACACACATGAATAATTAACAACTAAACATTCACTAAAGTAATATATAATCTCAGCAAAACAGACAAACTTCAACTATTATATAACTTTTCATTTGTTTCAGAATTTGCAATTAGTATTATTTTGGGGTGGAAGGTATTCCACTTACACTATGCTAGCATTCACTATACACACTTATCAAGCAAGCACATTATATGTAGAGAGACATAAGTCTGCTCCCGAGAATCGACATCTCAAGACTAAATCCTTACCATAAACATATTGTACATAGGTTATTTTCAAGCAAGAACACTTCATGCTTTACTCCTGTCAGGTCAACGTACCCTAAAAGAAAAAAAAATGTGTATACGATTTCATCATATACCAACACCCACAGCCAGAATATCTCCAATTAATTGCTCTGATAAACCATTTCATCGTGCAATAGCAAAACACACACACCGACACGGAATAACACAAATACACACAAAAAAACTCAAATATTCCAATTGGCAAACCCCCTGTCCCCAAGAATTGCTCCTAATGAACCAAATTAACCCAGATCAACCCAAAATTCACCCAAAACGACCGAAATCTACTCCAAAGCACACACACTCACACATCTCATTTGCACATATCATACCAGGCAACTGCAAAATCCCATACCATCAAAATTTACAAGCCAAAACTAATTACTTGATAACTATATCAACATGTCAAACAACTCAAATGAAAAAGTTTACAAAAACCAACACGATCATATTATGAAACCACTTCAAACTATAATACCAACAACATAACACCCAGTTGCAAAACACCTAACATCAAACTTTACAAGCAAAACTAATTACTTGACAACTACATCAACATATCATACAACACAAAAGAACAAATCTCCATAATTTGTCTTTCAATTTCTATTATCACACATATTTACTTTCTGAAGTATAATGATATAGAAAAAGAAAAAGCCTTAATATTCAATTTTTCTAATTTGCTATATAACATCATTTAAAACCAAATTAAGATCCAAATAAAACACTTATCCCAATCAAATCGTGTTATCCCATACTACATAGGGCAATCAAAAATTGTTTAGTTCATAAAAATCCCTTAATGAAAGAATTTTTGTAAGATCTCCTCTTTTTAACATTCGATTCATTCCTTCAAGAATTTCCGGGACAGGAAACTACGTGGAGATACAGCATGTGACGGGCGACCTGTCACTGCAAGTCTGTGAATAATTTCTCAACTTCCAAAACAAAGTAAAAACACACTTAAAATTAGTGAGTTGTGACCTCGTCGCACATGCCCTCGAAAAGTACTTACTGTGTCTGCCTAGTAACCTGTTGAATTGTGCAGGGTACGGCCCATTAAGCACAAACACGCGTTTTAAGGTTTAAAACTCTCCGATGTGGCTTGAAACACTAATAAAATCAAACTGTGATGTTCTTGCCTGCTTCACGTCACTACAAAAGACTTTAAAACATCTGAGGTACCGGGAAAATAAATGTAAATACCCATGTATATTTTTCACGTGCAGCAATAACAAAGCCTGGTAAAGAAGTGTGCAGCGGACTAATGTTTCAGTGATTCGTCGAAGGAGCGCAACACAGGCGATGGCAAGCTTCATGACCAGCTTGGGATGGTGTGCGAACTGCCGAAAACGTGATGTTTCGTTACATTATTTCCGGCATCTTGGCCAAGAGGACGGAAGTTGAGGACATATTGTAATCTTATTGGGTGTTTTAAATTTCATTGTGCTATACGCCCCAAGGGAAATTGGTGTCCGCTGTGTCGGTCACCATAAATGGTAAAGTATTCTGCCATCGGCTGTGACTTGCTTGAACCTTCCCAGGAGTAATTTAAAGCCCAGCGATTTCTTAGAAAAACAGTTTTTTCGGGAGGGGGGAAATTAACTTGATTAGTAGCGCAAGAGGGCGGAGCTGTATATTTAATGCCGATACGCGGTACTATTGTGATCAGTTCAGCGACCTCGATGGGGCAAGCTTCTACCATGAGATAAGTAGAATTTTTATTGAACCACCAATGTAGGCTTATAAAGCGAACAGGTCACTTACATCACTTTGACGTTAGACAGATGCCATGATGGCCGAAAAATAATTCAAAGTTTTAAATTTCGCGAAATGTTGTGCTTTTAGCCCAAAATCCAACACTGTAACCTTTTGTAACAAAGTTTTAGTTGCTATGTCGTTATCGAGACGTAATGTGGTGGTAACCACTAGATACCACGGGTAAACTTTTGCAACCACTTGTAAACTTTTTCAAAACTTGTAAATTCAAGCAAACCTTGGTAAACATCTGTAAATTTTTGTAAACACTTGCCAATAATCATTCATTATGGTCTTAGCCTTTGGTATCAAGTAGGAACCATGCGAAGCTCCTTGTTTTTATAACATTTTAAAGAGAAACTTTACAAAGTTTAGGGCTTGTGCAAAAATTATATTTACTCGCTGGAGTTAAGGCTGGCATTGTTTAGCAGTTGCTCTCATCCACTTGGGATTGCGAGTACATTAGGACATAACTTTGTTTGATGACCAATAATGTGTCACCAAATGGTCATTTCTGGTATAGGAATTAAAACTTATGTGGTAATGTCAAGGGTAAATGTAGGTGCAACAGAAAATTAGTAGCCATTTTGTAACTATGGTAATTTGGGGTCACCTGCTCAATATATTTTCTGATGGCCTTTTGAAGTTTGTAATTACTTATTAACATGGCCAGTAAGGAGCATAAAAATATCCTATATGAAAAATGTATAAGTATTAGCTGAATACCAGCGAAAGCATTGGAACTTGAATCTGGTTGCATTTTATTCTATAATCTTGGCAACCTGGGTTTTATGTAAATGTTTTTATTTATAAATTTGTTATTTATGGGAAAGGAAAATAATAATATTACCCTTAAATATGAAATGTAAGACTATTAACCAAAGAAGTTTTCCATTTGTAATATTTGTGATATATGAATGAAAAGAAAATTGAAAGACACACTTAAAATAAAGAAAATGACCACTCTTCTATGTTTCTATTATAAATCATTTCAAACATTCAACTTACCCTTACACTGTACAGAAAATGGTTTTGTGTATGTCTTCTGCCATTTTAGTGTTCTGATTGGTTTTGCTAGGTCTTATGCAAATCCTGCCTTGCCACGCCCTTGGTTTAGGACGCAGCAACAAACACTGCCACACATTAAATTATAATCAGTGGAAAACCACTTATTCGCAGTGAAAATGGTTCCACTTAGAATCAGTGAAATTTCTCACATCAGTAATTCATAATTCAATCAGCGTAATTTTTTCACTGAAACAATCAGTGTTTTTTTAAATACTGATTCTAAGTGGGGCCATTTTCACTGCGAATCAGGGGAAAACCACTGATTCGAATTTAGAGTGCACTTTTCTCAGAACATGTATAGAAATGTTTTATTTGTTACGTTAATGAATACTTTATTTCCGGAGTTACATAATGTCACTTAAAATCACGCTAGTCGTGATCCGCTGTTACGTTAACACACGAGAGCGGACAAAAAAAAAGAAAAAAAAAAAAAGGTGCCAGCTACATTAAACGTTACTTCAGCCAGGTGAGGACGTGAAATGTTTAACAATCACTTCAAATGTTATACTTATTTACGTACAACAAAAAGAAACTAAAATACAGGAGACAAAAATGATTAACTTTACTATTGGTAAGACGTTAGAACATGGAACTACATACTTGTAGTTCGCTAACTTATTTGTGAGTATTGCGATCATGGCGTAAGTTAAAATATAGACAATTATGGTCAGTGATTTTTTTTTTCAAAGGTTGATTTTAAGAGTAATCACTTTATCGTGAATCACCTCTATTTTGACTTTAAATTTTATCTTTAATAACAAAATTAAAATACAGACGATATGTATGAAAATATTTCCAAGAAATATTCTTCATAATGTTATAATAATATGCAGAGACCCGGAAATTTTGCGAATTCATTTGAGGACAATCTAGACTTCAAACATGTGTACATTGACTTTCTGTCTCCATTGGGTCGCAGTTTGTAAGACACGTCCTGAACAAATTTGAACCAATGCCAAAAAAGAAAAAAAACACCGAAAGTACGGTAGGAATCGGACCGGTAAAAGATAGCCGACATACTCCGGCCAGATGATGCCGGCCCGCTGTCTTATGCCGGAAGCGGCCCGATGGATGGTGGCAAGACGCCGGGCCTGCGGCGGCTGGACGGTGGCAAGATGCCGAGTCAACGACGGCTGGAGGTCATTACGATGCCGGGCCTGCAGCGGCATGATATCCAGAAATAAGCAATATGACCATGAAAAAACCTTAATTTTTCGCTTACAGATTTTAGTAATTTTTATTTCCTCTTTGCGTATATTCATTTTATTTACTTTTCAACACATATGGAAATCTTTTGCTTGCCGAGTGCGTGATTCGAACCTAAGATCCTTGAGTTAACAGTCCAGCATGCTAACCCATACATCACGGAGTAAGTTGCTGATAACTCTCCAGTAATTTCAAATTTATCATGACACAAATTATTATAAATGAATGTATAAATTCCATGACAACATAACAAATCATTTTAAAACACTGATTATTTAAAAACTTTTTTTTTTTTTTTTTTCCCCGTTTCGTTTCTTCAAAGGCTTGCAAACAAAAAAGTTTTTGTTAGTTTTTAATATATCTGTCGGATGGTTGTACAAATGAAAAAATTTCAAAGTAAAAAATGCCATGGGCTACCACGTGACACATATATAATCATGATAAAAAAAACATGCTAGCGGTTAACACATGGTCTCAAAAAAGACACCATGCCATTAACAGCTAGCTAACATCCTGCCTATTCAAAAAACACTTTCAAAAAGTTTGTCGGCAAAAAGACATCATATTGGTATCTTTATTGTGATAAAGAGCCATGTCTTGAAAACGTTAGCGGGCCGGTATAAATAAGATGACGGCCAGCTTACCGAAAAATAAAGATGCTATATCGGAATCGGTCCGGAATATTATTTTTGCTATTGACGACATGTTGGCTGTGAGATATCACGACGGCGACATAATATAGGTGATATCCATCTGTTATCCAAAAAAATACAGTGGATAGTTGTCATTTTTCAAACGGCAAACATACTGTCTCAAAAAAGACGTCACGACGTTGTCAGATGTCTATGTTTTGGCATTGGAATGACAGTTGCCGACAGTACAGGTATCGGGCCGACAATTTTCCGACACTGCCGACAGGTTGCGTTTGCTGGGTAACCAGTGTTGCCAGATAGGGGAAATCAAATTCTGGTACAACGCGCCTTAAAATTCTGTCTTTTTCCATAAAATGTTGGTACTCCGATAAAAAAAATAGAGTACAGCCCCCACCCGGAAAACAGTCATTGCAATTACATTCCAGTAATTTTAAGTCCCAAATAATATTTGCGCGATTTTAAAACATCAGTTATTTTATGATATGTCAATTAGATTTTATAAATATTTATTTTTTTCAGGGTGCTCAGAGATTACTTACCGGTATTAATTTTAGAAAACGAAATCTTTAATTCACTTTGAATACATTTAGTCAGAAAAAAAATTAAGGCCACATAATTTGATTTAACACTATATTGCTACAAACTACAAGTACGGTACAGCATCAAATAACCTTAATCAGTTGTGATTTACACTTAAGTTTATTTTAGTGTACGAAATAATTTAAATGAACAAATTATTTTCCTTCAACAGTAAATTTTAGCAAAATTTTGTGACCAACAAATATCTGGTATATATGCGTGCCAAAATGAGAAAAATCTGGTACCTGGTACCAAAATATAAATTCTGGCACAAATACCAGAACTCTGGTACGTCTGGCAACACTACCAATAACTGACCTGCACGAAAACTAACACCGAATACTGTTCTACCTGGTCTGCCAATGAAACTGGGGCATCGGCCAATGAACAACTAAATGAGGCTCTAGCACACAAATGATTGAGGAGTCTAGCTTGCTACCAAATGAATCCGCGAAATTTCCGGGGCCTCTAATAATATGGTAAGTAATTCTGAGTTGTAGCATGGAGTATTAATTTTGTTCCATTTTGAGAATTGTACAAAATAAATGCCATGAATTAAAAATCCCCCATAATTCGTTTCAGTATTTTTTAAAAAGTAATTTTTTATTATTGCTAAAATGTTTTTCATGCTATTATTTCATATCACAGTGGAAGAGAATGACATATGATAAAAATGTAAAAAACCAAATTTAGCCTCTTTGAACGCTCCTCATTATGCAATGTTCCGTCAAAGCTCCGGCCAAGCAGTAGATAAGTAGATATAGACGAAATATCGTGGCTGTTCCTTTGATTCACTGTGCGAGACTTTGGAAACAGGCCCGTGTCTAATTGGCTACCGCATGTTAGGAAAGGCTCCCCATTAGCTGGGATGCCGCCTGGCGTGTAGGATAGCAGGCGCTGATTGGCGAACGGCGTTCTAATGTGTCGTTGGCCAATGACACCATTTTCCTGGCGCGCGCGGCTGGAGTTCGCGGTATTTGTAGCAGTTTCACATATTTATGCCTACATGAAATTACCAAATTGCCTTCATATTAAATTTCGTCTGGGGGTTGCGTATTAGGTTAACCTACAAAATATGCATGTAAGTGTGTGATTATGTATAGGCTATTCACGGTAAAGTGAGCACTTTTTGAAGCCCTCTCATTTGGAATAATAGTCGATAAATATATTTTATAGTAGCCTTAGACTTTAACTTTCGAATCCGTTGAGATATACACACTGTGTTTATTATTTTCATGGCAATATTAGTTGTAAAAAGTGGTGGAAGGATAAAAAATGGTTAATAGGAAAAAAGTACCTAGGGCCTGAAAAGTGCTCACTTTACCGTGAAAAGTCTGCATAATGCGTGCGTTGTTGGGAACTCCTTCAGCGTTGAAGTTTTATTTTATATCTTAAGCGAAACTTGTGAGGCCAAGACCACTCAGAACTCAGCAATCGGCGCTGTTGGTGGGAAACTTATTTACAGTAATGTAAGTATAAAAAATATAAAAAAGGCGTGTGTGTGCGCATGTTGACGATTATGTTTGTCCACAAATAATAAGTTTCTCTCATTGAAAATGTCGGTTTTGAAGTATTATCTGCTTATGGTTGTGATATATGGGTTAGGTTAGAAACAAAAATATGCATAATAGGTATGTAAATGTATAATTAACGGGTAAAGAATAAATAACTGTGCTTTGTTATCATAATTTCTGTTTCACATCATTAGGACAGTCGTAACTTTGATAAAGTTACTGTAATGTATTGTAGAATATTAATAACGGGATTATGATTTTTCAAATAACATAACATTCAGGTTGTTCAAAAATTTAATAAAACAAACAAATTTCTTTTAAAAAGTTAAATTCCCTTGAAAAATTTTTGTATGCTTAAATTTCGATGTGTTGTCCATATTGCTAAATGTGTGACTGTCGACAGGATCAGTATGAAGCCTGAAATGTTTTATTTAAAAACGGCCTAAGTGGTAGTTTAACCCGCCGTTAGACTACCTGTAGTTGCTAGTCGGCCGGACCGCCTAGGGGCCTCGCGGTTGGCGTGGTGGCAGCAGTGTTGCCAGGAACTGCTGGTTCAATTCCCGCGCGGCCCGTGCTACCTGGGAAGTTACGATCTGTCGTCGAGTGAGGCAGCTCCCAGAGCACAACTCACCCAGCCTGTGGTCAGCCGACAAGGCCGGCCCCTAGCCGCGGAGTAACAAACTCTCCTCTACTGAACCTGCACCATCTGCCTACCGCTGCGGCTATGCTCCCCACTGACTTTCATTAAGCTTGTAGCTCGCTTCTCGGACTAACCGTCGACAGAAAAAAAATACCTTAGCCGCGACCGCACATAAGGATGGTTCCACACTTGTGCGAGATCAGCGTATCTGTTAAATGATAAGTATCATGATAGGCGTGCGTAAACAGTTCTGTAGCATGCGTGAGTAAAGGCTGCTCACGATAAAGTGAGCACTTTTCAAATCAACCTTAGAAAAAGTCACTGCCCCTATCTGCATTATGTTTCAACTGGCGCACTGAGCGACATGAGTCCAGTAAAGTTGGTCACAATGGAGGGGGAAGTAGTTCCATATTTTAACGTCGAACAAAAAAGAAAGACCCATTATTCAATTTGTTAGAAAATTTAATGATTCTAAATACAGGTTTTACAATTTCAAAGACTCATAATCCAATTTGTTTGAAAGCATTAGGATTCCAGAGACTTGTTTTACAATTTTAAAGACTTGTTTTACAATTTTAAAAACTTGTTTTACGATTTCAAAGACCCACCATTCAATTTGTTAAAAAGTTTAACAATTCTAAACACTTGTTTTACAATTTTAAAGACCTGTTTTACGATTGTAAAGATTTGTTTTATGATTTCAAAGACCCATAATTCATTTTGACAAACAGCTAAACGACTCTAAGAAAAGTTCTTTCGAGCTTTAACGATTTTACTAAATGTTTTATAAAATTTCATTCAAATTCTAAAGACTTGGTTAAAATTTGTAACGATTTGAAGAAAAATTCCTGAAAACCGGTAATTTAATAACGCTTTGCTAAGAAAGTTAATAATTTATGAATTAAACTGTTGGAAATTTTTAATAAGCTTTATTATTTCGATCATAAAATGTTGGAGAGTTTTTTCAGTCGTAATTTGAAATCTTTAAATATACTGAATTTTTATGATGTAATTGGTGTTTTGGTTAAAAAAAAACGGCCAGAATGGCTCACGCACGTAATGATAAATATTTATTTAATGATTTTCAGTGTAACATGCTCTGTTGTGATGATTTTTTTTTTTTACACTTTTATGACGTAAGATGGTGTTTTGGTTAAAAAAGCCAGAATGGCTTACAGTCCTGATATGTTGATAAATGTTTGTAATTAACTGTATTATTTGTGATGTAACATGAGTACCATATTTCTAAAGCTTGTAAGGTTTTCAATACTACCATGTTTGATGTGAATATGTGAAGTAATTATTTTACGAATGTTAACTAATCTATATGTTATGAATTTTTGAAAAGAAAAGAATTTTGAATAAAATATTTTCATTGTTAAAATTAAATGTTGTGACTTGTTATTTATTAGTTTGAAAATTTCCCCCATATCATTATTATGTGTATAAATGTATGAGTCCAAAGTTCTTGTATGTTAAATGTTTTAAATTCTCTTGGTAAGTTATTTGAGGTTTGTTGGAAAAAAAAAATTAAGCCAGGTAACTGGAAAATAATAACAATTTTACAAGATGTTTGATGTCAAGTTGATAAGGGAGAAAAAACTAATATTTCAATTAAATCGTAATAAAACAAAATAACTCTGCAGGGAGAATTTACATAAAATGATGGAGGGAAACAAACACGCTGGAATGAATTTTTTAAAACGGAAGGAAGGGATAGACTTGGGTAACTCGAGAAAACTTTACTGGGCTGTTGGCCAAGAACCCTAGGGAATTTAACAAAACTGAGAGCATATTCACACAAAAACCTTTTCAGGGCCAGGTAGAATGAGCCCTTAACGTCACACCACAATGTTTCTCCACTGTCCTTGAACTGGGAACGTTCAACAAACCTTTAAAATAAAAATATTTTTCCTTCACAGCATCAAGATTACAACTACTGCAGAATCAACATGATGATGGCTGGTGGTGAAAAACACAGTCATACTTTACACAAAAAAATCAGAAAACGTAATTGATAAACTTCCTTAAAATTTAATTTATCCCTCCTTATATAGTAAATAGATACAAAATGGCTGCCATTTTCCTTTAAATTTATGTAAAGTTTGCCCTTTTAGGAAAATCAGTTAAAATATCGTGAAATTTAACAGATTTCAGCTCCAATGGCAGTCATTTCAAGCTAGATATGTATTATTTCAATAATATCACATTGATATTTATTTTCTAGAGCACAATAATTTGTAAATAACTTCGAGTATATACGCATTATATTTTAGAAATTCAAAAGTAGGAAAACTACACGTAAAATATGCACAAATATTTTTAGAAAAAAGATTGAAAATATAAGACTTATCAAACAAATTTGTTTAACGCACATTTTAAATGTTTGAAAATAATGAAGTTTAACTTGAGTATTTGCTTATATCTAATAATAGTGTTCTAAGATTAACTTTTGTAAGTGGAAAGATGAGTGTTTGTCATTACTTACAAAAAATGATGTCTTATAGCTGTGTTGCTATGAAAATTAATCATTTATTAGATAAAAGTTGTTGGGAAATGGGGATAACGTTTCTTCGAAACGGGAGTAAATTTTGCTGGAAAATAGAATAAAGTTTGCTGGATACAGGAAAAAAAATTTGGTGGAAAACGGTTTATACTTTAAATTGAATTTACTGTGTGATAAAGACATTTGGAACATATTTCTTAGTGATGAAGAAAAATAAAGTTTTATTGGCGGGAGTTTGGTAGCAAAATTCTATTTAGCTGGGAATACACCAACCTCTTGCACCTCGAAAAATAAAAGGAAGCTTCAGTCTCCAAGTCAAAGTAAAACTTTGTAGGGAGAAAGGGAAATAGCCCAGGTCAGTTTAAAATCCGCTGCTGCCTCCCTAAGGAAAGCATCGCTTTGACGTTGAAGCAAGCTTCTGTTTATAGCCGAGGTAGCGCTCTGGGGGTGAAGGGCTGGGACTTCGTGGATCGGCTAGTTCCAGATATATCCAAAAAAATGTCACCTGAGTGCTGTAAGGGGAGGGGGTAGTGTGTGTCCTTAAATCGATAACGCACTCTGTGGACAGGGGCAGTCAACCGAAAAAAATGCTTTCTGGCCTTGAAGAAGGTGGGTTTTGCGAAGCGTCGCATGGGAAGGGACAGTTCTCGGGCTGTGTGGGCGGAGGGGGTGTTTGATGTTAAACAGGTTCTTGCAGTGTTGGATGGACACCAGGGTGTGTGTCCCAGAGGTTTGGAAACAACAAAAACGAACTCTGTGTTGGAGGGGTGGGAGGGATGGTCTAGGTGCTTGATCTCAGGGCAAATCGCTCTGGCGAGGGATGGAGGGTAGGGAGTGCCCACAGGCAAGCGGGGCCGATGTGAAGCCCTCTAGACAGTCGTTGCCAACTTGACTCAGTGGCGAAAAATTGATAATCGGGGCAGACTGGTGAATGACATAAGGGCACATCACTCTCGAGAGGGGAGGTATAGGGAGGGGGCGCAGGGAGGTTGGGAGCGATGTGGCCGTATCTAGCCAGTCGTCACCATCTTGTTACATTGCCGAAAAAATTGACGATCGAAGGCAGAGGGATGAGTAACCTAAAGGACAGAGTAACGTATTCTGGCGAGGGTAGGGGAGGTCAGTAGCCATCTCCACTTGGTATCCAGTCGCCACCATCTTCAGTTGCTCATAGAAGATTGGACTAGACAGGTGTATACCTCAACACTTCCTTCATGTACACCGGGCTTCGGAGTGTGATAGCTGTGATTCTCATTAAGCGATATTATATGCTCCAGGGTTCAGATCTCGTTCACAGTCTTCGTAAACTATAGTGTGAAGTATTTTTATACAAGTCTTTAATTTGTCGTATGATCGTGTGTTTATCGTGTAAACCTCGTTTCTGTGTTCGGTCGACAAAACTTCGCAGCATTTTCAACTCACGTTTTTATTACCAAATGTCGTGAATTTCACAGACTTGACGGAATAATTTGTAGTATGTCCGTTATTTTTAAATAATTCACTTTTATGGATTCATATACTTGTAGGACGAATCAAGTTGTCAATAGTGGCTTGGTAAGGAAATAGGTTATGTCAGTTGTAAATTTAAACTCAGCCCTGCTCCATGTATCATCATACAAGCAGGCACACATCATATGATCCACTCATTCCTTCACCAGCCTCCGACGTGGACGGATGTGTTTTCGGGGAGCTCCTGGTACCAATTCATTGCGTGTTTTTTTAAATTTATTTTTAAACATTCGTTTTGTTAAAAATTTCCGAGTTTTTCACCTGAGTCTATAATCAAACAGTGCTTTACTGAGCTCGCAGCTGGATAGACATGTTTTGGGAGACGTGCAATTTTATTATGCATGTTAATCAATTAATTTGTTTTTACACGTGGATTACATTTCTAAAGTTCCTCCTCACTAGTCTCACAGGCAGACGGACGTGTAAGGTATGTGCGAGAGGCGTCAAGTAGTGTCAAATATCTTGTTATTGTGTTTGTTTAATTTATAGGGATATTTTGTTGTAGATCGTTAATTCCATACTCACGTAATTGTCATATTCACGTAGATGTGATCGTTTGAATTTGCGATTCGATGTGTGTAATTTATTCATATGTAGAACACTATGAAATCCTCTAACATTTAATTGCATTCGAAAACAGTCGCCATCTATGTAATCGTTTGTCATTACGAACACCAAAATCCCATCGTTCAAAGTCACCTAACTATCAACACCATCTACAAGACACAGCATTTACACTTAGACCACTCTTGCACAAAACTCTACACATATATACCCCATCCCCAACACATCACGCCTCATCCGTGTGCCACAACTCCAAAGGTGAGGACGTACCAGAGCTCCCCACAAAAAGAAAGAAAATCCACCCCTAGTACACTCTTACACTAAAACTCTACACACATACAAACCCCCCCCCCCCCAACACACCACACCACAGTCGAGTGCCAGTCGTGCTGACAACAGCTGCCAGAGCTGCTCACCAACCCACAAAAAGAAAGAAAAAACTAATACATTTTACACTTATGCCACTCTTGCACCAAAATAAATCAACATTTTCAATACATTTAACCCTTTCAATAAATTTTACCATTTCTATTCGATTAACATTTTTATTATCTCTTTCTATCAATTAAATTAACAATTTGATATCAAATTAATTAGGTCAATAAAAATGTGGCATCCCTTTCGAGTTAGGACCGGCCCGCCCCTACTACTGACGCTAACTTTAATATCAATAAATTTAAACATAACACACTCAAAACGATGTGAAGACTTGGAACAATTTTCATTGATCTGCTGCTAACATTGGGAGTCTGCAAGCCAGTGTATATGGCCTACCGTGTGTGTTGTTAAGGGCAGTAATCATTTTTTGACAAATGTTGATTTCAAAAGTGCTCGTTCTACTGTGAATAGCCCTTCAGTTATCCTAGGAGATCGTTATAAAATGCGTTCTCCGCGACTTTCCCTTGCAGAGTGTCCCCACCCTGCGAATGAGAGGATGGAAAGGAATTTGCGTACCGCTCTTTCTATAGTCCATTCACGGTTACGTCCAACTTTTCGGACCCCTTACTCAAGTTCTACTTTCAAAATATTCCTCCGCCTCATGCATGCATAGCTTAATCAAGTCTTCAAAATTGAATCAAACGGACAACACATTGCATTTACGCGCACTTAGTTTAATAATATTTGCATGGGAACTATTTCTTACCAGACATTACCAACACACCTCTTTTCTCCCTGTATTTATTCATGTTAATTAAAATTTTAATTATATAATTTATATATAAAACATAATTTACAGTCCAAATTAACAAAAATATAACATATGTCTATACTAGAGTAAGCATAAATTGCTGGTGATACATAATATATTGTTACAATTTCTCTTTAGAAATTCAGTGGGCTAAACCAAGCACAGAAAATGATGTGGGTCTTAATTAAATAAAAGAGTTAATTATAATTTCCTAATTTTATTTACAATAACTACAACATAAATTCTCTTAACTCCACATCTCACAATAAATTGGTACAAATAAATCAAATGAATAAAATAATTAAAAGTCAGCCCCAATAGACAGAGTATCAAGACC
Organism: Dryococelus australis; assembly: GCA_029891345.1. NCBI lineage: Eukaryota > Metazoa > Arthropoda > Insecta > Phasmatodea > Phasmatidae > Dryococelus > Dryococelus australis. The sequence goes on from CM056996.1 coordinate 134,979,645, forward strand.
TATTCAATTATTTTATAAATACGCTATGTGTGCATATTTGAAAGTTCCTATATTTACAATAAAATCCGTATAACATGTTCATTCAGTCCCACCTTAGTTTAGTCCATGTCCCGCCAGTCCGCAAAGTTATCTAGAGTTCTCCGAGTGCCTTCATGCACAGTAGCCCTCACTCGTCGGGTTTCACGGCCTCTCGTCCATTCACACCACAAACACCTCGTCCGCCGCTGCCTCGTAGTCATCCGTCCTCTTCAGCGATGTCCCGTTTACCGTACTCAGCCCTAAGGTTTCATCTAAGAATGCTGGCCACTATACCCCTGCAGTATTTTTAGGGTCGTAGGCCATCATCCAGAAATTTCGCTAAATCCCTCATTGCGCTGGAACCCTAATTCCCAGAATATTCTTGCGCCTCCCCATCATTTGTCGTCATATTCAGCGGGGGGAGGGGGGCTGTGAAGTCAATCAGGAGCCGAGCGGCGCGACGGCTGACCGCCGCTGTCAATAATTCCCGCTGTCCATTGTGTAGTCTGGAGAGGGGGAGAGAGGTAGTAGCGAGTGCGTCGGGCAGGTGTATGGTAGAGTGTATGTCGGTCACCCCCCCCCCCCCTCTTCATTGAGTCGGACAGCGCACATAACGGAGTTCACGGCCGGTGCTAGCTACATTGCGTAACAGTATATACGGCAGAACCAAACATGTAATTCATGGGGTGATTTTTCGAAAGTTTTATTCAAAAAGTTTGAGGAAACCGCGGATAGACTATACGCGGTCACGCCAGGCTATTCTCTATCCATTCCAAGGTGGCAGCTTGTATCACTCCATCTGTTCGCGCGCTTGGACGGCATTGGTTATTGCCAGCACCAACTTGCATCAACCAACTGTCAAAATGACGCCCCCTTCTCGTTCACATAGTAACAAAAGCAATGTTTTACGTGTTACGTAAGAAGCGGGAAGAACAACAATTACACACATAGTTACAAATTCCAGTAAAATAAATTACGTATGGGAATTACTCAAACCGTCCAAGTCGCTGTTGTCTGAAGAACTGCCTTCTAAATTTACTATCAAATTGTCTTGAAGGTCGTCTTGAATGTTGTCTAGGGCAAACATTATCTAGATGAAACGTGACTAAACGAAGAACACTCAGCACTGTACCGTTTCACTGCACACATAACTCACAACGCATTAAAGATACGTCTTATCTGTCAATCAAGCAAGAATTCCTTCGACGCTTCACGAACTCTAAGTTTAAAAGCTTTAAAAATTTATGAAACGTCGAGCGCTTAAAATTTGGCTAGTCATGAACACTGTTGGCAGAATATAGCACTTTGGTTATATTCGGAAGCCCATTTCTAAAGAAAAAGTTCACGTACTTTACGTCTTACAGCATCTTTCACAAATTTGTCGTACTTATCGCTTAAATTTTTTAACACACGTTTTTTGTTCGGCATGGTTAAAATACTTTTCACATTGCATTCCTTTCTTGCTCTAAAAATACCTCGCTTTGAAACACCAGTTTCTTCATAAACAAGTCTCACTATATCGCGTACGGGCAACAGAGGAATTTCTTTTCATTTCGCATTATACATGTTAACCAACACTCATTTTTGTCCACTTTGTAAAGGTTTCCCTCTTTTATGTTTTTCGACACGTGGTGACACTTCAGCCCGACTCGCCGCGACCGCCATCTTACACAACACTGGCTACTTGGTGCGTTTTTACCCCGAAACAAACAGACGAATACAAATATTTACAATTTGCAAACACATATATTCTCGTACACTTAAATGGTATTGTAATATTGCGGAGCATTATATAAAGCAACTATAATGGTCGTACTTAAAAATTGCAAAATATCGGCGGAACTATTTTCTGCCGCAACCTTACTGAGAGCCAGCTAGCCGGCCAATAGCTGTAACTTACATCCTGGCAGTGTTTATCTCTGTTGCCACATTGGAATGGATACAGAGCAGTGGGCGGAGCAGGGCACCACACATACGTTAGAAACACAGTCTAGAACGTTCAGATAACAGAATAAACCAACAAGACCACATAACTTAGAAATTTTACATCTTAGAACAGTCATACAACAGAAACACACAGCTAAGAACTAATATTCGTTAGAAACACAGAAGGCAGAACAGTCATGCCAGAGAAACACAGATGTTAGAACAATCATACAACAGAAACACATATTTTAGAACCACATACGTTAAAAACGTCGTACAACCGAAATTCACAACTTAGACCTTTCATACAGCCGAAACCAGATTTTAGAACGGTCGTACATTATAATCACATAACATAGAACTGATTCTCGTTAGAATTGTCTGTCTTGTGTGGTTTTAAGGAACGTGGTTCAAGTGTATGTGTTTATAAGTTGTGACAGCACTCCAGCGGAACATTCCTGTACTTGAAGGCAGGGCACTTTGTCCCTACAAACTTCAAAATATGTCGAGCGACACGGCCTCGACCGGGATGTGTGTTGCAAAAATGAGGAGGGGTGTAAAGGACCACTCAGAATGGGGACAGTCGCGCTCTCGCCCTTATGACCGACACGTATAATTCACGTGCAGTCGCGGAATATGCGTCATGCGGTAGCCGTATACTTTATGGCATGCATATAAAGGAGTGAATGTGCTCGACCTGTTTGCACGAACACTTTAAGTTTTTATTTGCGGCATTTTGTAGTTGAAAACCGCCTCTTATGACATCCGCGGGCACGCTCCGACCGAGACGGGTCCATACACAGTGTTGAATAATAAAAAAAGTAATTACGTTCGTATTTACCAAACACTGTTCTACTTGTACTAGTTACAAGTGACGCAATTTAAGAAATTCATGTTCCCGAATGCGGCAATATATTCACGTTCGTTTACAATTGCATTGCAAGTTAAAATAATATACCATTGTTGCCGTTCTTTAAAATAAACGAAGAAAAAATTTAAATATCCGGATAGCTGCCAGCGAGATCAGTGGATACAAATTACACCGTAGAAAGAACGAAGCACTATGAAAACCAACGTGGATAGGATTGGAGATTACAACACTGTTCATGTAAGTATAATTGCTTTGAGATGTTTGCACACTTTCTGTTACTTAGTTTCAAACCTACCAGATCCACTTTAATCTATTTCGGGTGTTGCAAATAGAATAATTTTTCGAAATGTGTTGTACTTGGGCCGACAGAGCACTTGTTTCGTTATCACACCAGTGAGCTTCGTGCTCGAATTTAGTGACAAGAACCACAGAGTACATCAGAACACAAAGGTGAAGTAGCCTCTTAACACACGAGCTCAAGTCCAGCACACCAGCAACATGTCGTCACACAGTTCGCCAATCAGGGACTGGTTACCCAACTCGCCAGCCGACAGCCCGTCCAAGAGGGAACCTCATAGCCAGTCAGACACAAGACTCGTTCCCAGAGTCTCGTGCAGCCACTCATATGATGGGTTCGCCCAGGAAATTGGGGGGGGGGGGGGGGGTACTATATAGGTACTACAGGGTTTTTATCGAGTATTAACGAGCGTGTGTGCACTGACATTGGAGTAACGTGCACACAGGCTTTATTTACAAATGTCGTTAATTTTCTGGAAAGTTTTTTTATTTGTTATATTAATAATACCGCCTTCATTTAGGCAAGCCAATTATATCAATTTTATCACCCTACCATAAGCAGGTAAGCCCTATGTGGCTAACGAAGACGCACGATGCAGGGACGAAAAAAATTTCCTTTTAAAATTCTTGAAAAATAAATAAACTCATTTAAACATTAATAATAATGTGACACACTGGAATGAGCCCATGATGTTTTCTTACAAAATACTTTCGTCTATTCCACATGTTACAAATAACATTTCGTTAAATTATGACGAAACAGAGTTCATGCCGTGCGGTTGGCAACAAATAATCGTTTAAGGCTCCAAATCCGGCCAGCAAATGAGCCTCGAATTTTAACCTTCATGTGCCAACTATTACTCATTACGCGGTCGTTGAGTTCGCCCACATAGAAGGAACCGCTACTCCAATCCGTCCCTCTATACGTATGTACCCGGCGACATAGAGCGGTAACAGGGTTTAAAAAGTATTATTATTACAATTACTCTCTCTAGAAATTAATTGGGCTATATCAAGTCCGTTAAGGGATAGAGGTCATAATTAAATAAAAGAATTTACTATAATTTCCTCATTTTATTTAGAATAACTACAGCAAACTTTTTGAACTCAAAATATTGCAATAAATTGATATCACTGTTCACAACTAATTACTCCAATTTAATACAATTTATAATTACCACAAAGAAATCAATTAAATAAAATCATTAAATATCAGTCCAACTAGACAGTGTACCAACCTATTCAATTATTTTATCATTTATGCGTCCATATTTGACGGTTCGAATATTTACAGTGAAATCAGTATTACACTTCCTTTCAGTCCCACCTAAGTTCAGTCCATGTCTCGCCAGTCGCAATGTTCTAGAGTCCTCCAAGCGCTCTCACGCACAGTAGGCATCAGTCGTCGGTTTCACAACCTTTCGTCCATTCAAGCCACGAACACCTCACTCGCCGTCGTCCCGTAATCTCCTGTCGTCGTCCACACCTCACTTCTCTCACGCACACTCGCCAGGCAGTCTCCGTCAAAGACTGCCGCCCGCTGGGTTGCGGCAGTATATATAGTGTCTTAGGCCGTCACCTAGAATCTTCTCCAACTCGCGTGATGAGTCGCGGAGGGCCGAGGTGCCAGCCAGTCTCACAATAACATTCTTGCATCGTCGCTAAACGTATCACGGAAACTCTAGCAAGCGTGAGGTCAGTGGCGCCAGCAAATTTCGCCGCTGTCGGCATTCACGGGATTCCCAGAAGGAGAGCAACAGGCCGCAAGCTCATCGTTTCAGAAAGAGGGGAGGGCAAGGTGGGTCTCCTACCACGGCTCGGGGCAGCCGAGTTGGCGCCAGCTGCAGCACGTAACAGTATTGTCCATTTCATGTAAGTGGGGTAAATTTTGACAGTTCTAGAAAAGTAGCACGGCCACAGTGTATCTTTCCACCACAGCTGTTGTCACTGAAGAAAAATACGCCGGTAAACAAAAGTCCAATGCACACATTCAATTTCCTCCTTCCTCGTGTTCCCTGTCATGGCATAAACTGAAAGGCTGACGTTAGCTAACTTCCATCCGGTAATTAATGTAGGATATCATAGCTAGGTTGGCATTCCAATGTGTTTTATTTTTTTATTATAGAGTTAAATTTATTGAGGTTATGTTTATGATATTTCGAAGGAAAAAGGAAATGGAGAAGGGGGAGGGGGTCTTTAGATTAACGTCTTTCGTGAGACGGGATTATTTTGATGTTCTTATGAGTGTGTGGCATTTTGAGTTGGATATTGTTTTGATGGAGCAATGGAAAATTTTGCTCATATGGAAATAACATTTAAATTATTTAACTTTGAAAATTAAAACTTTAATGAAAACCCAAAACGCGATACATACGTCGATGTTCGTATTCGTACAGATGCAGCAATATATACACGCACACACTTTGACCGAAGTTAACCTTACACTCGAATTTACGATGTAGACAATCAAATATTATTCACTCACAACAAAAGTGTGGAAAGTGTGCCTTTTTTTCAGGCCACATGCATTTCAATAATTATATAAACGGTTTACAAATACATTTACAAAACACGCAAACTTACTGTTTGTAATATTTGCAACCTCTTGAACACGTGTTTTTCTATGGCTATACTTGAGAGTTTACTTCACTAAAATCACGTTTGTTCGTCATTTGCATTAAATAATTTATTTGCAAAATCATTCAGTAAAATCAACACTGCGCACGTTACCTGATACAAACAAACTTAAACTTATATACATAAATTATATTCATGTCACTTCATTGTGGAAGGTGGTAAGGAAAATGGCGGAACGAGCAGTTTTAACGACGTGCAGAGAAATATTACATTTAATTCAACAAAGGGCACTGAAACGCTATCTACAACCAACTATGGTTGAAATAAGCAAATAAAATATAATCAACTACCGATTAAATATTCCGACAACACCAACAAGATATTCTTATAATAAACACGATGGGAAAAAAGGACACGAACAATGGCCATCACCGGGCTGGAAACATAAACATGGCTATTGGCTAGCCATTGGCTGGAAAAGTTTACTGTTCGTATGTGTCGACATACTATGTCATAAATGCTAAACATGTTTTTAAAGTCCAATTACTAGAAGCCAAGAAAATTTAATAATACTTTAAAAACATAATTTAAACGACAAATGTTGTAATTATAATTAAGATTTTAAATTACAACTTTTAGTCCCGAGTACTATTTTCTTCCAAAGCCATCATCAAAATAGCCAACCTAACAACACGGATCCCGTAGCAGTTCATCAGCTGATACAATACTGTACGAGCGAGAGCATTTGATGTTTACATATTGTCTGTCAGATTTTACCGCACTTATATGAAATGGACAATAACACAAGGAAGATCACAATGCACTAAGCCTCGTAGTGTAAGTATATACTCGTAGTACCGGCCAAAGACTGCCTTCCTGCGCGTTATGTAAGCCTACACAATTGTTCGTGCTGTGTCTGAATTGATTAATGCAATTAGAATATTGAATTTAGTATATGCTATTCACGGTAAAATGAGCACTTTTGAAAGCTCTGCTTAAGATCTACTTATATGCCCTTTGTATAGTATTCCTCCCTATGTAAAATTAACATTGCCATGGGCCTCGTCGCTATTCAAGTGTCGGTCAAGTGAAACTGTGAAAATATTATAAAAGTAAATATTTTACAAACTGATCATTTTTACACTCCGATGCATTAAAAAAGCAGAAAGCGAGAGAGATAATTAAAATCATCACACATGGTTACCTAACACTTTTTATTCGACGTTAAGATATGGATTACATTCCCTCCATCGTTACCAACTTTACTACATGCATGTCACTCAGTGAGTCCGTTAAAATATTATGTAGGTAGGAGGCAGTGATTTTTTTCTAAGGCTGATTTCAAAAGTACTCAATTTATCGTGAACAACCTTTAAAAATATGTTATTCGTGCAAAAATGGCGGGTGCGTTGTGAAGAATTCAAGTGCAAACAAACACGTTCTTCACAACTACAGAGGTGATGGGCGAGTTATTGTCGGGTTTTGCATAGTTTACCCCTCCTCATTCCTCTTCCGTTTGTTGTTCCGTTTTTCCGTTTTTTTTTTGTTCGTTTTACTCTTCCTTTCCCCACAGAAGAACGTTTTGACGTTGGCATGAAGGGATTGTTTACTGTCCCTGTTTATGTTCTTACACGATTGTCACAGTTCTATTAAAATTATCAAACAAACAAACAAACAAACAATCAAACATCGTCGGGCACAGAGACAGTCTACCTCGTCTTCTGTGTGTAAGCAGTCTATAGGCCTACGACTGGCGCGGCACCGCTGTCAGCTCTTCCAATTTATCACCTGCTGCGCCCATCACACTCCTTCACTAGGAATAAGACGCGAGTGGCCTAACGACCGGAGGCCTGCCCCCCTCCCCCCCCCCTCAACACTGTTAATTTAATCACCAGCAGGGGAGCGGGCACGAGGTCCCGAGTTCGAGCGCTCGTGGTTTTGTTTTCGGCCGCGTTGCCTGGCCGCTCGCGCGCGCTTTGCTTGATGCAGGGCGGCCGGGCCTATCAGCGCGCCCGCCCGACGATCAACTTAACCCTAGCGGACGCGAGCACATTCATCACGTCCGCGGTGTTGCAGCCAGGCGATCTCCTCTGCCCCTTCCTAGTCCTCGCAGCCTCGCTGTAACACTACTGTCGCCTTGGAACGTAACCCCGGCCCGAGACGAGCGGCCTGGCAAAGGCTGTTCACTATAGTCTATTCGAGGTTTATTCACCCTTTTTGAATCAACCTTTTGAAAATTCTCCCCATGTATGACGTGTTTAGTTATTTCCAACATATGCCATGTATCACAAGCGTTTTACACTTGTGCTCATAAATGTTACTCTTTTTTTCTGTTAAATTGAAATTTTATTCATATATAATTTATAAATTATAATGCTTCATTTATAAATAATTTGAATAAGAAGCAGTGAGAAAACATGTGTGTTGGTAGCGCCTAGTGAGAAATAGTTCTTATACAAAAGACTGTTACACTGAGTGCGCACGAATTCGGTGCGTCGTCCTTTGGTGTAATTTCCCAGATTTAGTTAAGCTGAGTTTGTACGAAGCGAAGGAATATCCTGGAAGTAGAAATTTAGCAGGGCTTCAGAAAAGTCTGAAGTAACCGTGAATGGATTATATAAAGTGAGCACTTTAAAAAACAACATTAAAATTAGTCACTGACCCTGCCTGCATACTTTAACTGCCGCACTGTGACATGCTTTCGGTAAAGTTGGTAACGATAGATGGAAAGTAGTTCCATATCATAACGCCAAATAAAAAGTGATAGGTAAACATTTGAGTACAAATTAAATGATTTCTTTCGCTGTCTGTTTTTTTTAATGCATCGAAGTGTAACAATTAGCATATTTCTAAAATCTGTATTTTTCTAATTACTCTACAGTTTCACTTGGCCGACGTATGAATAAAGTGAAAAGGCCCATGGCAATGTTAATTTTACATAATGTGGAAGAATGCGCAACGTACATACAAGTAGATCTTAAGCAGGGCTTTCAGAAGTGCTCATTTTACAGTGAACAATCTATGCACACTCCGTATTGGGCCATGCGCTTTGTGGTATGCCCTTCACTTTTTCAGGCGCAATATGTCCGCTAAGGATGGTGGGGTTTCCAAAGTCCGTATTAATGTGTCACGTGTTACGTGTTCACCACCCAAAAACATAGGCACGGAGCATACGAAATTAAAGTAAAACATCCACATGACCTGAAATCTTGTGCAAAATTGATTCACGATTGAATACTTTTGTATTATTTTTACTCAATAAAATGTTAAAATTTTGCTAATGCCTGAGATCAGTTGTGCATTGAAAAAAAATGTTTTTATTCTTTTTTATTCTTTTGGTTATATTTACACACATAAAATTGATTTTAGTAAGAGGACCGTAATCTACAATATTTGCAATTTTTTTATTTTTATCTTTGCTTATGCGATTGTTAAAGATTTGGACAACCTTTAAATATTTCTGATAGCGGTGCTCCACAATGAAGTGTACCTATCATATAGTTCTGTATGGGCGCTGCACGCATCGGAAATCCCACCAAGACTTTACGGATACTACAGTCAAATCATGGTTACTTCCAACTTTTCTAAAGCCATGCTAATGTTCTACTTTCAGACTATTCTTCCGCCTGATGTAGAAGCAGCTTAACTGAGTCTAGAAAACTTTATCAAAGGGAAAACATACCACATTCATGCGCACTCAGTTTAATAATATTTTGCATCAGAGCTATTTCTTACTAGGTATTGTAACACAAATGTATTCTCTCCTTTTTTATTCATATTGATTACAAACGAAATTTTATAATTAATTACTAAAAGATAAGTTTACATTCAATTGCACCAAAAAATTAGAAACTTTTATGTTAACAGAAGTATAAAACGCTTGTGATATATAACATCACTAGAAAACAACACCCTAAGAAATTATTTGTAAATTTATCAGTATACTGACAGTGACAAAGCGTAAATGGTAAAATATTTTCCCATATATCGAACGCATAAGGAAGTTCCCAACTTTATATAGTAGCAATGCTAAACATTCCCATATTTTCAGCCTGACACATAGTAGTATTTCTAAACACTGTATCGGTTAAAAACTTCCATTATAGTTTTGGAAGTTTACCAGATTTTTTTTTTTTGACCGTTCCGAAATCTTCAAACATGGAGTGATTTTTTCGTATAAAACGCTTGTGTAACATAAAATCTTTCGGAAACAACCAAACACATCAAACATGGTGTTATTTTTCAAATGTTTGATTCAAGATGAGTGAAGAAACCGCGAACAGAATAAAAGAAAACACTTATTCCAGATATTTAAAAATGTCGAGGGGCATGTGGCACACTTTTCTCTTTGTTATTACTACAGACCCGAGAATTTCGCGGGTTCATTTCTAGACAGGTTGGAATTAACTCACATGTATCCTACTTTCATGTTACGTTTAAAATTGGTCGACGTTATGTTGACACCTCCTGGAGATAAATGAGCCAGTAACAAAAATGCAATAAAATGTGCGCCCAACCACCACCTTTTACTACCGTAATAATCAACAATAAACATTTGATATCTGTATGAGAGTATGTAAGACTGTGAAGTCTAGCCTACAGGTCATTGAACTCGTGAATTTCTCGGGTATCTTAGTTATTACACTTTAAAACGCTAGAATGCCCGCTAAGAATCTCAAGAGACAAGTTGTACATTTAAAGAAAGGCACGCTAGTTCAGTGCTTTACGCATGGAGGTAATGATGTACGTGATGAGCATACCTAGTAAAGTTGTGAGATTTGGGCGTCTCTTAACAACGCGGTCTCGAGAGCCGATGAGGGTGAAATGAGGTGAGAATGGAGTAGCGCCAGAATGCAAGGGCGGGGGAAACGGGTAATCCCCGGGAAAACCAGCCAACCAGCGGCATCGTCCTGCACGATTCCCACTTGGGAAAATCCGGGAGTGACCCGGCCGGGGATTGAACCCAGTTCGCCTTGGCACGAGAATGAGCATACTAGATCACCCGTTGCCATGCCGTGATGTTTAGGTCTCGGACACGCAAAATACCCCTAGGCAGACGAAACATTTAAATACTAACTGTTTTAACAATTTTGTATGCAAAACATTAACTTAGTTTTCAGCTGTCTGTACAATCATTCCTAAAAAAGATAGTATCTACGCATATAAGCAATAATTATCTTCATGGCCATTTAGAGATACCTAACAGTTTTTTGCGCAAATGAAGTTAATAAATGCGCGTAACCATTAAATAATAGCTAAACCCGTTTATTGAAGTCTACACGTATAGTCAAATACAAAAAGGACAATGCTAGAAGACAGTTTTCATCACCACTTTCAGCAAAAGTGGTGCAATATCTTCATCCTCAACTAAGTGCATGAATTTAAGGTTTAAAAAATACGACAGAAATGTATCACTTTGGCAAAATGTTTTCTTGTAGGATTGGCGAAGAAACTGTGTGGCATTTTCCGTCCTTGTTTTTGATATAATTACTTCAAAAAAACTGCTGACTTCAATTACAAGTTTTAGAACTAACTGAGATCCAGTGCAATTTCAATTCTTAAATTCTTATAGCCTTGATGGCGTAGAGGATACGACCTCAGTAGTTGTGTGCTAGCTTATGGAGCGAGATGTTCCGGGTTAGAGTCCTTGATCAACGATAAGGAATGGGTGAGAATTTGTGTGAGTTTGTTAGTCATCCTGCCGTGGGAAATATCGCCGAAAAATGCTCTGTAAGAGTTGTATTGCAACACGTCAGGATAAATGCATATATGCATACAATCACTGGTGTCCAAAATGAAACCAATAAACAGATATCCGTTCCTCCCGTAATAATTTTGCCTCGAGATAGTAACAGTATCAACTGATTGTAAATTATAAAACGTAAACAAAGGAAATACTGTAACATCATTTCTTAATGAACTAACAAGAAAAAACACGCTCTGCTCTTAAAAATGTTAGTTTCTTTCACAAACATCCATAAACCGATTACGTCTGCTCAATATGGCGTGTGATCATCTCTGGCAGCAATACATGCCTGACAACGACGTGGCATGCTCCGAATAAGGTCATCAATTGCAGTTTACGATAATAACGTCCATTCTTTCTGTGGAGCAATTAGTAAGTTCCGGAGAGCGATTAGTGGATCCGGACGTGAAGCAACTTGTCACCCTGCAGCATCCCGTACATGCACTATCAGATTTAATTCCGGAGAGCGAGCAGGCCAAGCCACACGCGCAATAACTTCAGTTTCCAGGAAGACATCAACCAGCTGTGCCAAGTCTCATTATCCAGGCCGAGCATCATTATCCATCAGTAGAAAGTTTGGGTCCACAGTACCATGAAACAACCGAACACGGGGTGCCAAGATCTCATCCCTATTCCTGACCGCAGTTATACTTTGCCGTTTTACCTGTACATCATGGAGAGGGGATCGAGTAGTTTGCACAATGCCTCTCCCACCATTATTGGTCAACCTACATATTGGTCTCTTTCCACGAAGTTTCAGGGCCAAAATCGTCCTTAAAGAGAACATTGGCCCACATTTTGACTGTCCAGTGAACATGTTGATGACTCCGCTCCAGAGGTCTGCGTCTGTAAACAACGTCAGGGATACACATAGAGCAGGTCTCTGATAATGAAGGCCTCTCTGAATACAGTTTGGATAGATACAACTGTTCCTGTGGATGCTATGAGGTCAGATGTCAGCTGCCGTGCAGTACTACGGCAGTACCATCTTGCCCTTACGACCAAATAGCGATACTCTCTTTATGGTGTCGCTCTTGGCCATACTTGCCCGGGTCTTCGGTGTACATTTCCGGACTCTAAAAACTGCGGCCACATCCGAGAAACAACAGAACGATGCACTATTAAGCCATCTGGTCACATCAGCTTGAGACTGTCGAGCTTCCATTCTTCCTATCTCCCTCCACTGCAGAGAGTCTTCCAGACGTCTTCTCTGTGCCATAGCTGAATGTGTATACAGTGAACATTGCCTTTGGACTAATATGGCAGTAAACACTACGCACACCGTCCGATAGGGGCACTAACGTCATCATTTTCATAGTGTTTATATTTTACTATCACTCGATACTATCTTGTGGCTCTTGTGAAACAATGATTACGGGGGAAGGCTGTCTCTTTGTGGCTTTAGTTGTGGATAGTAGTGTGTGTGTGTATTTATATGTACACACACACACACACATATATATATATACTTACAGGTTATAAGAGTGTAGAGTTGTTTTACATGCAATAAACTGGTTCGATTTCCAGCTCAAGCCTTTGGAATTTTCTTAGGGCTTGGTGAGTTTATCTCACCTTCATACTGTGAGGGGCAGTGGCAGTAGCAGTGCCACAGAGTAGATAAGCACACATAGACAAAAAGGTACCGTGGTTACTTTGGTGGAGGCTTACACATTCTACGATTGGCTGCTCGAGGCTCTGGGAACAGGCCTTATGTTTGACTGCATGCTGCGAAAGGTTCGCTATTGCCTAAGCTGCCGGCTGGCGAGTAGGTTACCAGGCGCTGACTGGCGAACGCTGTCCAAACATTTCGCTGGTCCATGACGCCATTTTGCTAGCACGTGGGGCTGAAGTTCGCGGTGTGTGTCATTGACTCTAGAATCCTCCGCGTTGAGTCGCATTAACTGCGATCCAATCCCAAGAGCGACTTAAACGTACACGTGTTTGGAATCTATCTGATCGTCAAATGAGCAACGCGTCTGGAAGGTCTAGGGGCTCTGTGCTGGGGATGTCGGGTCTTTACGATGAGGATCTAGGGACTACGAGGAAGAACACCATTAAAGTTTGACACACTGCCGCCTCCCTCCAGCCGCCTTCGAGACAGGCTGTAGCCCGCGAGAAGCAAATAAGGAGTAATGGCCGAAGTTAATGTGTTTAAAGTGCAAATCGCAGCTAAAGGAGCCCGCGCAGTACATGCAAAGTAAGGCAGTTCGTTCCGGAACACTTATTAACTGCTTCGGTACTGTAATCCCCGCTACTTCAGCCGAAGCACAAGCGCACGCGTTGAAGCGATGTCGTGGCGTTCGGCGACTGCGAGACTTATCTCGCCTGAACACGCAGCGCTAACAGCGTGTAGGCTGTTGTCTTGAAGTTAAGTGTGGGTAGAGAGGATATCTACAGGCGACCGCCCACCTGGAACCATTTTCCGCGTTTAGGCCGAGAAACGAGAGAGCGATAAGAGGTACTGTTCGTGACTGCTGGGAACGTCCCTGGAAGGAATTTGCTTTAGCGAGAGCGCACCAAGCTAACCACGGAACCGATGCTGGCCCTACATTACATACCTACCCCTGGCTTAGAGAATAACAACTTTAAAAGAAACCGAGTTTTCCTGAAATTGCCCTGATGCACCACAACCCCACAACTTCCACTTACAGGGTTGCTACCATCAGTCATGGTAGCGCAATAAGTGCGCTATCGCCACTTAACGCAAGGCTTTGAACAAGCGTGCGATGTTCTCGTCGTGTAGCTAAAGGCTGTTCACGTTAAAGTGAGCACTTTCGAAATCAACCTTAGAAAAAATTCACTGCTCCTATCTGCATATATTTTAACGGGTGCACTGAATAACATGCGTCCAGTAAAGTTGAAAATGATGGATAGCAGTTCCATATCTGTACGTCGAATAAAAAGTGTAAGGCAACCGTTTGTGACAATTTAAATAATTTATTACACTTTCTGTTGTTTTTAATGCATCGAAATGCAAAAATGAGCAGATTTTTAACATATTTACTTTTCTAATATTTCCACAGATTCACCTAACGGACGCATGAGTAAAGTGATGAAGCCCATAATGGCAATGTTAATTTTACATAAGGCGAAAAAATACACTTCATGCATACAAGTAGATCTTAAGCAGGGCTTTCAAAAGTGTTCATTTTAACATGAACAGCTTATATGGGGCTTCAAGCGGTGATCCAATCATTTTATTACTAGAAAGTCTGTGGTAAGATTCAATGCAGGGCCCTTAAGTAGTGTTGTATGTGCACTGAGAGAACAGCCAACAAAATATTTGTTTGTATAGGAGTAACTGGAAATAGCCGATTCACTATGATGGCTGCTGACTGGGGATAAGGAGACGAGCTGGCGGCCATCTTGGATAACATAACGCTTCGACCTCCTGCCCTCTCATTCCTCGCTAATGGCGGCCATCTTAAATTTCCCTTTTTTCCCCTCGGAATTACCCTTTTTTCCCTCTTGCTCTATAATTCCTTCTAATCACTTCACGCTCTTACATTTCTATTCTTTTTCTCACACTCTGGCATTCCTTCCTGCTGCTCTCTCGTCCGTCCTATCCCTTGGGGGTTATCTCATATTCCTTCCTATCTCTTTTTTCTCCCATGTTCTATCTCTTCAGGTTTTCTCATATTCCTTCCAGTCTCGTTTATTTTCTCATGCTCTTTCATTCCTTCCTGTCTCCCTCTCACCCATTCTATCTCTTGATGTTTTCTCATATTCCTTCCGGCCTCCTCTTTCCCTCTATCCGCCCCTCTCTCTTGCCATTTGCATCCTCCATCACTGTCGGCGTCATCTGCCGTAGGCAGCCATATTTGTTTCTCGCACTCACAACAGAGTGTGGGAGGTTCTACTGTTTCAGCTAGTAGCACTGGTATCGATACATCCATTTTGGGTGTGTTGGTCGGTTCACTCGTCGCCCGCAGGGGCGCTAGCATCGTGGAGTGGAGTTCAAGTGGTGGTCTCCTGCATTTTTTGAGTTCACAAACAACTAAAAAAATCTCAGCACTCCTGGAAGCCACCACTGAACTCCACATCCCGATGCTAGTGCGTGCCTGTGGATGACAAGTGAACCAACCAACACACACACACAAAATGGCCTCATCAATACCAGCCCTACTAACTGCGAACATTAGAACCACCCACACTCTGGTGGTGGGTACGAGAATCAAAGATGGCTGCCTATTGAAGACGACGTCGATAGTGATGGAAGATGCGAAAAGCAAGAGAGGGGTGGGAGACTAGGGAGAAAATAAAGGAGGCCGGAAGGAATATGAGAAAACATCAAGGGATAGAACGAACGAGAGAGGACAATTGTGGGAGAGAGAGCAGCAGGAAGGAATGCCAGAGCATGAGAAAAATAAGAGGAATGCTAGAGCATGAAGATATTGGAAGGAATGATAGATTAGGAGGGAAAAGGTGAATTTCTGAGGGGAAAAGGGAAACTTAAGATGGCCTCCCCCGGCAAGGAATAACAGAGCAGGATGTTTCGGTATGATATAATCCAAGATGGCAGTCAGCTTGTCCCCTCTTCCCCAGCCAGCAGCCATCTGGGTTAACTGGCTATTTCCAGCTACTTATAGGACCAAAACTATGTTTAGTTGCCCCAACAAAATATTGTTTTAAATAAACAAAACTTGAAAAGCAACAAAATTATTTTTGTTCATCTAACAAAATACACTTTTGAATAAACAAAAACTCTGTGTTTGGCGAAAAGAAATTAGATTGTCAACAAAATATTTTTTTGAATCAACTGTATAATATTTCTTTGGCATCTCATTTGATTGCCTTCGTTCACAAATACAGTTCGAGAGTTTGGTTGTATTTTAGTGACAATTAGGATAGTAACAGTGTTTGTTAGTGGTATATTAATTGATGCCTAATGATGGTATAAACATAGGTACTAGTAAAAAGTTCAACAGGAAACTAACAAGTGAAGGTGTAAAAGTTGTAATATTTATCTGCGAATGTTATCCAGTATTTGTAATGTATTTATATAAAGAGATACTGATTTTATTAGCAGTCACTTTATTTGAGGTTACTAAGTCGTAGCTATCGGGTGCAGACCAACTACGTTCGAATCAGTGTCATACTTCCCAATTTTTTTACACTAACCTAAACTCTTTAATGTAGCCTACGCGGAGTCAAACAAATCATTTAGTTGTACCAACCTAATCTTTGTTTGAGGCAACCAAATAAGAACCTAAAATAATTTGGTTTCAAAAACAAAATATTTCATTGACCCTATACAAACAATTCATTTGGTTGCGTCAAAAAATTTTGTTTGATTCAACAAAAAGTTTTTTCTCAGTGATTCTGATGCGTATATTTTGAGATATGGCGCTTTTGAAAAAGCAGCTATTGGTTTTTTTAGGGTGCTGTGAAATGGTGTTTCTAATGTGCGAGACAGTCTTGAAAGCACTAAACTGAACTCGTCTGAGGTGTGTATTCTCTTGGTATTTCAGCACATTGGACTTACTTTGAATGGTTTCGCGGGAAAACGTGTTATTCAAACACTCTGCGACGTAGTTCAAGCCCATGTAGGCGGGCCCCTTAACGTCTGAATACGACTTCTCAATACTACGTCAGCAACTGCGGCATGATTGATGTGCTGTTACCTTGCTGATGATGAATAATTATTGTATACACCAAGATAAACGTTTTGTTGAATCAAACAAAATTTGTTTGGCGCAACAAAATTAATTGTTTTAATAGGGGCAATTAAATATGTTGTTGTTGAAACCAAATTATTTTGTAGTTCTTATTTGTTTGCAACAAACAACGATTTAGTTGTTGCAACTTAAGATTTGTTTGGCTCTACGTATATTAAACTGTTTCGTTTAATATAAACAAGCACTTAAGGCGAGACCAGAATTCGAACCTACACCAGTTGCGACTGAGCGCTACTTGGTTACAACCTCGGCTAATGCGAGTGCAAATGTCATCGGTATTTTTTAAATACATACATTTCAAATACTAGACACCGTGCGCAAATAAATGTTTCAAGTTTTACAGCTTTCCTTGTTAGTTTCCTGTTGAACTTGTTTTATTAGGATGTTTGTCCCATTATTAAGCATCAATGAATGCTCTAAGAAACACTCTTGATATTCTAATTGTTACAGTAAAATTACAAACAAACTCTCGAGCTGCATTTTCTAACGAAAGCAATCAAATGAGTAAGCAAACAAATATATGCAGGTGATTCAACCATATAGTTCGTTGACAGTCTAATTTATTTCGTCCCAACAGAGGTGTATTGTTAATTCAATAGTGTATTTTGTAAAAGGCTGTTCACGATAAAGTGAGCACTTTAGAAACGAACCTTAGTAAAAAGTCACTACCCTTGCATTCATATATTTTAAAGGGCGCACTGAGTGACATTCGCCCAGTAAAATTGGTAACGATGGATGGAAAGTAGTTCCATATCCTTACGTCAAATAAAAAGTGTTAGATAACCATTTATGTTAACTTAAAATTATTTCTTTCGCTCTCTGTTTTTTTTTTTTTTTTTTTAATTCCTCGAAGTGTTAAAATTAGTAGATTTTTAAAATACTTACTTTCTTAATAATTTCAGAGTTTCGTTTAACCGACACATGAATAAAGTGACGAAGCCCATGGCAATGTTGATTTTACATAAGGCGAGGGAATACACAACGTGTATACAAGTAGATCCTAAGCAGGCTTTCAAAATGACTCCTTTTACCGTGAACAGCCTGGAGAGGAACAAAATTAATTTGTTGTTTTTGAAGTGTTGTGTAGTGAAGAAAATATTTTCTTGGGGCAACTAAATATAATTTTGGCCCTATACAAACAAATATTTTGTTCGAATTTCTCTCAGTGTAGATTCTGATCGTGTAATACATATGTGAAACAACTGTCTGAGTGGTGGCTCTTGGAATGAGGCCGACAATACGCTTCAATCACTAATTCGTCAGTTTAATTGACCGAAGTTAATGATGAATAGGCCAGAGAAATTCTCACTGATTCAGATTAGTGTCTTACTGCCCTCGTTTGAATCTGAACCAGGTCGATGCCTCTGTTTCTCGCACAATTAATTTCAAAACCTTATGTAAGTAGCGCCACAAGTGTGAACGGGAACCATTACAATAGTTGTTCTGCGTTCGATACTTAATTTGACACAGCCAGACTTACTTTTCATCGCATAGGTTCTGTGCCCGCGCATCAGAATTACCTACGCAGATTTGCTTCAGGCACATTATTTTCTTGACATGGCAGTCAATGTTACAAAATTTTTTCGCAGTTTCTACTCTGAAACTTGTACGTAAACAACATAGCAGATCGTAGTTTCGTGGCGAAATTCCTATAATCTCTCATGTAGGCAGAATTGTGTAGAGAGTCACAAAACTGGCGACGACGTGAATCGAGAGTAAGGCTCTAGCATACCTGTATCACAACGTGCTTGAAACACACGCTTTTGCTCAAAACAGTGTATTCCCAGACGATATATGAACATTGGAAACATTATTTCAAAAGCTCTCCAACATAACCAGCCAAAGTATTTCAGATTGCTGTATTTGAGTTTAAGATAAACAGGATATGTGCGAAAGTAGAAAAGACGACTGCGTTGAATTGTTCAACAGACCAGAAATGAGGTTATATGCAAAGCCGAGTCGTAGTATGCCACCATACTTCAAACACTAATTTTGTGGAAAAAAAATTATATGGAGAAACTAAAACTAAGTTAATGTTTTACATGACATACCTATTGGTCAAAAATATAAAAAAACACTCGATCTAGATTACAAACAACTATGCATATGGCCCATTGCATTTAAGGTCTGTAGTTTAAGGTATTTCAATGACTGTAGTTTCATGCTGAATTATTTAAAAGATGCACACTTGCAACGTTGAGCCAGTTGGGACTACAGTGACTAGTGGATGCCGAATATTTCGTCATTCGAGTTGGTGAAAGGTAGCACTTAACAACACAAGTACATCGTGTTACTTTTGAGACTGCGCTGCACTCAGATATGCCTTGATGGCTTATGAGGCGGTCACAAATACTCAACTGCAAACCGAGTCATTGAACAATTTAGCGCAGAATTGGTGGCCGTGTGTTCCGAGTGATGATGCTGCTTGTAACAGTGGAGCGACCGCCACTTAAGCCTCCTCGCAACAAGAACATGGATTCGTGACGATCACAGTCATCTAGAACTCTAAAACGGACTAATGCTCGGTTGTACCATAGTGGTTCGAAACTCGATCCGAGATCGGATCTAAGATCGACACATAAAACTGTTGCACCATTCGAGTTCAGAGATGGACAGGAGATCGAGATGAAGTTCATTTCGAACCACCGAAATTGGCGGTTCGAAATCTCGATCTGAGTTCAACAGTCATCGTCGACAAATGTAGTTTGAAAATATGCCTACAGATAGAACTATGTTCTATTGTTTTCTTGGGATATTAAAAATACATTATACGCACTTGAATATTATTCAGTAAAATTCGTACATGAATAATTCACTTAAAATAGATAAATCATCGCACATCTAGTTCTATCTATAGTGAAAAATACGCCTACTTTCATGACGTCATATATTACGAACCAATAGCAAAATTTGTCTCATATTTAATCTTGATCTCTCACTTTGAAACCAATACCGGCGAATCAGAGATCCAGAATCATGAAAATTCGTTGGTGCAACACTTTTACACTGGAACCAAGATCACTCTGGATCCTGGTTCGGAACTAGGATCATTCGATCTCGGATCGGGGAAGATGTTGGTGCAACCGGGCATTAGAGACGTAGCTTGCCGCCAGAGGGAGAGCTCGGCACAAGCTGATCTCGTCGGAGAGCACATCTGCGACCAAGGACAACTGTCGCTAGCTACCAGTTCACCTGGTGATCGGAAAACCCAGGCCATCAACAAGCCACCCACTCACACCCCCTAAGTAAGAATCGCCGTGAGCGGGAGGCGCATGTGCAGTGCAATAATTGGTGGGCGAAAAGCGCGACCGGAAGCACGCAGCGGTGAGCGCTAATGGTGGGGCCGAACACACTGACTCTCCCTACTAACAGCAGGCCGTCTCCCCCATCCCTTCCATGTGACGCTCCACCAACCACAGCGTCCTGGCGGTGCCAGCCTGGCGGCAATTACCCAGAGACCAGCACGGCCCAGTACGCAGCCTTCTCCTTAAGACGTCCGTCTACCTAGAGCTTTTTTCCGCGTTTGATGCCGAGAGGCGAGGGGGAGTTAAAGGCGACACTGCCACGCGCATCAAGTCCCCCATCGCTGCTAAGCGCACGACTGAACTGGCGTGCAGTGTTCTCGTCGTGCGGCGTGTACCTATGGGACTTTGAGCGGCGATCCTATTATTTTATTAGTGGAAAGTGTGTAGGAAGGTTCAATGCATGCCCCTTGATTAGTTTTGTATGGATCTGACACGTATTTTGAGATACAGCGCTTTGAAAAAGCCATTTTTAGCCATTTTGGCGTGGTCTGGAATGGTGTTTCTAATTAACGCGAGGTCTTGAAAACACTCAACAGCCCTCGTCCGAAATGTGTGTTCTTTTCGTAGGTCAGTACACTGGACGCACGTTTAATAGTTCTGTAGAAAAACTTGTATTCCGAACACTCTGCAGCGCACTTCAAGTGCCAGGTAGACGGGCGCCTTAAGGCTCGCTCCCACGTCATGTTGAAACTGCTTTCTAGCTTATTTTTCAATATGTGATTCCAAATATTAGTAGTTATATTATTTCATGAAATAAATTCAACTAAAAGTTAAAACTATTTAATTTTTTAAGTTTGCTTGGCATGCGAGCTTCTCTCCGGTGAAGGGGCATCCTAATTCCGGGGAGGTTCATGCCCCTCTAACCACTACTATCGACACCCATGAGATACTGTATCTTACATAATTACCTGTTCGTAAGGCAGCCTCAGCACATTGTCGCAGAAGTACATGTGAACGTGTTTCAGCAATCTCTACTCATATACTGACACACAGATGCTATTTACGATATAATCTCCTTATAGCCGAACAATTGACACGCTTGACCCAATTCCAGGGAGAATAACGCTCATTACTGCGACAGGAGAAGATTATTTTTTTTATTGTGACTTTATATATATATATAATATATGATTTTTTGTGACTTTTATATATATATATAAAGTCACAATAAAAAATAATCTTCTCCTGATGCAGTAATGTGAGTTATTCTCTCTGGAATTGGGTCAAGCCGTATATATATATATATATATATATATATATATATATATATATATATATATATACATACACACACACACATACACACACAAGCGTTTTCTTTTAAAACATGTCAGACTGTATTTCACCTAAAATCGTTTAGACCGGTTTTTATTTTGCCTGCCTTTCCCCTAACTGCGTTTTGCCTAGCCTCTAACTGCGTTTTGCCTAACGGTGATTATCTCAAAATATGAATTCCCTGAGACTTTCCACAAATATTCGTCTTGCCTGATTGTGCTTCGTTGTGAAAATGTGATGCGAAACTAAGTTTCGGCAATACTCAGACATACATACACCCAATCCCCAATTTCCCAGAGAACTGGCCTGACATCCGATCGACATGGCGCCAGTGAGCGCCAGGCGCCACCCTAACCGAAAACAGAATCTTCTCCATCTCGGCGCAGCTGCTCGCTCATACATGCATCAATGCATCAAGTAGCCGAATATGGCGAGATTTTGTTACCACTTAATTGTCCGTACTGCGTCGTGTTTTCAAAAAGTTTAACGAAGTTTCAGTAGCTTCTAATGAGAAAATGCTCTTTAAAACAATAGGTGTTTACTTTTGTAAATCTTATGTACGAATTGTATTTTTCTCTTTTTGAACTTTCTGGCAATCCGGATCTCTCCCTAAGAGACAGTCAGACATAAGCCTACCCTCAGAGCATCATCACACAGCCAACCAGCGACCGAGTTACATTCAAGAAAACCACTCCCATTTCGCTTTTGTTTGCGTAAATATTCCGTGAGTGTAATCTAGCCATTGTGACCACAAAACATAATTCATACAGTAAAAGAACGCCATTATAGAGCTGCTGTGTTATGCAGATAAACTCCTTCTACAGTATAATTTATATTAAATAGCGCGAGCGTAGTCTTCCGATGCGCAGAAGCCTAATCCGTATTCCAATGACTTATTGGCTTTTACAGGTGTGTCAGTGACTTCGGGAAACATAATTATAAGTACCTTCAGCCCGCCATTTTAGGAAGTGAAATGTTTGTAACTAAGCATTTTTACAAAAACATTTTCAAACTGTGGTTTCGGAGTTTACCTTTAACGATACAGAGCGAAAACTACAATCTGATTGTTCAGGTGTTGACCAATCATGCAGGTAACCGATGTACACGATATGATAGTTAATAACAATATCATGAACGACTGTAACACTTACGTTTTACTTTGAAAACACTGAATGAAGACAAACGAGAAAATGTAGTCTTTTTATAATACGTGGATATTGAACACTGTTGGGTTATTATCGTTTCATTCCAGCTGCTCTAAAGTTTTCTTTCCTCGCTGCAAAGCTAAATTTAGACAGAATCATGGTTATCCAGGAGTGAAGGAAGGAAATGCCGGAGCGATGGCAGTGACAAGAATTGCCTTCGCCGCAGCAGACGTGGGCGTCAACAGCTGCCATCTGGTGAAGAGTTGTTGTTAAACTAGACACTGCCGTTGGCACTGGGATTGTTTGCACGTTCCGTTTGATATTCAAATCTGAATATAGTTACGTCAGTTTGTTTGTTTTCCTACGATCACTGGCCTCAGTGATCGTAACAGGAACGTGTTCATTGTTCACGATAGCGCTATTATTGGTGTAATTATTTTATTGGTGATTTCCAGGCTGCGGCTCTAAACGCGGTATCAATTTTCGTACAAATCAGCCGAAGTTTTCGCTGTTCGTCATTGTGTCTGTGTCGTCTCAACACGCCCGTCTTTCAGGCCGAGAGGCGCCGGAGCTCTAAGGTTGTAGCAAATAGTTTTAACAGCAGTCTTCGTGTACGGTAGCAGACGGCCTGCCCGACGTTATCACAGAGTAGATGGGTATAGGCTGTTTACGGCAAAATGAGCACTTTTAAAATTCCTGCTTAAGATCTGCCTGTATACACGTTGTGTATTCCTCCGACTTGTAAAATTAACATTACTATGGGCCTCGTCACTTTATTCATGCGTCGGTCAAATGAAACTGTGAAATTATTTAGAAAGTAATTTTAAGTTCTCACAAATGGTTACCTAACAATTTTTATTCGACTTTAAGATATGGAACTACTTTCCATCTATCGTTGCCAACTTTGCTGGGCAAATGTCACTCAGTGCGCCCATTAATATATATGTATTCAGGGACAGTGCAATTTTTCTAAGGTTCATTTCTAAAGTGCTCACTTTATCGTGAACAGCCTTTACACAGAGGTGAAATTGCATGGGGGGTGTCTTTGGTACTGAGGTGCCCATTCTCTAACTGGCCGCCCGAGGCTTTGGGAACGGTCCTTGTGTCTAATTGGCTACTGCACGCTGCTAAAGGTTCCCTATTGGCTGGGGCTGCCGGCTGGCGAGGTCTCTAGGCGGTGATCGGTGAACGGCGCTGCAACTTGTTGCTGGTCAGTGACCGGCATTCTGCTGGAGTGTGCGGCTGGAGTTCACGGTATATATGACCGTCTGTTTCGCCTCTGTATTCTTAAGGGGAATGGTGCATGAAAACAGTTTATTTACCCTATTTTCGATATAAGTCGTTTTTCAAAGTGTTTGTCGAAATTTGTGGCTCGACAAGACGCAGATAATAATTTTCAACGCCTCTTTGCGTTGTAGGATATTCACTACCGTAATTATTCTCGGAGCACTGACGGAAGAAAAAAAAAAGAATTTTTGTTTTATTATCTTCAATCAGTGCTCCGAGATTAACGAACACAGGGAATTTGTAACAATGTAAGAAGGTGTTCAAAAGTGTTATTTAAGTCTCGTCGAGCCAAAAAAAAAAAAAAATCCGCTATATAATCAGCTACGACAAAAATTATATAAATATACGGTTTGCATGCACCATTCCCCTTAAGTATTCTCTGTGGCGTTGCCGTGGAACGCGTGAGTGCAGTGACACAGCACGCCACTTGACGTGCAGACGTCGCAGCCTGCCAGATGCATTATCTCCTCCACTCCTCTTTCTCCTGGACTCGGTCCCGGTAAATGCAGCGGGATATTAGATTCTATTTCCGCACCTCTCCCGCGTAGCGCGCCTCCAGTCACGCAGGACTACGAACGATTACTTCTTATTTTAAACGTTTAAATTAAGATTTCCCCGCTGTTTCGTTATTATCGTTATATTGCAGCTGCTCTAACCTTTTCCTTTTCTTTTCTCCCTCACTGAAGAACGAAGCGCACTCCCGAAAGTATTCAGTTAAACAACTTGTTAAAAATTATTCTGAAAATATATTTAATATTTTCACGTTCGCAGATATGTTTTTTCTCATGTCTTTCCCCATATTTCCTTTTCCCAAGGACAGTTATCTCTAGAGTAATTATTAAGGATTTTTTTCTAGGGACACGTTATAATTCACAGATCTTTGTGAGTTATTCTGTTTCATTTTTATCAAGAACTTATTGAATTATGAAGTAATGATGCTATATTAAAAACTTGCATGCAAAATTACGTTGTCATTTTTTTTCCGTAGCTGTTAAAATGTTTTTCCTCCGTAGTATAACAAAAATAAATAAAGAAAAATAAGCACGTTTTGTAAATATATTTTTTCTGCCTGATCTTATAGGTAAAAATGTATCTTGTGATTGGCACTAGAAAAAATGTTTGTATTTCTTCTGGTCACACGAGTTTTAGGTTTGAATTAATTTCACAGCCTATGAGAATTTCATAAGGCTACATCACTTACTACCCTGGGAGGAGTAGCTGGTAGGACAAGGAGGAATTATTGTAGCATTACGAAATGCAAGCAAATGTAACACGCCACAAAAACATTTTTTTTTCTATATTTTAAAAACATGTTTAATTTCAAATTTGAATTGTCTGGAGCAAATTCTAAAGATTCTTTCTGCTTTATTTTAAACAGTAGATACGGCTCGTCCAATTTTCGTTAAGTTGACAATGTAACCTCGTATATTGTGAATGGCTTTGCACTTTGGCATACGGGCCCAAAATGTTGCCTGCCAGTTTCATTCCCTTGCTTGCAATATCATTTTTCCTTGAACGTCCATTCCTCTTGTGTCGCGGTCAAGTTTCTTGCCGCAATTGTTCTTTATGGCCTTCACACTGCTGAAGAGGACGCACCTCTGGCACATGAGACATCGCAATCGTTCGGTGCATCTTGTACTGAATGAAACAGAAATTAACTGAGAAAGCTTAATATTGTAATCTGCTGCGCTGCAGTAAGTATGTTTTTTTGTGTGATGTAATATGCGCTGAAAGTATCTTACAGTGATCATCTCCATGTAGTTGAGAATTATGTGACTGATTACAGGCAGTTACGCAAGGTTTCGCCTAAACGAAGTGGCAGTATCGAGGCCACAGACAGTTTTTAAAAAAAAAAAAAAAAAAAAAAAAAAAAAAAAAAAAAAAAAAAAAAAAAAAACCAAACATAGAGTCAAAAGTGCAACCTGTAAACAGTCAGAGAAATGCGCCGAAGATAACAGAATATATGGGTCCAGCTAACTCACTAGTTTCACCGGTAAGAATAACATTCTCTCGACAAAACTCCACCCACAGGACACGGCTGGGACCAATCAAAATGTATCACGACGACAAATACGTGTTGGAGTGAGAAGTGTAGACGGAGCTACGAGGACCAGGGAAGACACAGTCGGCGACGTGACAGCAGACAGCGTGGACAAGAGTCCAAGCGGAGGCGGCAGCAGCTTGTCCAGGTGCGAGACCTGGTGAGTCCCATGTTACTTACTTCAGCCTCTCTATCTCCGAATCACATTTTCTTACCTTTATCCATTCTCTCCAATTGGCCAGCTATCAGTTATTTGTAGACTACTGGTAATTAATATTAAGTAAACTGCTCTGGCCAACACTAATTGATTAATCTACTCTTTTTTATAACTTACTTCAATTTCCTTTCCTTTTAACCTTCCCATTTTCTTATTCAATTTGAGATCATAACATCTGGTGGAGGTGCCTAACACTCATCACCTCTTGCTACTGAGTGAGTTATTCTACCAACCACCCCACATTTCATACCCCACCCGCCCTCCCACACGTAGTATAACTCCACAACCCTACTATTTCCTTACTTAACAAGTAATTTTATGCATCCTTTATAACACTCTAGTATTTCAATAATAATATTAATTTTAATTCTGTGTGCCATATATATATATATATATATATATATATTATATATATATATATATATATATATATATATATATATATATATATACACACACACATATATATACACAGTATTTTTAGAGCATGGATATTTTAACTGCTTTCATTCTGTATGATTTTCATTTTACTAATGATTATATAGGGTTTTAGGCATATTGCATAGTTTTCGCTCGGAGGGACTGAAAGCTATGACATGTAACGAAGTAGTACAACTTTACATACAGCATATTATACACCAATAGAACCAACACACACTTTTACAAACTTAATCATGGATCCACCGCCACCGTTCAATATAGTAATGCAACAGCCCGTAGCAATATCAAAATACAATGGGAGCCCTGACAAAGGCATTTTAGAATTTTTTTCAACACATGCTCTCAAATAACTGAATGAACAGCCAACACAAAAATTTAGAGGTTAGCGTTACACCTGTCAGTAGCTGCATTACATGTTTACTAGAACATCATTAAAGCAATACAACCACAACTTCTTGCATCGCAACAGGTCGAACAAAAATTAGCAAACATCTTTGCAAATGAAGAGAACATTATAAAGTAGTGTTAGGCGCTGCTGCCCGACCCTGTGGCGGTGGACCCACCTCGCCTCTCCCCTCCCCGGCGCTGCCTCCTGACCACCCCCCCCCCCCTTTTGACGGGAAAACCGTGAACAATGAACAGGCGGTCGGGCTGTCGCATTACTAGGCGCCTTGCATGTGTCACGGCCCCTCTACCCTGCTGGAGGTTTCGACCCGTCTGACGACGACGCAAGAATTTTCTGGTGAGACTTGCTGGCACCTCGTCCCACTGCGACGAATCACGCGAATTGGGGACGATTCTCGGTGGCGGCCTAAGACACTGTACGTACTGCCGCAACCCAGCGGCCGGTAGTCTTTGAAAGCGGCCGTCTGGCGAGTGTGCGCGAGCGAAATGAGGTGTGGACGACGAGAGGAGATTGCGAGACGACGTCGGGCGAGGGGTTCGGGGCGTGAAGGGACGAGAGGGTGTGAAACAGACTAGTGAAGTCTACTGTGCGTGAGGGCGCTTGGAGGAGTCTAGTACATTGCGCCTGGCGGGACATGGAATGAACTGAGGTGGGACAGAATGGAAGTGTAATACTGATTTTATTGAAAATATTTAAAATGTCAATTTGGACACATATTTTAATGAATATTTGAATAGGTTGATTCACTGCCTATTGGGACTCGTCATTAATTATTTAATTTAATAGTTGTCTGTCGTAATTATGAATTTTATTCATTACTGTCAGAAGTGGAATGAAGGCATTTTATAAAAATAAAATAATAAAATAATTTTAATTAGTATTCGTAATATCACAATATTTGACCAATAAGCCAAGATATTATTTATAAATTTTTGAATGCTAACTAGAAAATGTCGCAGACATGGAAGCAGTCCGCTCTTTAATCGAAAGTTTAAGTGGCCTGATAAATAGCAATTTAGATACTGTAAATAGTAGAATAAATAGTGTTGTAGATAATGTTAGTGAAAATGTAAATACCCAAATTAGTAGTGTTAGTGAACTTGTAGATAAAAAAATAGACAGCATCAAAGACAGTGTAAACGAAAATGTAGATAGAGACATAGACAGTGTGAATGAGAATGTGGACAGAAAGATAGAAAGTGTGAGCAGTTAGTAAATGATAAAATAAACTTTGTGGACAAGAAGATTGAGAGTGTGAGCGAGAGAATAGACAGTGTCGAAAGTAAGGTGGACGGTGTTGAGCAGGAAGTGAAACAGGAGGCGAGCACCCTCAAGAAAGAATAGCAAGAATTCTTGCAGCAGCAAGGCAGCCGATATGCAGGGACGGAAGAGGAGCCGAGTTTGGTCACCACCGAGAAGATGAATGCCAGCATCGAGAAGAAGGTAGAGATCGCCACCAGTGCAGTCATCGCAGGGGAGGCGCCGCAGTTTTCCAGTGTGGGTACGCCCTAGCCAGGGGTGGGTAAAAGTATCACAATTAAACCCTGCCCCATATGATGGACAGACTCCTTGGCGCGAGTACCGGCACCAGTTCGAGATAGTTGCCACCTTAAATGGCTGGACTGAAGAGCAGCGGGCGTACTACTTGGCGGCTGTACTGAGAGGATCAGCGTTGAGCATACTGCAGTCGCTGCCGGAATGACATCGTCTAGAATACTCCACACTGGTGTCGACTTTGGAGGTTCGATTCGGCGACTGGTACCTGCGGAACGCCCACCATGTCCAACTGCGAAGCCGCATCCAGCGACCCGGCGAACCACTGCAGGAGCTGTGGCACGACATCGTAAGGCTGTCGCACCTGTCTCTGGAGGGATGCTCGGAAGAGGAACGAGATTTAACCCCCGTCGGATTCTTCGTCGATTCTATCGCTGACACCGACGTGCGGCAAGTTGTGCAGTTAGCTGCGCCTCACACCATGCAGGATGCCTTGGCCCGAGCACTGGAAGTGGAGTCAGCACGGCAGTCATCAGTGCCCCGACTTCCAGTGCGGGCAGTAATGTTTGATGAAGGGGAGAACGACAGTGTTAAGGGGATGTTGAAGGACTTGCAGACGACCATGAGAGACATCGCCTCCAGGGTGCGCACTACGAAGACTCGCCGTCCCCCACCCAAATGGCCGGAATGTTGGACGTGTGGACAGCCGGGGCACCTAAGAGCCAACTGTCCTCAGCAGCAGCAGCAGCAGCAGAAGCAGCAGCACCAACAGCCAAGGAGCAGGCACTAAGGGGCAGGTGAGAATCCAATGTCTTCGGGAAACTTGTAAACACCGGTCTTGAGGAGCAAAGATCGGTTATTGATGGAGAGAAGCCCCCAATTCAATGCCATATTATTGGAGGGGAGCCTAGATGATGTTTCTTGTCAGCTGGTCTTTGACACAGGAGCGACTATAACAGTGGTAAGACCCGACATTCTTGGGCCTTCCCTCCAGCGATCATCTGATAATAACATGGATCACTGCTATTTAACAACAGTAATGGGCGAGACCACATTAGTCAAAGGCAAGAGAAGAGTACTCTTACAGCTCGGTAACCTTGAGATAGAGCATGAGATATACATAGCAGAAATAGAGGACGAATGCATTTTGGGTCTTGATGTTTTACGTAAGCTGGGATGCTGTATCGACTGGGGGTGTGTGCCCAGTAGTGCGTAATCAGTCAACTGTGCTCCCTGTTTCTAGCGAAGTTATTATTCCAGGCAGATGCCAGGGAAACTTTGTCATGCGGTTGGGCATAATTGAACCAGCCCAGGAAGGTGGCATTTTACCCAATGGTGTCATTGTAGCCAGGAGATTGATTTCTTCAAAATCGAACAGTTTGCCTGTTAGAATGATTAATTAGTCTGAATGTGCTATCCGCCTTGAAGAGGGGTCCACAATAGGGTTTTGCAAGCGGGTCTCACATGTACTTCCAAATGTTTCAGAAGCTTCACTGTCACAACCTACCGAATGTCCTCTTCTAGATGCTCTGGGGGAAGTCCTGAAAAGAACAAAAGAAAACCTCAACTGGCGACAGGAGAGGGCAGTTTCATAGTTGTTACTGAGAACTTGATGTGCTTTCTCCTGCGAGCCCAATTACCTTGGCGGAACTAATGTTGCATGCCACCACATAGACACAGGGGGTGCCAGACCAATAAAGCAGCCACCAAGAAGACTACCGCTAGCTTCATATGAGGTCATTGATGGTATTCTGGAAGAGATGAGAGATTTAGATGCGATAGAGCCATCAGTCAGTCCATGGTCTTCTCCCATTGTGGTTGTTAAAAAGAAAGACGACTCTATTAGATTCTGTGTTGATTACCACCAACTTATTAATGTGACCAAGAAAGATTCTTACCCACTCCCTAGGATAGACGACACCCTGAATAGCCTAGCAGGTTCACAGTGGTTTTCTACACTAGACATGAAGAGTGGGTATTGGCAGTGCGAGGACCCCGGGAAGACAAGGAAAAGACGCCGTTTGTGTCCAAGGGAAAGGAACCTGGCAATTCGAGGTTATGCCCTTTGGGCTATTCAATGCCCTTGCCACCTTCGAACAACTAATGGAGAAGGTTCTGCCTTTAGAGATTTGTCAGGTGTACCTAGACGACATTGTGGTCACAAGAAGAACTTTTGAAGAGCACCTGGCACACTTAGATTCTGCATTTCAGAAAGTGACTGTGGCCAATCTGATATTGGTTCCCAAGAAATACCACCTTTTCTAAAAGAAAATTAATTTCTTGGTCCATGTTGTATCAGCCCATGGGATCGCAACAGACCCTGAGAAGACCAGAGTAATAAGAGACTGTCCTCTACCAAAGGATAAAACTGAAATTCGAAATTTCTGGGCTTATGTGCTTACTACCATCGATTTGTGTCTGGGTTCGCCACTATCCACCAGAGTGCGAAATTGCTTTCAATAGACTAAAGGAAATTCTGATATCTTCCACAGTACTGTGCTTCCCGAGTAGAGAGGGTGAATTTATTTTGGATATTGATGCTAGTAATGTTGGAATCGGCGCTGTGTTATCTCAGGTCCAGGATGGAAAAGAGCGGCCGCTGGAATACTTCAGTAAGGTGCTACACAAGCCCGAGAGGAACTACTGTGTGACACGCAAGGAGCTTTAGGCAGTGGTGAAGGCAATTGCACATTTTCATCCATATCTTTATGGCAGACACTTCATTCTAAGAACTGGTCATGCTTCATTACGCTGGCTACTAAATTTCAAGAACCCCGAAGTCAAATAGCCCGGTGGATACAGCACCTGCAAGAATATGACTTTGAAATACAACACAGGTTTTGACGCCTTCACAGCAATGCAGATGCACTCTCCAGGAGACCATGCAAACCATTATGTCACCATTGTGAATGGCAGGAGGAGAAGGTTGGTGTATCATGAAAAGCAAGGAGGACAAGAATTCAAAGCCCTGTATCTGGTGATGTGTCATCTACATGGGATGAAAAAGGACATAAGAAATGATCATCTAAGTGACCCCACCTTGCGTCCAATATTGGAGTGGAAGGAAACTGGGCATCGATCGAGATGGGAGGAGATATCTAGCCTAGGCGTGACAATCAGGGCATACTGGGCACAGTGGAATTCCCTTGTTATAAATAATGGAGTGCTTTACAGTAATTGGGAAAGTAACTATGGGAGACAAAGTCATTTACAATTGGTGCTACCAGAGTGCCGAATCACAGAAGTGTTAAGAGAACTGCACAACATAGAAGCAGGTGATCACTTCGATGTAAATAAGACCCTTGACAGAGTCCGAATGAGATTCTGTTAGCTGCATTGTCGGCAGGATGTTGGGAAGTGGTGCCATCTGTGTGATGCATGTACTGCGAGGAAGAGTCCTGGGGTTAATGGATGTGGTCCCCTCCAGAAGTACAATGTTGGGGCCCCATTCGAGAGGATGGTAGTTGACATTCTCGGACCCCTACCAATCACTGAGAGGGGAAATAGATACCTTCTGGTAGCACAAGACTATTTCACAAAGTGGCCCAAGGTCATACCAGTGCCAAACCAATAGGCAGGCACAGTAGCTGATGCCCTTGTCGAGTATGTTTTCTCCAGGTTTGGAGTGCTACTTGAGCTTCATTCGGTTCCAGAACGAAATTTTGAAGCAACTATTTTCCAAGAAGTAACGAGGATTTTAGGAATGAAGAAAACCCGAACCACAGCATTACACCCTCAGCCGGATGGAATGGTTGAGAGGCTAAATCATACCCTGGAAAATTATCTGACTATCTTCATAGAAGACAATCAGAGGGATTGGGACTCAAAGGTACCCTTATTTCTCCTCGCATATAACTCGGCGTTCCACGAGTCTACAAGGGTAACACCTTCAAGGATGCTGTTTGGAAGAGAGTTCCGCCTACATGATGACTTGCTGTTCGGATGCCAAGTGGAGGAAGAAGCAGCCATTTCAGAATATGCTATCAAGCTACATCAGAAGTTAACCAACATTCATGAGTTTGCCCGGAGGCACCTTAAAATTAAGAGTGACAGAATGAAAACTCGATATGATCGAAGAATGCCTGAGGAGACTTTTCAAGACGGACAGCTGGTGTGGTTGTACAACCCTCAAAGGAAGAAGGGATATTCCCCGAAGCTACAGAAATCATGGGAATGCCCTTACAGGATCCTGAAGCAGATAAATAATGTGGCACATAGGATTTGTCGACAATGCTCTCGGGTGAAGCCTAAGGTTGTCGAAATCGACCGACTGGTGATGTACGAAGGTCCTGATGTTGTAGAGTATGTTCGGGACGAACGGACTTAAGGAGGGAGCAGTGTTACACGTGGCTGCCCCGCACTGTGGCGGTGGACCCATACCAGCTCTCCTCTCCCCAGGGTTACCTCCTGACCCCTCTTTCTCAGAAAACCATGAATAATGGACAGGCGGTCGGGCTGTCTCACTGTTCGGCGCCTTGCATGCATCATAGCCCCTCTCCCCTGTTGGAGGTTTCGACCCGTCTGGCGACGACGCAAGAATTTTCTGGTGAGACTGGCTGGCGCCTCGTCCCTCCGCGACGCATCACGCTAGTTGGGGAAGATTCTAGGTGGCGGCCTAAGATACTGCATATACTGCCGCAACCCAGGGGCCGGCAGTCATTAACGGAGGCCGCCTGGCGAGTGTGCGCGATGGAAGTAAATGTGGACGACGACAGGAGATTGCGAGACGACGTCGGGCGAGGGGTTCGTGGCGTGAAGGGACGAGAGGGTGTGAAACCGACGAGTGAAGCCTACTGTGCGTGAGGGCGCTTGGAGGAGTCTAGAACATTGCAACTGGCGGGAAATGGACTGAACTGAGGCGGGAATGAATGAAAGTGTAATACTGATTTTATTGTAAATATTCGAAATGTAAATTTGGACACATGTTTTAATGAATATTTGAATAGGTTGATACACTGTCTATTGGGACTGATCCTTAATTATTTGATTTAAATGATTTCTTTGCAGTAATTATAAATAGTATGAAATTGGAGTAATTAGTTGTGAACAGTAAGAAGTATCAATTTATTGTGAGATTTTGAGTTCAGAGAATTTTGCTGTAGATATTATAAATAAAATAAGGAAATTATAAATAATTATTTTCTTTAATTAAGACCTCTATCCCTTAACGAACTTGGTATAGCCCACTTAATTTCTAGAGAGAGAAATTGTAACATTATAAACGACAGTTGCGTGCCAAACGACCAGGCCCACAAGAATCACCAGTTGTACACACACAAGAAATTCTCTGTTTAGTTAACAAGGTGAAACGGGATATGCCAGAAGATGAAATTAATGCTATTTTGTGGAATTTCCTATCACCATCAGTAGTTGATAAACTGATTGTAATGAAAAATGACACTGAAGGAAATGAAAAGAAACATTAAACGACTTGAGGCAGGTTCAATTAAATATAAACACAACATTGAAAAAACAACTGGAACGCCAAACACTTTCTTACAAACTCAGATCAGATAGTTAAAAGAGGAAATTAATAAACTCACGTTACTACAGAGCTCTACAGCAACGCCCTCAGATCAGGAAATAGAGTAAGGCAACCAATAACAAACCCAACGAAGCCATTTAAAACAATATGACCACGGAGCTGAAGTTGAGTGAATAAAGAGTATATGTTCGTGTTTGTCAGAAGAAAATAAACATAATATACGAGGAGATTTCCAAATATCTTACTTATTCACTAAATATTCAGAAATGCTGAGATATATAGAATTGAAAATTAACATTTTTGATGAAGTTATCAGGAGACAAAAAACTTGCGACTAAGTTATTTATGGTTTTAGTAGCTATGATTGTTAAATTTTAGCGAGTATTCGGTATATTAAATTCACGTGAACTGACTTGTTATCTCAGTGTTATTTGGCGAACACTACATCTAAATGCAAAGGATTTCTGTGCGATCGTGTTACAGAACTCTTCGCACACGATTTTGTGAGTATTTGCATAAGAACTATTATCAGGAAGTCGAATATTGTTTAATCTGGATCTGGACATAGCGTCATTTGCTGTCTTGGAACTTTGCGTTCTTTATGCGGCTGAGCGGGTTAGCATGCTCGCCTCCCACCATTGCGAATTCGGCTTAATCTCCGGCCGGGTCACTCCCGGATTATCGCAAATGGGAATCGTGGCGGGCGATACTGCTGGTCGATGTGTTTTCTAGGGTATCTCCCGTTTCCCCTGCCACTTCATGCCGGCGCTGCTCCATACCCACCTGTCTTCACCCATATCAGCTCTCAAGACCTCGATGTTAAGAGCCGCCCAAAACTCTTAACTCACTTCTGTAATATTGGTGGTGCGGCCTTATAAGGAAATGGCACATACGTCTCGGTCTCTGCGTGAGATATTTAAATTAATGATTAAGTTCAAATTAACGGTGTTTGAACCTCTTGACATGGAGGGGTTCGTGGAATTTTTTTTTTTTTTTTTTGGCGTAGACCTGTGTCCTTATTTAATCTGAATGAATGGTAATTTTATGAGTTTAATGCCCAGGAACTTCTCACTCTTGAAACGTCTTTCATCGAACAATGCTTTGCACTAGATTCCGATGTTGTTATGAATATGACCAATGGTCATATTCGCAGAAGAAGGGGCTAGGGGCGTAGCTGAAATGATAAGTATAATGGTAGAGCTTCTATTGGAAACGAGGGAGTTTATTTTAGTCTGCGAAACATGTATAATAATACGACACTTACAATAGACATGATATTGAAGGATTATACGTTCGAGGGAGCACATTTAACTGATATTAAATTATGTTACAGCTATGTTATCACGCCATTTTGATTAATTATCTATTATCGACAGTCCCCACCTTATTCTTAATGTCGGAGGCTGTTTCTAGCTGATCGGCTGACGGCGGTCGGACACACACATGCTGTGATCTTCTCTGGCTGCTGGTCGGATGTGGAAAGACTTCGGGTCCTGCTTTACAGTGGCCTACAGTATATCGGTGCGTCGTTTAGGCGACCGTGTCCCCGATCGCTGACTGATGGAGGGGGTTCTTGCAAGATTTACTGAATTTACTGAATTTACTGAATACTGATTTACTGAAAGTATTAGGCCAGGTTCGTATGAACCTGGCCTAATACTTTCAGTAAATCAGGCCTTGAACTAAAGTCTGTTCATAACAATATGTATACGTCGAGCAGCATATGAACCACCGCCTCCAGACAACTGTGATTCATCCTATGCATCCTAAGATTAATTCTGAGTCATTGTAACCGAACAGTGAATCCTAGGTTTATGCGGAATACAAAAATTCTCAAGATTAATCAGAGACTGTTTATATGTTTCACAAAATACCAACACACCTAAGCAATATGTTGTTTGAGGTATATGCATCTACATTTTACATCTGCTACCAAAATTTCTATGGATTGAAGTGTTCCTTACACAAACGGAGCCTAGTCACTTTGCCTAAAGTCGTAGGCAAAACTTCTTTAGGCATAAAATCCCTTTAGGCAAAACTTTTGCAAGGCCAAGTTCCTGGAGACTGAAAGCCTGTGTGAGAAATTAAGAAAGGTTCTGGTTTTGTAGGCACAACGCTTTGTAGGCTAAATCATTGTTAGGCGTAACGGCTTAACAACTGTAAGGCAAAATGTGGGTAAGCTAAACGTCTGTAAGCAGAACGTTGCAGGCAAAATTATGTGGGCAAAATGCATTTGGGCTAAAATACTAGGCTAAACGGCGCAATCCCGCCTATTGGCTTGGTGGTAACGTGATCTCCATTTTGTTAAACCGATCCTGGCTTTGGAGTAACAGTCTCTCAAAAACATTCAAAACGTGCCGAAGTGGACAGGCTTACTGAAAATGTAATTACTGCCCTTATATCACGTCACAAGTAAAGTCCAAAATTCCAAGCAGAAGTATAAATCACGAGTTAACCCCTCCCCCAAACAAGTTTTTTAAATGTTAGTTCCATTCCAAAAGTAAATGAATGGATCATAACAGGCATACTCTAAAATTATATCTATATCGTAACACATACATAAACACGAAAGTCTTTACACACATATTCCAGAAATAAAAATTGAACATAGGTACATATTTAAATGGAGCCGTACGAAAAACGTACAGTATGAATATCTGGGCACGTACAACAAAATACGATAGAACATGTTGATTATAGAGTGTTAGAACTGAAATTGGAAGCCAGATCTCGACCAAAAGTTAAGTTGCGATAAGTGATGTTCGCAAACCATCAGTAGGTGCACTTCGCTAAGGAATTACAAAAGTCGATCCGGGGCGGGTAGCCTTCACACGATTGTTGGGTGGTGGGAATAAAATATTGAAACATATTATAAAAAATTCCATTTATAGCTGTCATTGTATTTATTATCCCAAAATCTTCGCATTACACAAGTTTAATATGTATGTAAGTATAAACCGTCTGAAGGCCTCTGCAGAATTTCATTTCTCATATGTACCAGAAAACATGGTAAACTAAGGCCGTTTTCAAATTTTTATTTTTGATTCATTAAACGATGACTTGCCCTGATTTTACTAAAATGAGGACGTATTTGGTAGTTTGGAATTAGTTTCTAGTGTGTAGGATTAATAAATACTAAATACTAATTTACCTAATAACAAGATCACCAGAACACCGGCAAAGTGGCCAAACCTACAAAATATACATGGGAATGCATAATTTATATTTATTTTGAGCTATAAACTAGTGTTTAAAATGATCACGACAGCTACCGCAATACTGAATATTGTACTTGACTTGTAATTTTTTAATTAAATAACACCCTGGTCTTTTAGGGGAAGGGAAGCGGGAGGGGGCGGGAGAGGATAAAATGAAATAAATACGTTTACTTTTAACCGTTTTAATTCCTAAAAATATTTTTTCAGGCTTCAATTTTTACGTACTTTTACGATTGTTGAAGAAGTGACAGCCAGTAGCATCCAAACTTAAATTTACCAAATTGCAAACTACTTAGCATGTAACCAAAATATCAAGTATAACCCTGTTTGAGAGTTAATTATTTGAATATTTAATAAATGTTATTAACTCTGGCTTTCTCTGAGGGCGTCGGTTCGAATACCACTCGTGGCAGAATTTTTTCTGTCCCTCCCAAATTGCAGAATCCTTGTGACATAATTCATCATCAACGAATCATACGTTTTTACACGTTTTATTTTGTATTTATATTTTTATATTATGCTATTACCCTACCTACTGGTCATCAGGATGAGGATATACACTTCAGGTTTTCGTATTAATTTTTTTACCGTATTTTGTAACCCATGACAGTTTCTTGTTTTCAATGTATTGTGTTACGTGCGGCCGCTTCGCCTCCGTGCCCTTCTTCACTCTCACACCTTTGGCGTGCCTCCGTGCCCTTCTTCACTCTCACACCTTTGACGTGGGTAGCGCAGTCCACCACACGATGACGTCAGTGGTACCCACCCGGAGGAGGGGGGCAGAGACACCCCACACGGGCCGCGAAAGCAATAACGGTGCTGATGTCACTCCCGTCTCCGGAAGAATAAATGACAGGAGCCTGAGGCCCTGAGAACCCAAGACACCTCAAATATACTATTTCCAAGAATACTTAAAACCAAGTATGTTTAGAAACAAGGTGATATAAGGAAAGAGACATTGAGTATGCATAAATGTGGTCAATGAAGCAGAATATATACTACCAAAAACTGCATTAAATTGCACAAGGTTAAAACTACACTACCAAATTGAAACTTGAAAATTTTCGTATTGATTTTTAATATAGCATAATATTTTTTCTTTTCTTTTGGAGAAACATTACATTGCCCCAAAATGGTCGTAACAATATTCCATTTACAATTTTTAAGAAAACTGATAGTTTACATTTAAAAAAAAGTTATATGTCTATAAATATATTGTCAAACACTGACTCTTTTAAATATACATTTTCTTTAGTTTTTTTTTTTTCCTCATCAAAATGGATTAAAACGTTCACAAAGATTACCCCTTATTGTACAGCCCAAGTGTTGAGCCATAATAATTTCAAAATTAGAATTCACCAAAAAGCTATTAAAATAAGTAAAATATGACTCACACTATAGTTCCATCCATAATTTCGCTAGCCATAACATTGACAGCCACTTAAAATTTTATCTTTGGCTCTGTACAACAAACCCAAAAATCTATATCTCCCAAACCGGGCCAACTAAGATTTTCCATGGCCATTAACAGGTATTTTTAAGGTAAATTTATATTACTTCAGTTACACAATTCATTATTCAAAAATGTAAATCCACCACTATTTTCAAATAAAAAACTGAGAAAAATCTCTGGCTTTTAAGCCCTGGCAGAGGCCATTTAATCTTCCCGAACCGCCCGTTTCCGAAGCGGTGTTCGAAACAAGATCATGAATGAAGATATTCGATCGGTCCAAAATGGCAGAGAACTGACAACATGCAGAGTATTATTTTCAGGAAAATTTAAATTATTTTTGACAAGAAAAATTCAAGGTTCCTCCTCCATATTTACTAATATATCTTATTAGAAAATTGGAAGCGATTCCTTATTGTGTTGTGCAGCAATACTTATACTGCTCATGTTATCAAAAAATATCCTGACTGTAAATGAAAAATTAGAGCGTCAAAATGACGTTCCTGCAATCTCCTTAAGGGCTTTACATTTTTATTTAACCAGTGATCAAACCGAAATACCTGACCAGTTATCTTGGAAGACTTCCCTCGCAGCCAAGCGTCTGACCAGGTTTTACTATCGATTTGAGGCCTATACGAAAATCGAGCACTGCGTCGCTATGAGGATAGCTACAATCATCCACCAATAGCGAGCCGCTGTAGAAAAAATCAGTCCAGTGCAGTATATGTGACGTTATCTTCGATACATTTGAAATTAGCCATTCATAATTGCGTGGGCCAGGTCCGTCCTTCCGGTGCGTTACGAAGAAGGAACACTGCTGAACTCTAGTGGTGGCCGGCGTCAACACCAGCCCAGCGAACAAACTCTCGCCAATAAGGAAGCTGACTTTCGGGGACTGTGATGCTATCGATGCCAGTCCAACCAAGAAACATTATTTGTGCGGTATTCACGCACGGCTTTACGAGTAGTAAATCCACAAACGTGGACTTCCTTCAATACAAACGTAGTGTTTATAGTAGTTAACAGTAAGTTTCTTTTTAGCGCAATTGTCCATTTTCTGTAGTTCGTTTCAACACACGTCTTCCGATCAATACTTTTCCATTGCGGACAGGTGAAAACGGTGTTGCGTAAGGAACGAGTTGGGGCGGAGAGACAAATTTAACGTGCAATTATAAGCGTACTTGTCTCAAGCCGTTGCGAGAAATTTCTGGCCCTCGCGTCCCTCGACG
The DNA here is from genome assembly GCA_029891345.1 of Dryococelus australis. Taxonomy (NCBI): domain Eukaryota; kingdom Metazoa; phylum Arthropoda; class Insecta; order Phasmatodea; family Phasmatidae; genus Dryococelus; species Dryococelus australis. Next base: position 135,019,751 of record CM056996.1, read on the forward strand.
GAACTCAAGGTGCGAAGAAGCTTCTGGGCCAGAGCATCTCGACTATATAAGCCGCGCCGTGCCTCTGTCTGTGTAAGCGTGGGAAACTATCGGAACGATAGGTCACGGAACAATGACCAGCGAGTGCAGTGTGCTGCCTTCGGAAGAGCAGAGATTGAGACTTGCTAGGTTAAACTCTGAGAAAGTAAGACTGAAGGCTGTTGCTTGGTTGAGAATTTGGTATAGGGAAACACATTTGAATTAAATTCGGTGTTTTAAGATATAAACTTGAAAGGAAAACCTAAGTGTGAGAAATGATACTCAAACTCTGTATCGAGGCAAATATAACAATTTGTTTTTCAGTAATTTTTTATTTAATTATGAAGTTTTCTGATCTTCCCAGGAAACAGATTATACTCTAATGTTACAAAAGGCTTCGATAGCAAAGAAGCGCATATTTTTCTGCTCAAAAAAATCTGCGGTGGTATTTATATATCTTTAACAGGAACGCTACAAAAAAACTGAATTTCGTTAACATGTATTTCCCTATACCAAATTTTCCACCAGGCAACAGCCTCCAAGGGCGAGTGGCGGACATTTGGAATAGCAGTGGACATTTTGCTCGTGTTGTGTAACTAGTAAGTGAAGCTTAAGTGACTACAGCTGGTAAAAGACAGTGACAAGGAGTTAAAAATTATTGAAATTGGCATAAAAATTGCGCTCACCTGTGGAAATAATAAATATAATAATTACAATAGGAAGCTGTAATTATATTTCAAAACAACAGCTGTTTTTAAAATCACCAATACATAGTATAACAGGAAGACTCTGGCGCGCGTCTGTCTGTATGACTGCGCTAATCTCGAGAACCACTGAACGGATATGGATACGGTTTTTATTGTTATGATTTGCATTTATTGAGGAGCTGAGCGTTAACGGTATTAGTGGATCAACTCGGGAAATAAATTTGCCGCTGGCGCGCTTCCATGCAATACGCTGTCTAATCCTTTAGAGATATATCAAAATCTTGTACGAAATAACTGTGTAAAATTAAATGATCTACAAAAAAAAATCTGCTGTAGCATATATCTATATTTAATAGATAAGTAATAATAAGCGTATTTATAATATAAACTACGCAATAAAAACAAACACAAAATTGACTGTCTTTTATAACTACAAAGAACTTTATCCTTATCAAAATTAATTAATTCGTAATTTAAACTGTTTAATGTAGATGAGAAATGTCCTTATTTCATACAATTATCGCTAATAATTTAAAACTTATGAAAAGTTTTGTAAAAAATAATTTCTAAAATCGAGATACGTGCACACGGACCTATAAGTGGGCGTGGGTGGTGGCGCGGGATGGGGAAATGCAGTTTTAGAGTGCCTTCCAAAGAAGGGGTGGGGGGGAGGTGTACGAGGCGAGCGCTCGGCCCTGCGTGCCGCGGCAGGCAGAAAAAAACTATCGTACCTGGACGAAGTTGGGCTGAATCGCTGGTCATAAATAAATTAAGAAATTAAAATTAGTCCTTTTATGTTTTTCAAGACCATTCATCGCGAACTTGGATACATCCTACACAATTTGATACAATATTTTTTTTATTTGTTAATAATTTTTCTCTCGAAAATGTTGATTACATGTTGCTAACGCCTTAGGACCTCGGGGATGAATTAGTTCATTAGTAGAAGTAACCTTACTTCAGCGAATGACTGCACTGGGTTGCGCATGCGCGTTCCTTTCAAGGATATTTACCGTTTCAGAACTAAAAATGAAACAAAATCGTTGATAGTCCAACTTATCCCACAGTACCGGTTGAACGAGAATTTTGTTCCTATGCGAGTGCGTAGGTTAGAACGCCATTTCCGAAGTGCCCATTTTTGGTTACCGTCGCATTTTAGCGGAAAGAAATGGAAGGTTGGCAAACAAGCGAGGCGATAGCAGGGAACATTATCGGTGAGTGGGCGGAGACATAGGCCTCGTCATCGCTCCTGGCCCAGTTTTAACACTTCCGCTCGCGCGCTGATAGCGTAGTTATCGCCTCGCACAGTATCTGGCCTTCACCTGGCCTGGCCTTTACCAGGCAGCTAGTGAACCTGTGTTCCTCCGCCGCCCCAGTGGGACGGATCCGGTCTAATGGTCAAGAAAAAAAAAACAGCCGTTTTTCCTATAGCTTAATGTGCCTGCCCACCAAGGCGGCAGTCGCGAACTTCAAATGGGGAATAAATGCTAAACGAAATTCCTTCTTATTTCGTCAATTTCAAAGATAACTATTTCAAACAAAAAACATGTTGACGCGATATTCTCAAAGAATATTGCAACATGAATTTGTTGTCGAAAAAAAATTATTGATCGATATTTTTTTTTGTTATATGTAAACTTTAATATTTACATTTTGTAAAAAAATGTATTAAACAAAAAAATTGACGAAATATTTTTACGTAGCATCATTCCTTTAGAAATTTACCGTATTGCAAAATAGTTTTGATTTTTGAAGTCTAGTAAGGCAAAGAGGTTTGTTAGAACTTTATAGCTTTCAGGATCTTCTGCAAATCCCTCGTAATTTGCTCAACATTCTGCGCTTGCGTGAAACACTTCGCAGTCTTGATTTACCGGAAAAAAAAAAAAAAAAAAAAATCTAGCAAATTTTCCGTGAACTACATTCAAAAATCCACTAAAGGCTGCAATAAATTTAATTTTGTCTGCATATTTTTCTTAAAAGAATTTTTTTAAAATAAATGCGTGATCTCAAAATAATTAGCCATTACTGATTCCATAATCCCAGCCACCACAGCAATCCAAATCATAAACATCGTCTTTAAAATTAGGAAATTTATCTGATCTTAAATCATTTTTATCGTTTTTTAAAACAATTTTGAAATGAACAAGGTACAATTCTTTATCAATGGTAGTTGCTGTTTTTATAATTTCATATCCAATATCCCAACGTTCAAAAAGGTCTATAATTTGATCCATTTATAATATTGGAAAATTTATAAAATGTGAGAAAATTTAAATAAAAAAAAAAATTTATTTGATCAAAAATTCGTAAAACTTTTAAATGGAAATACTCAACTATGAGTCTAAAATATTGTATTAAAATATCGAAACAATTTCTTGTTTCTGTAAAATCATTTACATCTTCCATTTAATAAAATAAAAAATTTATAGATGTTCATTAATCCTTTCTTTCATCTAATAACAAGTTAAATTTCGTTCACTAACTAGAACAACATTACAAATTGTACCAGCTCCAACAGCTTTATTAACATCAACACTAATTTCTATATTTGTTTTTTTCTTTAACTATAGTTGTTTTTCTGTATGAACAATCAATGACATACAATGGTGTTCCCCCCTCCCCAAATTTAATAATAATTTATATCACTGTGCGTGTTTACAGTTGGTTTATAATAAAGTTCAATATTTCGAAATACAGTAACCAATTTTGTTTTCAAATTTCTAAAATCGTTATAAGCAAGATACATTTTATTGCAAAGGCCACTTTCTATGTCTATATTCCAGTTTTCTTTTGGAAAAATTTCATTTCTTCCATTTTTAACATAAGTATTTCTCACACTACAGTGATCAAACATAGAAGCATGTACGCTCTGATTAACTTGTTGTTTTCTATTAGTTTAACAGCCTACAATTACAAAATCGAGCATGTCAAATTGTAAATTATTAAGCTGATCTTTTATATCAAAGTTAAAGATAATTGTTCCAGTAGGAACTTCTTTTTCTAAAAATTGCCGATAATCAAAGCTAATTGGGAGTTTAGGTTCTTTGTATATTTTTTCTTTAATTGCAATGGCTTTTTTTGCTTCATATTCAACAACAGGCCACGTAATTTCTATTCCTTGAATAACAATTTTGCCTGGATCGGCATAATCTCTGTTAAGTGTACCATCTGCTTTTTTATTTTGATATACATATTAACAATTGTCGTCAGATGAATTACGAATGAAAGTAATTTTATAGCCTCCTTTCCAGTAAATTTCATTGTTATCGCGAATAAAACCAAACAAATATATTAGTGGATACATTACTTCATTTGTTCTATCGCTATATACAGATCTTACTCGATATAGATTATCAACATAATAAGACATCTCCATATAATTTTGTTCACTTAGCGATCTTAACAAAGTATTCATCATTGTTGAAGTTATTCCCGGATTATCAACAGCCTCAATAATCTGTCCATGTTTTGAAATTTCTACTCTAGAAGATTGAAAAGGAAAAAAGTTAGAACAAACATCAATGTTATCTAATTTTTTGTGTTTTGCCTTATCACCTCCCTTATCTCTCTTCACTAACCCATATTGCTCGAAAACTTAAGCATCGTTTGGAAAAGAAAAGTCATCTCCTATAGGAATATCACACTCAATTCTGTTATTGTAAACATTCAAATTTCCCCTAGTCTGCACAGTTAGGGGAAAGTTTGTCTTTCAAAGCTCTTATTACTTTTATAACTCATTTATAAGTAAAAAAATTATATATAAATGAAAAAACAAAGTATATTTCTTGAGCAAAATTACTCATTGAAAGATATAAAAACTATAAAAAGCACCATGAAACAAAGTATGAAAAAAAAACAAGAAGAAAGAGCTGGTACTAATTGACGAACTACGAAATATTGGCAAAAAAGTAGAACATATAAATCAGAAAATAGAAATTTGATAAAAACATTAGTACCAATAGCAGTAAAAAATTTAGATTATCCACCAACACCAGAAGAAACATCATTTGAAAGAGAACTGTTCTCGAAATCTCCAAATGTAGAATAGCAAATGGGCATTGTACCATTAAAAAATTCTTTGCCTATAGGAGATGTTTCTACTATAAATCTTGGAAAAGAAATTTCAAAAAGAATAAACGTTATTGATACTCAATATGAGGAGATGGGCATAATTTTTACATTGGAGACACAAAAGTGAAGATAGATGATGATAAAACATCTGTTAAAAATAAAGAATATTAATTAACTGAAAGGCTTTCTAATTTGGTAACAAAATAAAAAGAATAAGATCTTGAGGATAACGTCACTGATAGTGACTATGAAAACTACACGAAAATTGTTTTAGATACCACTGTTGCATTCCAATAATATAATCCAAAAAAGATAAAATTAAATCGAATCGAAGTTGGAAATACAAAACTATAATAAACCAATTAATGAAAAATATATAAAAAATTTACAGTCATAATCAGCAACAAAAACACAAGAAAGAATTATTTCTCCAAGAACTCCTAGATCTGGAGAAGGTATAAAAAATACAACAATTTGCCAAAAGAATGTATTTGGATGGATGATGTTAGAAATTTAATTGATAGATTATTAGTTATTCATGGCGAAGAAAATAATGGGGAAAAAAATTATTACAATGCAAAAGTAAGTATAATTAATATGATGAGCAATAAATTTTCTGATTTTGCTGTCAGTAATCAGAAAGGAATTCCATATCTAATAAAGAGTTTTGAATGTAATTCCGTACTCATTTTGGAATTCTGAACATCATGGAAAAGGTATTATAAATTGGGCATTGAATAATTTAAATTTACCCGAAGTGCATTTGCCTCGTTATAATTACTGTGGAACATTTATAAAATTAAATGAAAGTTTAGAAAGAGGAGACGTGGGAATAAATAAATTATACCATGCTTGTAAATTTCATGATATTGACGATAGAGATCACAAAGATTTAGAATCTAGGCATGAAGCTGATAAAATTTTACAAAAAGAAGCTAAAGAAATTATGTTAAATAAATATACTCCAATTGGAGAAAAAATTACTTCTGCTGCTGTTGCTTCAACTATGTTTACAAAAAGAAAATTAGGTTGGGGCATTAAAATGTTTTATTGATTTATTTATTTTTTTATAAATGAAAATAAATATAACTTTCAATATTCCCTGTGAGGAATTAACATATTTGGGTATACACATATTTTTAACAGATGATCAAATTGCGAGGAAAAATAAACATTTGAAAGAAGGCAAAAGTTTCAAATCAACTTTATCATTGCGTACAGTCAAAAAGTTGGCCAAAGAAAAATCTGGAAGTGATTTACATCATGGAGTAATTATTCCTATCGTACTTGCTGCTTTAGACGCGCTCAGTGGTTTAATAGGAGCAGGTGGTGCAATTGCCATTACTGTTGATCAAATTAATGAAAATAAACAAAATTAGAAGAACAACATAGACACAATTTGGCAATAGAAAATAAAGCTGGAAGTGGTGTAGTTGCTAAAAAAAAAAAGGAAGGCAAAATTTTTTTTTAATATATACCCACTATCTAATATATATACTGAAAAATATGTAAATAATTTCAGAAATATTTGTATGATTAATGAACTACCAAAAGTATGCACAAAAATGAATGTGCTGTGGTAAATTATGATATTTCAACAAATCCTGATACTCATTGGGTTGGCTATTTTAAAGAAAATAATGTTGTTTACTATTTAGATTCATTTGGAAGTAATATTCCTAATAATTATATTAATTATTTCAAAAACAGCAATATTTATTACAATGATAATAGAATTCAAAATTTTAGTTCAGTTATCTTTGGACATCTATGTTTAATTCTATTTTTTTGAGAGAATTTAAGTTTAATGATATAACTTCTATATTGTCAAATAACATATATATGTGGGGAAACCATCAATCAAATCTTTAAATGACATTTTTGACACTAGTGCTTATGCATTAAAATCATATGTAGATTCACAATGTAATTCCAGTGTTTCTTCTTTACAAAGTGAACTAGCCAACTGTTTTTATTACACAATATCGTATGTATCTTTCTAGGACGTATATTTTATTTGCATGCAAGGAGGGATAAATCTAATAATATTTTCCACTTAGATTATAATCAGAATTTCTTTACTTTTTTTAATGGATTGCACTGTTTATAAAATTGTTTTTACTGTTAATGTTAATTTATCCAAAAAGGTATGACTGTTATTAAGGGAAGTGCAAAAATAGATCACAGTAAGCCTTTTGATGTTAACAAAGCTTATCATTTATTTTTAAAATAAAAAAAAGATAGAATATCTGAATATTCTGATGGCATAGTGGCATCAATAGGAATATTCGTGAAATATAAAGATCAACTATATATATATATATATATATATATATATATATATATATATATATATATATATATACTATTAAATGGAGAATACTTGGTGTTTGAAGCGCAAGAAAGTCAATAAGAATAATAATATACAAACTGAAAATACAAAAAAATGGGCGAATAGTTCTGAAAAGTATATGCTCGATATGCAATTCTAATAAATCAATATTAAAAAAAAAAATTTCCCGAAGTAAGAGAATGCATAATTAATGAATTATATATTCCAGCGAAATGAAATTTTCCCAGAATGAAAGTAATTTCGTATGGAATTGATGATCTATGGCAATTTGATCTTGTAGAAATGGGTACCCGAAATTTAAAAGCATATCGCGTATAAATAATGGTTACAAATATACTATAACGATTATTGATGTTTTTCAAAATATTAATTTGCTATAACAATTAAAGATAAAACAGCAAAAAGTGTAGTAAATGCTTTACAAAATATTTCTATGGAAAGAAAACCAAATAATTTACAAAGTGATAACGGCATAGAATTTTATAGTAAAGCATTAAAAGAATTTATGCAAAAATATAACATCAATCATTATTCTACATTCAGTGAACTGATAGCTAGTGTTGTTGAAAGATTTTATTGAACTTTGAATAATAAAATGTGGAAGAAATTTGCTTTGAATGGAAACTATAAATGGGTAAATTAGTGAAAGAATACAACACAAAACACAGAACTATTGGTATAAAGCCAACTGAAAATGATAATACCAATGAACAAAATTTAATGCAAACAAATTTTGTGGACACGATTACTAATCCAAAATACAAATTTGGCGATGTCGTTCGTGTAAGCAAACTAAAGAAAATTTTCGAGAAGGGTTATACTGCTGGTCAATAGAATTGTCTACTATTTGTAAAGTTTTAAATTAAGAAATACCAACTTACAAGCTGAAAGATACTAAAGAAGAAGAAATAATGGGTAGTTTTTATGAATATGAAATCATGAAAACTGACTATACAAATGCATATTTGGTTGAAAAAGTGACCAATGGTGACAAAATTTATGTAATATGGTTGGGTTTAAATAATTCTCATAACTCTTGGATTAATAAGACAGATGTTTTGTAAATTGCTTTACCACTATGATAGTCGAGTTGGGACCCAGCACTAATTGTCGGTGTTTTACCGACACCTGATTCTGATAAAAAAAATGCTTTATATTTTATTTAAAATTAGTTTCTTACTCAATTTTATGAAGATTATTTATATAATTAATAAATTGTTGCTGAGTATAATTATTTCCTACAGTACAAAATTTTTTATGAAAACACTCAATGTGAGCATTCAATGTTTCTTTCATTCTTTGATATACATTTATAGAATTTGGAATATATTCAAATCTCAATAATTCTTCACAATTTGAATGTTTATCTTCAATTCCATACAATTGTCTTTGAACATATATTCTTCGAGTTCTTATTGATGTAGTAATAATATTCAAAATCATTATGAAATAATTTTAAAAGAACAAAAGTTGGATTTAAATTTTGATCTTGTGTTTGTTGTACAACATGAGGAGTCATTTCTCTGATTACCACATTTCTGTGAGCTATTCCATCTAATGCTATATGAACTGACTCTCTTAAATTATATATATATATATGTTCATCTTTAATTTTATTTATATCTTTTAAATACTTTATTTGGCCTGCGTATAATTGCCTTATATCTTTTTAAATCTTATATTCACCATATTTTCTAATTAATGGTACAACTTCTTCATACAACCAATCTTGGCATTTTTCAGCTATTTCCATTTTAATTGTTGCTAGAAATTGAAAAAGACCAGGTTCACTAACAAATTTAGTAATATTTTGTATATCTTCAAGTAGCACCTTTTGGTGCTACTCAGTTCTTTATATGTTTTAAAATATTTGCTGCGAATGTGGTCTTAAACAGCCTTTCTAGCTCGTTTATACCCAAGTATTCCAGCAATTTGATTAGTGTAAAACCAAGGATTATTATTATTATCAATCATCATTGAAACTCGTTTACTACTGTAAATAAGTTTGTTGCTGTTTATGTCTAGAATTGAGTCAATTTTTTTATATGCAAGATTATGCGCAAGTGAAGTTGGCTAGTTGTAATAAGTGTTTTTATATATATTATTTTTTATAAATATGATGAAAAACTAAATAACATAATTTTATAAAATACAGACCAAATTCTGTGATAAAAATTGTATTTTTTTTCATTATATTTTAGACCCAGCATTTTGCCAGGTCTACTAATTGCCTCTAATTTAACTTTATCTTCCACATCTACATATTTTCTTATAGCATCATCAGTATCTTTATACTCGAATATTTCAGCAATTTGATTACCACAGAACACATTTTACATTCATAAAAATTTTTAAAAATAATAAAATCTTTAATTTTTTTCTATACTCTCCTTCTTTTATTTTTCTGCTCAAAAGTATTGCAATGAGCTATAATATTCGTCCCAACATTTTGAATAAATTTCTTTAAATTTTTCATAAGACATATCACCACCAACAAAATCATTATAAATGTGTTTTAAATTAGTATCATCTTGTCTAAATATACATTAAAAAATTCGCATTGTCTCTTACCAATTGTTTGGGCACTCTTGAATATGTCTGTGCAAGATAAAATACATCAATATTTTTATGCCGACCTCTAGTCAAGTACTTATGAATGACATTTTGTTCATCTAAAATTACATCATCAAAATAACTAAAGAATTATTTTCACACTGTTCTAGTGGAATCATTTCCTCAGTATAATTTTAAAAAATAAGCCATATTTTAATTAAACTTTTGGGATGTCCCATCAATGTCATCTTGTAAATGAATTTATTTGGGTTCATTCAAACTTGTTGAGAAAACATACAATTGATTAAAATTTAGCCATCATGTCATAAACATAAAATGAATCATTAAATTCGTCTTCTCATAATTACTACCACCAACTATTATACCTCTAATATTATCAGGCAAAAATTCGCCATTTTTCTTTTTCTTAGAAGTTTCATCAGAAATTAATACACCAACACCCCAATCAAACTTCCTCATTTAATTACACAATTTTTGTTATAAATGGATAACAAGGTTTTCAAGTTAAAAAACAATAGTTCTTTATTGAAGAAGAAACTTCACTATGATATAATTCATAAAAATAAATGTATACCATTGATTAGTTTTCATGCAAAATGTTTGACTCTAAATATAGACAATAACACTTTAATGATAATTGAAAAAATGAGTGCTGTTGATAAAAACGAGGCTATAACTATTCCCAAAGGTCAATACGATATTCAGTCTACAAAAAGCTATAAATTCAATTGATTCATTTTCAACAAATAACATTGAACTAACAACATACTGTGTGGAAAACAGAATAACGATAAAATCTAAGTTTGATATTAAACTTGATGATCACTTATCTGATATTCTTGGCTTTGAAAGAAATATGACTATCGAAAAAGACAAAAGTGTCTCTGGTACTAAATTGCATAATTTAAATCCAATTAAAACAATAAATGTCCATTGTAATTTAGCATATGGCATGTTTATAAAATATGATGAACCTAATCACTTAGAAACATATATAATTGCTAGTTTTCCACCAGAAATAATGTTTTGTTTTGGAGATTATATAATTTATAAACCCCCATATCCAATTTTTCATAGAATAAACAATGATCGATTTAACTATATGGTTCTAGAAATTAGGGACAAAAATGGTAAACTGATTGATTTTGATGGTGCTAATATCAATGTTATTTTGGAGATTAATGAAGTTTAAAACATAAAACTTTTCTTTCAGAATAGTTGGGATGAAAATTTAATCCCAACTCTCATTAATAAAATATATCACTTTTCTTACAAAATTTGAAGGTGAAATGGCAATTCGCATTAAGAGGCACATAAAATATAAAACTTTTCTTTCACGAATAGGTGGTATCCAAAATGGATACCACCTCTCATTAATAAATTATAGAATTTTTCTTTCAGAAATAGTTATGACCCAAATCAGGTCCCAGCTCTCATTAATAAAATTATGAAGATTTGTCTAGCGCCAAAATGGCGCTAGTGGAGAATAAAAAATCGATTATAAATTTCGATATCTATATGGCAGTGTATCGATTTTATTTTCTAGTATATTCCTTTTGTTATCGCAACGACTTAATGCTATTTTGTTAACCTCTACTGTGTATTGTTAATGTTTCTCACTCCTTATCAAATTTATTGTTCTTTATTCTATCTTATCATTAAACAAACAATTCTTATAGTCTTCGAATGTAATTCTCTTATTAATAACACATTTTTTCACATGTTTTGATTTTTTGCTTTCTTTAACATCAACCCTATATGCATACATTTTTGCTCTTAAACCAACAAATTCTTTCAATATTTTCCCATTACATTCGTCTTTCATTTTGCCTATAACTTTCTTATTTATTTGTGGCATGTTATAGATATTGTTGTTTGGATAATCACTTGTATAAAATTTTTTTCTAACATTATCTTCATGTCTTCATAAATATTTTCTGTTTTTATGTTATGAATGTATGAATTGGCATCTTGGCATCATTGGAACTGCCTTTTTTCCGAGTAAAATGGAAGACCTTCATGTAAATTATGTAGATTTTGTGGATACTCTAATTCAACTTCTAATATAAAAACCATACTCAGAATCGTCCTCCAAATGTAATATTATTTTACTCCAGTAATCTAAATCGTATATGTATAGTAAACCCATTCGAATCCTCCATATGGTAATTATTGAGACATTGCCCATCCATAAAGATTATTCGCATCGAGATATGCTAGATAATTTGATTCTTGATATGAGTTAAAATCTTCAAGATATTTGTTATTGGCTTTAACGTATCACTTACAACATTGTGGTATTCCACCTCTAATCCCTTTTTCATTCATTAAAATCATATCATAATTATGTAATAAATATAGTGGTTATTTATTCATTTTAAACATTGCTTCCCATGATAAAACTGGTGCTGTAAAATACCACGCTTGATCTAAATCATATGAATTTATACATGTATTTCTAAAATTTTCGAATATATCTGCTAACAATAATACATCACTTTTTAAATATAAATCGTGATATTCACCAAAATTTTTAGTATTAAATTGATTTCAAACACATTTCACATGTCCATAATCATCGACAGTCATAAAAGAATCGTTTAATTTATTATAATATTCACCCTTTGTTGGAAGTTAATTTTTTTTCAAATTTTTGGCATCTATCTATATAATCATATGGATAAACACACTTTCTTATAATTAAATCAACTTGATCGTCTGGGAAATGTTTTCGTGTGTGTTCCATTTTATCTTTAGTTAAATTATATGATAATTTATCTAAACTGCTAGCCATAAATTGAAATGTGTCTATAAATTTCATTTTGAAATTTTCTATGTTTTTCCCAAAATTTATAAACTTTTCTTTATTATTTGCTATTAAGTCTATATATTTATCATCTATCCTAACTCTTTAATTAATAAATTAGCATCATATCCAGTTAAATTATGGAATTAAATTGGTACAAAGTTGGGTCATTTTAATTTTAAATTACAATTATTACATAATGGAAGAATTAATTTTCCAGTTTTATGATTATGATGGCACACTATTTTTTATTGCCATCTGTATATTCACATTCACATACAATAAATTTTTTTAATTTCATATATATATTATTTTCTCTTCTTTTGTTAATGGATGCATTGGTTCAATTTGTGAATATATTTCAGCAAATTCTTCTACTTCCCTTTTTAATGTTTGTATGAAAATTTTATGTGCATGTGGACCTCGATATACAACTGGTGGCTTATAATCACCATAACTAGATACAATATAATAACAAAAACCAGATGCTTCATGTAATTGATATTTCATTGTATATGATTTATCGTTTCGGTTTAAGTCAATGTTATTTATTTGTTCATTAGTAAGATTATATCTTTCTTTAAGTATTTCTTTATAAAGGCCATTACCAATATCATCTTCTGTTAAAACTGGATATTTTTTGATTAGTTTAAATTTATAAATTTATTTTGGATTCGGTTTAGTTGTTATTTTCTTTAGAATTGATTCAAAATCTGCATATATTGCGAATGGAACATTCATTGTATGCTTTTAATTTTTGAAAAATATTTGCTCTCATTTCGAAGGTGATTGAATTTTTACTGTTTTATTTTTGAACAGTCTTCTGTGTGCATATTAAATTTCCCTTGAGAATAAAAGAATTGAAGTCACATATCGCATATATAAGTTTTAATTTCCTTATTATTTTTTTGTGCTGCAAGCGATTTCGACCAATCTTTCATCAAACAATAATGTAAGTTTTCACAATTCTTAAATTAAAGTAAATTTATAAGCTTATCCTTTTTATTTTTCGTATGTTTTAGTGGATACACCATGGTTTTCTTACCTTCATCTTCAATAGAGTGTACATTTATAGATGTATCAACTTGATTTTCTATTTTTGGTATCATTTTTTTATGTATATATTTTCAATGGTATCGCAGCCTTATATGTGATACATGAGCAGTGGATTCCTACCGCAAATTATACGGTAAATAATAATTCCACCCACATCACATAACTTTGTTCACTCTAGCAGCAGAATGTCGAATAATGTGGATAAGATTACTATATTAAACCTGATCCGAGAGGAAAAAGATGCGCTATTTGGCAAGCAATGGTAATTTAGACAATATTGAAACATAATTGCTCTGCCATGTTATATAAACATTACAAATTACTGGTTGCCTAGGAAAGCTTGCCTGTCACTTTTTCAGTTGCAATTCTACAAATTCGTAGATATGTCACCGTGTGATTATACTTATCTGTATCATAAAACAGTCTGTAGTGTAATATTTGACATAATTGTCGAGTTTTTACCTGTCTGCTCAAAACTTTTGCGAAGCAACTATTTGTCAGATCGTCAAACAATTCTACAAATTTGTCATCATACGTTTGTAAACTTGTCAGCTTTTATGAAACACACATTTATCGGATTGTAAAGATGTGATTCGGTCCTTGTTTTCTTGCACGTTTGTTATCGATTCAATATTCTTCCAGTGCGAGCAGGATAAGAGTGAGCCAATCAAGAGGTAAGTGAAGCGTGCGTGTGTGTCCTACACGTGTGTAAAAAGCCATCAAACGAAGTGGTGGGATGTGCGCGGTCGCCACGAAGCGCCAATGAGAGGGCGACGTTGTTTGGCACGCAGCAATACACAACGTGAATACAAGTAATTACTAAGCAAGGCTTTCAAAAATGCTCAATTTACCGTGAACAGCCTATAAAAATGTTTTGCCCATTGAAACAGACAATCAAAATTACGGTTAAGTAGTAACCACGTACGTACAAATTTATCATAATATTAGACTATGAGCTGTTCACGGTAGACTGAGCGCTTTTGAAAGTCCTGCTTAAGATTTACTTGTATGCACGTTGTGTATCCATCCCCATATGTAATATCAACCCTGACAGGGTTCTCATTACTTTATGCATGCGTCGGTCAAGTGAAACTATGAAATTATCAGAAAAGTAAAAACTTAACAAATTTGCTAATTCTTACACATAGATATATTAAAAAATCATAAAGGGGAAAAAATTTATTTATACCAAGTGAAGCCATGAAACTACTTTCCCTCCTTCATCACAAACTTTGAGCGCATGCCACTCAGTGCAACCGTTAAAATATATTTTGGCAAGAGCATGTTTCTAAGGCTCTCAAGACCTCGATGTTAAGGGCCGCCCAAATCATTTAACTTACTCTTTTTTTCTAAGGTTAATTGCGAAAGTGCTTTCTTTATTGTGATGGCCTTTACTCGTATTATCTCAATTATGTAAAACAAAATACCAGTAGTTGTTTCCACCTTTGCTTGACAAGACGTCCTCTTATATCGGTAGGCTGCTCTGAGGGCGGCTTATCATAATACTGAACCTTTGTGACTAAAAGCTATGAACGCACAAACATATGTACGCATTTCAAAGGGCCTGTCCGGGTTTCTGCAAGCTCTGGATGGATGCAAACGGTTGCCTTCGCCACAGATAGTCCACAGCTAACGACTGGCACACAACTAGAGGATTACATTTTTTTTATCATAGCGGATATAGTGCCCAGTAAAGTTGGTAACGACGGAGGGGAAATAGTTCTATGTCTTGATGTTGAATTACAAGTGTTAAAAAAAATCTTTGAATAGGACAATTATATTTTTTTATTCACATAAGCGTGAGATCGGACAAATTTGTAAAAATTTTCGTTTATACCATTTCACAATTTCACTTGACTAATGTATGAATAACTCGATCAAGCTTATGGTAATGTTAAAATTACATACGATGGAAGAATGCACAATATGCATACAAGTAGATCTCAAGGAGACCTTTCAAAAGTGCTCAGTTTACCATGAACAGATTATATAAAAAAAAAGAAAACAGTTTGACGTCAGAGTATACTTTAGCCAATAAAAAAATTTGTCTCGAGGTTATGCAGTAGGCCGACCATGGTGGCTAGCCCACCCTCAATTTAACCTGCAAATTATTATTTTGAAAACGTTATGCGCAGTTTACCGAAACGTACCTTTCATTTCTTGCTGTGAGGCGTGGTCTCGTCCCAACCTTTCTTTTTATTTTCGCCACGAAGTAAAGAGAATCTGTTGCAATATTGTGTAAAATCAAAATTAGTAGTGACTCTTCGCGTTGACTTTTGGCAGTTGTCACGAGACCGGCACCTGCTGGAGTTTCTAGAAAAGTGACAAAAATTCGAGACAATCTCCTCGTCCCCCAAGAATATTTTAGTCAAAAATACACTAATTAGTGTATACGTAGGGAGATCGCCCGACGAACTTGAGCATCTGAGAAGTTCAATAGAAGAATGTCTTGGGTTTGTGTGGAGGGGAAGGGGGAAGGGAACAATAGTTTTTAACTTTCAGTTTCGAGCGTTTTTAATATTACTGTCCCAAAAAAAAATAATATTCTAGACTAACATTGAAAGTAATCACCATAGTAATATTAGAATAATATTTATGAACACAAAAAAATGTAGCCTACGTTGTGTTAGATAAAAAATTCTAACATTTCAATACTGCGCAACTTAATTTTTTTTAATGTATATATTTTCAATGGTATCATTTCGAAACAGTATAAAGGTAAATGCATTAATTAGTTTTATGTAAAAAAAGAAAAAGAAAATGAAGTTATAGCTAACGTAAATTTAAATGGCTTCTTAGAGTTGTTGAGTTGAGTTGAGAGATTTGGGTGGCTCTTAACAACGAGGTGTTGAGAATCGATGATTTTCTAGAGGAGATTACGACGTGACACGTGACAAACCGTTATGGGGGTATTTTACGATTCGGAGGTGTCAAGGCCTATTGATGGCACTTGTTATCCCGGCAATTAAAAAGTCGGTGTGAAACAGCACACGTAGAACAGTTTCCGTTATTGTGTAAGAGGGTAGCAGCTTGTGTGTAAATCTACATCCACTCCAGCACGCCGAAGATAGGCGTGAGGTTCGTAAACGCTGGGGACGATGTTTCGGAGCTGTCAGTCGTACATCGTGCAGCCTCATTCGAGCCATCGTAGCGCCTACGATTATTCGCCGTCCGCAACTTTATCGGCTCCCTAACACGCTGTTGTCTTGTTTCGGATACGCTACCGCACCGATGTATGGCAAATGGTCGCAATAAACACAACTCCCGCGGACCTATCGCCGGCCGAGTGCTGAAGACATAAGCCAGCGAGAACTCCTACTGGAACACATCGAGATTCAGTTATCGGTGGTTTGAAAAAATTAACGATCCTCCGTGACCACGACGTTATAAAAGCTTATTGCCTTCGCCAAAAATTGTGTTCTGGCAACTTTAACAAACGAGTAGAGTCTCCTACGAAAATAAAACGTGAGAGACTACCCGCTTCAAGGAAAAAAGGGGGGGGGGGGGGATCTCTCTTACAAAAGAAAATTAACATTAGCTAAACATTAATTTTGAATGCCAAATGATTATTACTCTAAATAGTAAACAATATTTATATTATTAAACTCAAAGAACTGAAATTTTAGCCCACCATTATAAGCTCTGTGTCTGGCAGATTAAACACACTGTTTAAAATCAAAAGTAGCCATTAACAGAGAGATTTGATAAATCCGGGTGAGTGAAGAGATTTGGACAGCCATCGGATTCTTAAAGTACTTATTTCAGACAATATTAAATATAAATAATTTGACAAAACAGAATAAAAGTACTAATACCAAGCTAACTATATCAGTTGTTTATTGCTTTCATGTGGAGTTTCGTTACTAGGTGTCCCTTTTCCTATTGTATTCATGCTAATTATTTTTGAATATATTCTAATACTGATTCTGATTGGTCATATACACAAATGGTGTACACAAGTGTTAGTTGGCTGAAAGAAGTGTGAGATACGGTAAGTGGTTCTACCACACACTAACATATATTTATTTGCAATTGGATGTTTTCATCATTTTGCTACACCTCACACTACATGTGTATACTGATTGTGGTCAACAGTGCGATATACCATTGGGGTGAAGAATCTAGTACCTAAAGGTCAACACAGCGCCACACTTTCACTCATACGCAAATACGTAATCGACTACAACAATTATTCTACACAGTGTAAAATTGTGTTATTTATATATGTGCAAGAGCTGCATCAATCAGTGTTTGCCATACTGCACTGTCACGCAGTAATATGTCTCTACATATCTAAATACTCATACACATTGTGGCAAGCTACGAGGGGCCTGCACACGTTACATATCTCATTTCAAAATATGTAAATGGTTAATTGTTTTTCAGTGTTAAGTTGTGGTTTATTAAATTTTTTTAGTGTTGTATTGCTAACATTTGTTTTGGTTAGTGATTGTTTCTTACAATTATTTATTCAATGTTATTAAATAACGGTCTGATTATTACTATTGTTGGTCATTGAAATTGACAAATTAACTATATCCCACCTATTTCAAATGTTCGGTTAACCTAGCCTAATAGGTTATTTTGTACTGACCGAAAGATATTCTGCAATATACCCAATTTTTTACTGTACCCGAAACACACCTTATGGAGTGAGCAAGGATTAGCATATTCTTCCTTATGATATGCAGTCAGCATGTTTGCTGACTGTTTCTTGCTCTATACGCAACTTCAGTGTCTCGGCGATACGGAAACCGTCCGTTCGAGTACTAAATGTTCGCCTTTGTCTCAAGGCTTTGCAGGACACGTAAAATAACGAGGGAGTTCAGCGGTGTTAAATGAAACCACAGGACACTGAAGAAATCAAAGTGAACTTGCTCCTTCTATAGTCTATTCGCGATTTCTTCACACTTTTTAATTAAACCTCTAAAAAATCACCCAATGTACGACGTGTTTAGTTATTTCATAAATATGCCGTGAATCACAAGCGTTTTATACTACTGCTAACACAAAATTATCTTATTTTTCGTTAAATTGAAGTTTTACCAATATTTCGCTTATAAATTATACTATTTAACTTATAATAAATATTAATAAAACCAGGGAGAAAACATTTGTGTTGGTAGCGTCTAGTAAGAAATAGTTCTCATGCAAAATATTTTTACAACTGGGTGCGTACTAATTCGGTGCGTTGTCCTCGGGTGTAATTTTACAGACTTAGCTAAGCTTAGTTTGCATGAGGCGGAGGAATATCCTTGAAGTAGAACTTAATCAGGGCTTCAGAAAAGTGTGAAGTAACCGTTAATGAATTATAATGCGAATTCCAGTCGCGCACTCTAAGAGGATGGCGTCACATCCCTGCAACGGGGGCGCAACTCCGTTTGCCAATCAGCACCTGGTAACTATGCCAGGCGGAAGCAGGGCCAACGAGGAATGTACCACGGTACGCAGGAACCAGTCAGACAAAATCCAACACTTCCAGAACCTCTCGCAGCGCACCAGTGAATGGGTACGCCCACATCAAAACGATCACCGCGCCATTTTGTTCGCTTGTGTTCTTATCTACTCTATGGTATTGTGAAACTACCTTGCAGTTCTGGCAAGTCTAGCGTGTTATAGACCGTTCACGGTAAAGTGAGTACTATTGAAGCTCCAGTTACTTTTTTATTTCAACCAATTTATATCCTTCTAACTAGTGGTGACTAGTTATTGTAAACCCTTCCATGTGAGAAGTAAAAACAGTGTATGCATTCACCATAACCGAAACCAAAAGTCCGAGACTGCAATGAAATGTATTTATTGGTTATTACGTCTGATGAAACAGCTTTAAGAAGTGCTCACTTTAACGTGAACGGCCTATAACAAACGCCACTCAATAATGGATTTTTGACTCGTCTAGTTCCTGTGCCCACGACCGTTCACGTGTTGCATAATAAATGGTAATCATGCCCTCAACTGTACACCGAGCCCACGCAGTCATTGTCCTTACAGTATCAAGGTTGCTGCGTATATTATCAAGCATCCAGCACATAGATGACTGGCTTCGACGAACATGAGTATACGAGGTATACTAGTACAGGTAGGCCCACTACATCAGAGATGAAATTTACACTTGTTACAATAACTAAATTCTCCAATGAATCTGACACTAAACACGGTACAGACCATGTAATTGCCACAGTTTGTGCCGACGGATAACTCTTTATCGAACCTTAAAATATTTCGTGAAAAAATTTCAAGCAGGCCGCTAAACATTGATTACATTTAAGACAGTTTACAAGTAAATTGTTAAGATCCAGAATACCAGTCACGTAGTTCTCTGTATTTCCATCTACTACCGCCTTGTTTGTCTAAATTTGACTTTATCGTATTACAATATTCATTACTCACTAGCTGTCGGCCAATGGAGTGACAAGTTAACTATGCTGGATCATTTTTATGGAATTTATCATGTGACTCAAATGTAAACAAATAAAAAATCTTTAATATGATCACACCCGAAACGCCTTCAAGAACTAAGAAATGCTTTAAACTTTAAAGCTTAACTAATTACGGTTATTGGACTCAAAGGTTTTTGATACACAAGGAATAATTATATATCTGTTTTGTCCATAATTTAAAATGTCTATATAACTCGTGAAAACTTTGAAAGTGGTAGCTTTGAACTAACAAAACTTGGCCGCATGAGAGTCGGGAAGTGATATCAACATGAGATGCTGAAATCCAGAAGACGAGACGAGACCCTGAAGACAATTTACGGTGTAAGAGTGCCGATCAACTCTACTCACAGAGTTACAAACATCGACTACTTCATTACCTTAACCCGTTCAGTCCCCGTGTCCACAATTGTGGACACGTTGCAAATGAGTGAAAATTATGACCGGAACTGTACACAGCAGGACACCAGTGTCCAGTCTTGCTTGTAGCTAATACTATTTGTGGACTTTTATACACCTGCCCCTTTGACATGAATGGTTATTGCCGATATCATCGAACAATCAGCACGTTCTTCACCGGCTGGAAGAAATATTATGAACACAAGTACAGTTCATACAAAAAAAAATGTGATTACAACACTTCAACTCAGAAATTAATGAGTGACCGAACGGCAAAAATTAAAACTTAAAATATAGCTTCCTATCTATAGGACTTTTTAAGGTACTTTCTAGTCGACCTTGCTATAAAGAAGACACGTACGAACACTCGACTTTGTGTTCGCAACAGAGTTGTTTGAACTTGCATGTCTCAAACATACGTATGTATTAACAGCGATACAACTAACACATATAGCGATGGCACTTCCTTCAGTTGTATGCTTTTACTGTACATTAAGCATAGTAAATAGGCACGTAGAGACTTGAAGGCTAGAGGTTCCTTTCTCGTGGGCGTACACATACTTTGAACGACTGTGCGAGCCTCTGGGAACAGGCCTTGTGTTCTGATTGGATACTGCATGCTGCGGAACATTCCCTATTGGCTATGGACTGCCGCCGGCTGGCGAGTAGGTTACCAGGCGCTGGAGTTCGCCGTATGAGCGTCTGTTCTACCTCTGTATTGTTAAATACTCTGTGGGGAGACGGTCAATTCTTAACGAACATGTTCTTTGAACCCATGTTACCCTGGACACCAGAGCAAACACGCGATCGGCAGCTAGAAGCTGGGACCGACAAAGGCCTCGGCTAAGGAGACGCCCTTCTCCTGCGGTAGCTCGTGACGACGTCTAGGATTCTGTCCCCCGCTACGTGCGGGCAGTGGCGAGTGGCTGGACCACGACGACATCTCAACGATAGGTCAAACAAATTTGTGAGCAGCTTCAATATTGTCGCAGGCTCTCGGCCGCGAGGGGCAGTTATTGGTACTTGTGAGTGCTCAATCAGTGCGGACTGTTTGCCCCGGTGATGAGAGTGCAAACACGACGGAGGGGCGAGTCCTCCCCGAGTCCGGGCTGGCCGCCTCCAACGACACGCACGTCGCGTCATCGCACGACGACGCCGGGAGAACTCGAGACGTCACTTGGTGACACGCCATGTTCCAACCGCTTTCACGTTATTTGTTAGCACTGTGACTATAACTATTTGCTTGACGTGCCCTGGATTACACAGGAATCGGTAAAGACACCTGACTACCGCGAAAAGATTTCCACACCCAAGGGCGGATCTACACTCTAACAAAATTATTTGTAGCCTAAACTTATCATATCAGTGAATGAGAGAATGAGTGAAGAGATTTACCCGGCTCTTAACAGCGAGGTATTGAGAGTCAATGAGAGCGATTGAAGTTAATATGGAGCAGCGCCAGAATGAAGGGGCGGGGGAAACGGGAGATCCCCGCTAAAACTCGCCGACCAATGGAATCGTCCGGCACGATTCCCACTTAGTCCGGTGATCTAACCGGGGATTGATCCGGTTCGCCTTGGTGGGAGGCGAGCGACCATATCAGTGTATACATACAGTGACAAGGCGTGAAAGGTAAATTATTTTTTCATACATGCATGGTAACGTTCCTACAATTGCTCAGGAAGAATCAAATGCATAGGCAAGTTCCCAGCTTTGTACAGTAGTAATACTAAACATTCCCATACTTTCAGTCTGATATGTAGTATTATTTCCTTACACTGCATAGGTTAAAAACTTCCATTGCAATTTAGGAAGTGTACAAGAACTTTTTTTTACAGTGTAGACTTTTCATCAGAGGAAAGAGGACACTGGTTTGTGTCTACCACAGACAATCACTCTAACGAAAAAGTTTTGCTAAGTTACTCGTAATTTTTTTAACTCTCTTTTTATACACACGTAATTTCTCTTGGCGAGTTTTAATTTTGCGTTTCCGTGCATTGCAAAAACATGCGCGTCTATAATTAAGCGACGCAACTTTGCATTAATCGGCGTAGAACTCTGACACTGATTGTAACAAATGGCCAAAAATATCGGAATGTGAAGGTTGTTATGCTCGGTGATCGGCATCGGCGATCGGGCAAGCTCTATTCGGCAGTCATATAATCCAATCTTAACAAAAATATTGCAGTCGCACACGCGACTTATATCATTATATTATATATGCATTGAATTAATTCTTGAAAAATATTAATATTTTTCTTCCAGTGAAGTCGAAGTTTTGTTGTGGAAGAAATTGTTACTCGCAGTGAGTATCTGTCCTGGAATCACATATATCCAACTACTAAGGATAGATAATTCTATCCATTAAAATAGGTTTAGTCGTTTGACCACACACCATTCGACACGTTGGAGATTTCTAAGCCGGTATTAAAGAGCTCGAGATATGGTGACAGAATCATTGTTGAACTGGCACAGAGGTAAAATTAATTCGCTGAGGCAGCAGCTAATGAACAAACTTCGGTCGCTGGAGAGTGCAGAGGACTGCGAAGTTCCGCCTACTGCGAATGAAATCGTGAGGTTCACGCATATCTGTCGTCACTACTCAGTGCTTCGCTGAATAAGGGGACGTCGCACCAAGAAACGCCCGCTAATGTACATCCTGGGAACGAGGCTACAATATATATGATATGACATCGCGAAGTTAAACACAAGCCAACGTGCAGAATGATTACGTTCGTCAACATAAAAATTTTAGCAAAAAGCTTCGTCATTTGTAACATATTTGAATATATATTAAAGCGTATTCAGGTATGTGACGTTTAACGTTTTTAAAATCGCATTATCTTCGCTCAAAGACTTCGCCTAGAAATGCCAACATTACAAACCTTAATCGTACAGCGTATTTATTCCAAGAGTATTCGAACCAAAGAACTGTCTTCTACACAGGGTAAGGTACAGGCGTGGGTTCGACCAGTTCATCGCTGTCTACCGAGAAGGCTCGTTTACTGGGAACCAGCAAGTGAAGACATCAATATATCCTACTATATCAATGGGTACCATTTCCGTAGACGATTATTATGCCACAGTTAATGCTAAAGACAGAATGAGCACAGTACAGTTGGTTTCTGCAGAACGAACCTTTGCAAGATGTTCGCATGAAGTCGACAAAATTCAAAATAAACGACCACCAGCTCTAAATACTAATGAACATACAACTCGTGCTACAAATAAAAGAAAATTTAATATTGAGGATGAAGCAGGAAGTGAAGACGATTATAAAGACAGCATCGATGATGACTATGGCGACAATGATAGTGATGATTCTCTCGACGGTCCCACTCATTTCCCCAGCGAGGTTCCTTTGACAAGTGGTGCGAATAAGGCGAAAGATCTTGAGAATACTGACTACATGTATACCGAAAACCCGAATAAACTTGTAGACAGACCCCGAATTTTGATCGCTAAGCAAAGAGGTGGGAATTACTTGAACATTAAAGAGGAGATTTCGATCGTTAGAGAACTTAAGAATCGGAGTTATCAGATGATGAGATGAACTGCTTTCTTCTGAAGTTGTAATGATAAAATAATAATAAATTGCTATAGAACAATAGGTTTTTCTTTATTTTTGTGTGTTGTATCCTTCTGTTGGTCTTTAAGTTTTTAGTATATGTATGATCATTTATGTACGAAGGTATACGGCTAATGGGGGGAGGGGGGAAATATTTTTTTTTTAAATCGGGATGAAAATCACAGGTTTTTTATGTCTATAATTATAAATGCCGAAAGCTTGCTTGGCAGTCAAATCGAGAAATTAACTTAACAGTCAGTAACATAATATGCTTACCGACATTTTAGATTATTTCACGAGTTTTTTTTTGTTTTCAAGGTCATTCGAGGTCATTAAGTCAAGGGTACGTCTGGCGACCCACGGTTCAGCAGTTCTATACGACCTCTTCCCGCGAATATATTGAGTTCTAAAAAATGAATCGCTCCTAGCGACCAACTCGAGAACTAAACAAAATGGCTGCAATTGCATTAACGCTCCTTGTAGCATTTGGCAGAACCTGAGGTTGCCGGGGTGCTGGAAAACAAGTTGGACAGAGCAGTAGGTTGGTAGGTGGGTAGAGCAGTGGGTATATAGGTAGGTATGTAGTGTGGTGGGACATTGGTAGAGCATTGGTTACTGGTGAGTACGTGTGTGAAGCAGCAGGTGGTTAGGTACTTGGGTAGGTGGGTGGAGCAATGGGTAGATGGGTAGGTAGGTGGGTAGAGAAGTAGGTAGGTGGGAAGGGAAGGAATGTATAGCTGTGGATATGTGGTTGGGTAGGTGACTAGGTAGGCAGGTGGGTAGTCAGGTAGAGCAGTAGGTAGGTAGTGCAAAATGTTGGTAGGAGGGAGGGAGAGGGGTAGAATGTGGGTAGGTGGGTAGTGCAGTGGGTAGGTGGGAATGAAAGTAGAGCTGTTGGTAAGTGTATTGGTAGGTGGGTAGACCATTGGGTAGGTGGGGAGGAAAGTAGAGCTGTTGAAATGTGGTTAGGTAGGTAGAGTGAAAGATAGGTGGGTGTGTAGTCAGGTTAAGCAGTGATTCAGTATGTAGTGTTGTGGGTAGGTGGATATGGTGCTATGTATAGGTTAAAGTAGAGCAGTGGGTAGGTGGGCAGGTTTTTAGAGTGGTGGGTAGGTGGGTAGAGCGGTAAGTTGTTAGAGCAGTAGGTGGATGGAAAGGTAGGTAAGTCGGTAAGTAAGAAGAGAGTGGTATTTGGATAGTTGAGTAAAGTCGTAGGTGGGTAGTTGTGTAGAGCGATAGGTGGGCACAGCAGTAGGTTGGTAGGTGGGTAGAGCAGTGTATGTGTAGGTAAATAGAGTGGTGTGTATGTGGGTAAAGATGTGGGTAGGTGGGTACAGTGGTAGGTAGTTAGGAAGAGTGTTGTGTATGTGGGTAGAGTGGTGAGTAGTTGGGTAGAGTGGAAAGTAGTTCAGCGGGTAGAGCAGTGTATATGTAAGTAGGTAATTAGAGTTGTGGGTAGGTTGGTAGAGCAATAGGTTGGTGGACAGTACCGTAAGTAGACTTTTGGGTAATGATGTGGGTAAAATTTAGGGTTGTGAAATTGGCCAGTTGTTTTTGCAGTAGTAAAGTGGGTCGATCAGTAGGTAGATGGGTCGAGCAGTAGGTAGGTGGGTCAAGCAGTAGGTAGGTGAGTAGATGGTTAGAGTTCTAGGTAGATGGGTGGAGGAATGGGTGGGTAGGTAGGGTGGTGGTTAGGTAAGTGCGTAAAGCAGTAAGTAGATGGGTATATTTTTTAGTTAAGTGAAGTGGTGATTAGATGGGTAGGTAGTTAGAGCAGTGTGTGAGTGAGCAGATAAGTGGGTGAATGGAGCAATATGTAGGTAGGTGGGTTTGAGAAATAAGTAGGTGTCTAGGTGGATAGAATGTTGGGTAAGTAAATAGAATGGTAGGTAGGTGGATAGAGTGGTGAGTAGATGGGTGGAGTTTTGATTATATGGGTAGAGAGGTAGGTAGATGGGTTAAGTGGTGGTTAAGTGAGTAGTGTAGTGGGTGGGTGTGCAGGTGTGTAGAGCTTTGAGTGGGGCAGTAGGTACAGTAGTGGGTGGGCGTGTAGGTGTGTAAAGCTTTGGGTGGGGCAGTATGTAGAGCAGTGGGTAGGTGGGTTGGTTGGTTGTTAGGTGGGTGGGTAGAGCTATGGGTTGTTGGGTAGAGACATTGGTAGAGTTTTGGGTAATGAGATGGGTTGAGCAGTAGGTAGGTGAGTAGGTGGTTAGATTGGTAGGTATATCAATGGGTTGGAGGGTAGGAGTATAGAGTTTTAGGTAGATGTGTGCAGGTGTAAGTAGAGCAGTTAGTGGGTAATTATAGAGGAGGGTGAGTGTTTAGTGGATGGGTGGATAGAACCCTAAGTAAGTCAGTATTAATTCCTAACTTACTGAGTGGTGAGTAGTTGTGTAGAGCAGGAGGTGGTTAGGTAGTTGGGTAGGTAAGTGGAGCAATGGGTAGGTGGGAAGGAAAGTAGAGCATTGTGTGTGTGGGTAGGTAGAATGGTAGGAAGTTGGTTAGATGGGTAGAGCAGTAGGTATGTGTGTAGTTTAGTAGAGATTTAGGAATATGGGTAGCATTGTAGAGTAAAAGGTGTATGGGTTGGTAGGTAGAGGGGTAGGTAGGTGGGTGTGTGTAGATGGGTAGAGCTGTAGGTAGGTAGGTGTGTAGATGGGTATAGCTATAGATAAGTATGTGTGCGTAGGTGCATAGTGTGATGGGTAGGGAAGTGGGTGGGAGGAAATATTAGTTGCTATGTAAGTATGTTAGTAGAGTGGAGGGTAGGTGGGTAGAGAGGTGAGTAAAGTTGTAAGTAGTGCAGTGGGTAGAGCTGTGGGTATGTAGGAAGGTAAGGTGAGTGATGGGTAGGTGGGGTAGAGCAATGGATTAGTGGACAGTGAGGTGGGTAGAATTTTGTGAAATGATATGGGTAGACTTTTGGGTAGTGAAGTGGGCTGGCGCCTAGAACAGTAAGTAGACAGGTTGAGTAGTAGGTAGGTGGGTCTAGCAGTAGGTATATGAGTAGGTGGTTAGAATTCTAGCTAGATGGATGGAGAGATGGGTGTGTGGGTAGAGTAGTGGGTAGGTTAAGTGCATAGAGCAGTAAGTAGGTGGGTAGATTTGTAGATAAGTGAAGTAGTGACTAGTTGGGTAGGAAGGTAAAGCAGTGATTGAGTGGGTAGGTAAGTGGGTAAATGGAGCTATAGGTAGGTGGGTGGGTGGAGTGATAGGTAGGTGGTTTTATAAGTAGAATGTTGGGTAGGTAAATAGAGTGGTAGGTAGGTGGATAGAGCAGAGTGTAGACGGGTGGGGTAGTGAGTGGATGTGTAGAGTGGTGGGTATATGGGTTGAATGGTGGGTAGGTGGGTAGCGCACTGGGTAGGTGTGCATATGTTAAGGGCTTTGGATGGGACAGTAGGTAGAGCAGTGGTTAGGTAGGTTGGTTGGTAGATAGGTAGGTAGTTAAGACAATGGGTTGGTGGGTTGAGAAGTATGTAGAGTTTTGGATACTGGGATGGGTAGAGCATTAAGTAGTCGAGTACGTGGTCAGAGTGGTAGGTAGAACAGGTGGTAGGTGGGTAGGAGGGTAAAGTTTTATGTAGGTAGGTAGGCTGTAAGTAGAGTTGTTGGTGGGGTAATTATAGAGGAGGCTGAGTGTTTAGTGGGTAGGTGGTTAGGTGGGAAGTGCAATGTGTTGGTGGGAAGGTGGATAGAACAGTGGGTCGGTGGGTTGGTGGGTTAAAGCAGTGGGTATGTAGGCAAGTATGTAGAGTGGAGGGTATGTGGGTAGAGCATTGGTTGGAATGGTGAGTAGGTGTGTATATCAGGAGGTGGTTTAGGTATTTGGGAAAGTGAGCGCAGCAATGGGTAAGTGAGAAGGTAAGAAGAGCAGTGGGTGTGTGGGTAGGTAGAATGGTAGGCAGTTGGTTAGATGGTAATATCAGTAGGTATGTGTGTAGGTTAGTAGAGCTTTAGGAATGGGGTAAGATGGGAGAGTGAAAGATAAATGAGTAGGTATGTATAGTGTTGTGTAGGTGGGTGAGTGTGTCGATGGGTAGAGCTTTAGGTAGGTGGGTGTGTGTAAGTTAATTGAGTAGTGGATAGGGCAGTGGGTGAGTGAATGTATTAGTTGTTATGTAGGTAGATTAGTAGAGTGATGTATAGTTGGGTAAAGTAGTATGTGGGTAGAGTGGTATTTGGGTAGGTAGGTAGAACAGTTGGTATGGTAATGGGTAGGTGGATATAATAGTTTGTATGCAGGTAGGTTAGTTGAGTGTTGGGTAGGTGAGTAGAGCAATAGGTAGGTTCGTGTGTGGGTTTAGCAATAGGTAGGTGGGTAGGTAGATGGGTTTGTTAGTGTTGTGGGCAGGTGGGTAAAGCAGTAAGTGGTTAGAGTGGTAGGTGGATGGAATAGTGGGTGGGTAGTCACATAGTGCAGTTGGTAGGTAGGTGGGTAGAGCAGTGGGTTTTTGTGTGTAGGTGTAAAGATCAGTGGGTAAGTAGGTAGGTAAGTAGATCAGTGGGTACATGGGTGGAGTGATGGTTAGGTGCGTACAGCAGTCGATGTTTAGGTAAGAGGCTAGGTTGTTTGGTTGAACAGTGGGTAGTCTGAAAGGTAAGAATAGCAGTGGGTTTGTGGATAGGTTGGTATAACATTGTGTAGGGTAGTTTGTAGGTGGTTAGAGTAGGAAACAAGATGTTTGCAGTGACACTACCACTTCTTGTAGCATATGGCAAAACCTTAGGTTTGGCAGGGGTGCTGGAACCACATAGACAGCTCGCCTGGTGGCCAACCACTACTATACCTGCATCGCTCCTGGTGGCAGGCAAAGTTGACAGATGTCAAAATGGTGGCCGACGAGGAGGAATGATAGAGAATTAAGAAAAATGGATAAACAATATGGTGGAATGATAGAGCATGAATAAATTTAATCCAAGATGGTGGGCGCCGATGTGGAATGATAGAGAATAAAGAAATTGAATCTAATATGGTGGATGCCGATGTGGAATGATAGAGCATGAAGAAATGGAATTTCAAACTTGTGGATGCCGAGGTGGAATGATAGAGCATGAAGAATTGAAATCCAATATGGCGGCCTGAAATGACGTAATCCAAAATTGTGGCTACAAATGACGTATCCCAAGATGGCGGCTGGAAATTACGTAATTAAAGATGGCGGCAGGAAATGATGCCAAATATCAATGATTATAAACAAATTCTACATAACCTAATATTCTCATATTACCACATGTACCTGTTAACTGTCTATACAAATAAATTTGATCCCCAACATTAAATTTAATTTTCTTTCTTGAATACATAACAGGATTTCGAAATGAACTTAGAATTGCAGTACTACTACTAACACCTTCATTATCTGGGAATTTTTTCCAATAAATTATATCTCGAGAATCTATTTTCCTAGTGTCTTTTGGTTTAAGGTCTTTAGAATTATTTGCTCGTCTGAAGAAACTGAACTCTAGAAAACCGGAGCCAGCTTTTACAGTAATTCCTTATAGTGCCAATCTAAATAACAATGACAATAATATATAACTTGCTTCAATGTCCACAACTCGTACAGTCCACTCAGTATCATTTTTGTTAACGTCCTTTTCAATGGCATTTACACTGCGAAACACCTTCCTTGGAAAATATGAACTTCCACCACTACGAAACCTGTTAACGTACATCTGTACCAGGAAAGACAAAATTGTCGAATTCTCTGAAAACACGAAACATACAAATTTACAACCACAATACACCATAAGGATATATTGTTTCTAAAATCCCCCATAGAGCGGGATAACTGTTCACTGTCAATAGTCACAGTAAGTATGCATTAAGTATTTTTGGATGAATTAATGTAGTAAGCAATAAGTATTTTGGCATGCGCCACATGGCTACACTGGGACTCACTATGGTGCCATCCAAGATGGCGGCAGAAAATGACGTATTAAAAATGACAGCCGGAAATGACGTAATCCAAAATGGCGGCAGTCGGCTCTGGCCCTGGATCCTGGCTCCTGCGTCCCAGAACCTACTAGCTTTTGATAGTAAATTCACAGTCCTCCAGAGCGTGCAAGTAGTTGTAAAATAAATAGATTAAACGTATACAGTTTAAAGTCTCTCCTGTCTCGGAATTTATAATCACTATTTTCCGGTATCTAATAATTTCTTGTTATAATTAATATTTCTCTATCTCTGCTTATATTAGTTTGTTTTCCTTTTTTTTTTCACTCGATTTCCCAATCTAATAACTCTGGGCCTGATCTTCCCATCCTGCCTCTCTGCGCACAGTCGAGAGTTGCCACAGTAAATGCAAGTATAGGCTGATCACGGAAAAATTAGCACTTTTGAAAGGCCTGCTTAAGATCTACTTGAATGCACGGGTATTCGTCCGCCTTATGTAAAATTAACATTCCCATGTGCCTCATCACTTTATTCATGCGTCGGGCAAATGTAATTGTGAAATTATTAAGAAAGTAAATACTTTACATGTCTGCTCATTTTTACAATTCGATGTATCAAAAAAGCAGAAATCGAAATAAATAATTTAAGCCATCCCAAATGGTTGCCAAACACTTTTTATTCGACGTTCAGATATGGAACCACTTTCCATTCGTCGTTACCATTTTTATGGTGCGAATGTCACTCAGTGCGCCCATTAAAATATATTCATGCGGGGCAGCAACTTTTTCTAAGGTTCATTTCTAAAGCGATTACTTTATCGTGAACAGTTTTTACACATTCTCTGACTGCGTGCGCCAGGCTCTGGTAACGGTTCATGGCTCTGACTGGCTGCTTGCATGCGGAGAAACGTTCTCTTCTGTCAGGGCTACACCGGCTGACGAGTAGGTCACCGGGTGCTGATTGGCGAACGACATGTTCCGAAGTTTAGCTGGCGCTTGTGACTGGAGTTGATCGAGTGAGTGAAGAGATTTGGGCGGTTCTTAACGGCGAGGTCTTGAGAGCCGATGAGGGTAATGGAAGTGAATATGGAGCAGCGCCGAAATGAATTGGCGGGGGAAACGGGAGATCCCCCGAGAAAACTCGCCTACCAACGGCATCGTCCGGCACGATTCCCACTTGCGAAAATTCGGTGACCCGGACAGGGGATTGAACCCAGTTCGCCTTGGTAGGAGGCGAGCGTGCCAATCGCTCAGTCACTGCGGCCCCCGCTGGAGTTGGCGGAATAAAACACGCTGTTTCACCTCTGTATTCTTAACTTCTCTGTATAGGCTGTTCACAGTAAAGTGAGAACTTTCGAGGCCATAGTTACTTTTTTTCCTTTCAGCCATATTTTATCATTAAACCAACTTTATAAATAAATATTACAGTGAGAGTGATGAACACAGTGTATGTATTCCATCAGACTCAGAAGTTAACGTCTAAGATTAAAATAAAATATGTTTATTGACTATTATTCCAAATGAAAAGGCTTTCAAAAGTGCTCACTTTACCGTGAATGGCCTGTAACAGGAAAACAGCGGGAGTCTCCGTGACTCTGGCCCATGGTGCACTTCAAAGAAATTATTGTACTTTCACGAGAAAAATCCTTGGAAACCCAGTTTCCAAGATATTCCTTTGTGAAACTACAAACTGTTTCCTTGTAAAATCTGCAAAACATAAATTTATAATATTACAAATAATAGTCTTGTATACCAACTTACAGTATTGAAAAGTGTAAAAAAAAATTGTTTTTACCTTATAGAAAAAAATGTGACGAATTAATAAAATATAATGTTTTAAAAATAATATCAAATTATAATTTTTGGAAAAAAAAAAAACCAGTAAATTGCACTTCGCCCGTATGGGGACTGAAGCGCAACACCTCTATTATTACTAGCCTGCATCCTTAACCACTAGACCATCTTGACTTCCATTTGGCGAACTTATTTTTATTAAAAATATATCTCCAAGTACTCACAAAATGTTAAAGTTATTTGATTAAGAAGAATACATTTACTAGTAGGGTATTTCATTTTCCATATCTTAACGTCGAATAAAAAATGTTGGGTAACTGTTTATGATAACTCAAATTATTCCTTTCGCTTTCTGTTTATTTTCTAATGCATCGAAGTGTAAAAACGAGCTGATTTGTTAAATATTTATTTTTAAAATAATTTCCCAGTTTGACTTGACCGGCGCATGAATAAAGTGTTAATCTTACATAAGGCGGAAGAATACACAACGTTCATAAAAGTATATATTAAGCAGGGCTTTCAAAATTGCTCATTTTACCGTGAATATCCTATACCAGGCCAGTTGATGACCCTGCGGGCCTCCAGATGCAGAACCAGATTATTAAAATAGGGCGACAAATTGATAAAATATGGGAAATGGAAATGAACATTAACGGTAACAAAAGCTACAAAATCGTTTTTAATGAGTTATAAAAAATAAATGAAAATAAAAATAACGACCTTGTTTTCTGCTCGGCCTGGGTGAGCTGGTGGGGTGTGTGGGGTTAGCACACTTCGGGAGGAAACCCCTGAATACGGCGCCTATACAATTGGTGTGAGTGACCCCGACTACGGGGACGATCATCCTTCTTCGGCTGGACGCGGCCTTATGTCCGGTTGCACCATCGTGGTTCAAAACTCGATTCGAGATCGGCTCTAAGATCGACACATACACCGTTCGAGTTCAGATCTGGACTGGAGATAGAGATGAAGTTCATTTCGAACCACCTAAATTGGCGGTTCGAAATCTCGATCCGAGATCAGCAGCCATCGTCGACAAATGTAGTTCAAAATACGCCAACAGATAGAACTACGTTCGATTGTTTTCTTGGGAAATTAAAACAACATTATAGGCACTTGAATATTATGCAGTAAAATTTGTACAACAATAATTCACTTAAAACATCGCACATCTAATTCTATCTATAGTGAAAAATACGCCTACTACCATGAAGTCATATATTTCGAATCAATAGCAAAATTTGTCTCATAGTTAATCTTGATCTCTCACTTTGTGACCAAGATCGTCGAATCCAAGATTCAGAATCATGAAATTTCGCTGGTGCAACACTTTTACATTGGAACCAAGATCAAACTGGATATTGGTTCGGAACTAGG
Organism: Dryococelus australis; assembly: GCA_029891345.1. Taxonomy (NCBI): domain Eukaryota; kingdom Metazoa; phylum Arthropoda; class Insecta; order Phasmatodea; family Phasmatidae; genus Dryococelus; species Dryococelus australis. The sequence continues at coordinate 135,052,806 of CM056996.1, forward strand.
ATCATTCGATCTCGGATCGGGGTAGATGTTGGTGCAACCGGGCATTAGTCGCGCTGGTGTTGCGTGTTGGGTGCACATGGTGTACGCAACTGCTTCTCTGGGGACATGTTGGTGTTTCTGCTAACTCTAATGCCGCACTGAAAAAAGAAAAAAACATTTGTTAGTGGTTACAAAAACTGTTTGGTTGATACTTTCCGTGGCGAAATTTTGGTTAAAAAAAAAAAAAATGATGCACATTGACACGTAGATTAACTAGTACTAAAGCTAGTTAGTACCCACTAACGTATTTATTTATTGAACATAGGTTGATTGGCTGCCACGAAATATTGTTGTCCACAGTAGTAAATTTCACTGCGACTGCAAGACTACGTAAGTTATATTCTGTGCATGCGCTCTGGCAGTAGTCACCTTCTGTCTGGCCACGGCGCCATGTTTGCTTGTGCTCGGTTCTTTGCATCTTGTTAGGGACTAATTCATGAGAGATATTCTTAAGTACTTATGAACAGATTATAGCAGTCCTTTATTCCAAGTAAGTAAATGTTACACGTAAATTATTCCCACGAGGTGAAGTGTGCAAGCCTTGTCGGGTGTGCTACTTATTAGATTTCAAGTATATATATGCTGAAGACGATGCTGTGGCGTCGAGCAAGATAGCGTATTAGTAACATGCTGTGCTCGTAGTTGAGAGGTCCAAGGTTCGAATTGAAGTCAGGACGACTTTGTATGAAGTGTTTATTTTTTTTTTAGACCAGACACAGAAAAAGACTTCTGTTGTGCCAACAGTACACATGTTACGGCAGCGTTAAATTTTTGTTATCTGTGAGCCGTCAGTGACTAATATTGCTGTTAAAACTTTCAAAACTACTTTAATTTACAGTTGCAGGCGTTGCAATAAAAATTTATAATGCACGCTGTACTTAAGTCGACACAACACTTGTTTCTTTGTTACAGACAATGAGCTGTAGGCTGTATGTTCGGCTATAGTGACATGAACCAATTATTACCTATACCAATAAGACGGTTTGCGAACCCATAGGTAACATCATTGGTCATTGAGCTTTGCAGTGTAATATAATGTTAAGCTATTAATGTTACTGTAACATTAAGTAATTTACTGACAACATTACCTCCTTACTGTACTGGCAACATTAAGGTGGTGTTTATGTTGCGACAAAATAAATTTTGTGTCGCGGCAAGGACAATTTTGTGTTGAGTAAAAACACATTTTGTGTGGCATTGATATTAACACTTGTGTTAAACATTTTTTCGTGTTTTTTTTCTCTTTAAATAAACATTGCAGTATCAAATAAATTAAGGACACTTATTTTGTCACAAAAAGAAATATTACTAACGACAAAAATGCGGCAGGCAGGGGAATCGAACTCATGCCTTGAGTACTCGAAGCACTTCACTTCGCGGAACCCAGCGCACTACCAAATAGTTTTTTTTTTTTAAGTTGACTTGTTGACATATTGACAGATACATTTGCCGATGGATACAGCGTGTGTGAAGTTGTGCAAGTGTGTGTTTGTGACGTTTGGCAAGCTAAAGTTAGACTGACTTGATGAAAAATTCACCAGTTCACACGTGCGCTACATGCAAACTGGAAATCTGGCGCGGAGGAACCAAGAGACGAACACCTGACCCTCCGACTACAAGTCGGTCACTCTGTCCCTGAGCTGTGAGGGCAGAGCCACTGCTCTACCTTAACAAACCAGTTTCACTTTCATATTGTAGGAGTTGAAAACAATATAATGACAAAGTGCAGTTCTCTTTCGTTACGGGTAGGGGTAGTGAAATTTCGCGAAATGATTTCAAGACAAGTTATATTTCAAAACACTTTAAGGTCTTTTACCTATCTTGATTGGTTTGAATTACTTTTAGGCACGTGCTTACTCTCTCCACACGAATCACGAAGGAGCCGTGCCGATGTTGTCGAATTCTGAGTGGCCCCGGTCAAATGTGAAAACATCTTCTCAAGCAGACAGCAACCAATGGCAATAAACAAACTGTTGTTGGGTACTTATAATATTGAAGCCCACCGTGTACTGATATTTTTTCGCCAAAAAATCACTAGCTCTAGTTATGGGAAAATACTTTATGCTCTAGAAATATATACTTATTTGGCACACGTAAACTGTTTTGAAAGGCTTGAGGGCTGATGTAGGCTTCATTTAGTTTTCATATTGTTCTTTATAATTTATAGGCTATTCACGTTAAAGTGAGAATTTTTTAAGGCCCTGCTACATTTCTTCTTTCAATTAATTTCTACTTTTCCGCCACTTTTTAAAGCAAATATTGCAATATGACTACTTACTAAACACAGTGTATATATTTCATCACTCTCAGAAGTTAACGTCTGAGACTGCAATAAAATATATTAATTAGTGTTTAATGCCTATAAATACGGTGGTTTCATCTCATAATTTTATCGCTGTTTACTACTAACCGTCACTGTACAATAGTATTAATGTTACAGTAAATTGTTGATACGTGTGAACCATCAGTAACTAATGTTGCTGTAAATGTAAAATACTGTTAAGTTATTATGTTAATATAGCATTAAGATAATGACGTACCAACATTACGTAATTTATATACTGTCAACGTTAATCCATTCGGCCACACATTAATTTCCGAGTTGAAGTGTTGCAATCAAGTAATTTTGGTATAAACTGTACTTTTGTTAGGCACTTTTTTTCCAGCCAATGAACAACGTGCTGCTTGTTCGATGATATTGGCAATAACCAATCATGCCACAGAGGCAGGTGCATAAAAGTCCACAAATAGTATTAGCCACAATAAACAGTGGACACTGGTGCCCTGCTGTGTAAAGTTCCGGTCATAACTTTCCCTCATTTGCAATTAGTTGTAAAATATCGCGTGATTTGTGGGGGACTGGCAGGAACACAGGAACCATTCAGTTAGCAGTCCGGGTAATTATGCACCACGTATGGAGGCCAATGTAAAGTATCGGGAGCTCAGGGGTACACAGGCGAACACAGTAGGGAAAAACTGAATTACTTACATGGTACATTAGCATGCCAACACCCACGCTGCAATAACTTACTCAATGTAAGGACGCAATGCCATATAGATGACTGGATATCAATTCACTTACCAGCCAATTAAAACAGTACTGCAGTAGTTCATTCACAAGGGAGAACATTCCCTTATTTCTCCAGCTCCAGCATGTATACTTATATACAACTTGTAAAACTTATGGCCACGACAGGAAATAGGAGTTAACTAGCTACGTACACATTTATTTTATGAAAGCATCCAATGGTGAAGTGAAATATTTAATGCTGAAAAATATTTAACCAGATTCCAACTAGACTTCTACCTTAATGGACTGAATTAAAAATGTGAGAAAAACCAGCACACAGCAGCTTTAAAAGTGAAAATGTTCAACTCCTTATGTCTGTTGTGTGAAATGATCAGTTGGTTAGTGTTCCAAAAAATTATTCTCACGCACAAGTTAAAATATCAGTTCCTAAGCTTGCGCATAAAATATTCTCCTGGTCAGCAATTAATTAAATGCGGTAGAGCATATTTAAGAGTTCCCAGACGTCTCGTGACAATTCAGAAGGTGCTATGTAATAGTGCAACTGCTTACGTGTAGCTAGAACACTTCACCGCGGTCCAACGGTCACTTAGGAAAAGCAGTGGAAATACCTTGCATATATTTGACTATATTGCAGATATCATGCTAATTAGTCCTCTTCAGACGGCTTTCGCATATACCGTCGGCTATTGTAACTGTTCCTAGCATGATTTTCAGGGTCAATTCAACAATTAAATCACAAATTACGCCGATTATCAGCGGAGCATCAGCCTCCCTGGCTGGCTACCTGTAGGACCCTTCAAGAACAAGATGGAGATGAAGTGATCCTATCGCCATCCATAATCGGGGAGGTTACAAAATTCAAATTTATCTGTAAGGTGTATTCCTCTTAATGCGAATTGACATTAACGCATGTACCACTTCGATCATGCGTACTTGTCACAGTAGTATGTACATGTGGGTTGTGCCACAGAGAGCGCTACATTGAATTTGTATCACCATTTCTTTTCCTCTTTTCCACCCTCTTCTTACATGCAACAACCAGTGACATTACAAGACGTGAACTTATGAAAATTAACATATTGCACAAAAACTTAACAATATAACATATATAAAATATAATAAAATACGTGGAACACAAAACTCTAGTTGCTGAGTGTACAATAATACTCATATAAAATCAAATAAAATGACTGAATAATTAACCTATATGAGTAACACCTCACAACATTAGCGTTACGTCAATACCTAAACAAGTGTGTAAAATTAATTATCATACAACTCGACGTGTTAATGTAATCAAATAATATGCGCAACAAATCAGACGTTATAGTGTTCACAATAACTGTGGACACTGTGACTGAACGGGTTAAGGTGGTATTGATGTTGCAGCAAATGAGATTTTGTGTTGAACTGATGTTAACAATTGTGTTTGCAATTCTATTGTATTTGATTTGCTTTAAAAAAAATTCCAATGCAAAATTGATTAAGTTCTATTATTCTGTCACAAAAATAAATATTACCAAAAAAAAGACAGTTGGGAGATGAATCGAACCCGCGCTGTGAGCGATTAACATTCTCGACGATACGGAACCCAACGCCCTACTAACTACGCCATCTTTACATGGCCAACCTACTTTCATATGTTAAATATATTGAGTACAACATAACGATAAACTGCAGTTCTCTTTCGTTACGCGGAAAAAACTTTTATGCTGTGTAAATATATGCATAACTGGTACACGCAAACTGCTTTGCAAGGCTTGAGAACTGGTTTAATCTACATTTCGTTTTCAAACTATACTTTTAAATTTAAATACAGTGGTTTAATTTTACAAGGTTATCGCTGTTTACTACCATTCGCCATATTTACAACGCCAAGTCAGTGTAACCCTGTGTTGGTTAGACATTTCTTTAATGTCGCAGTAACACAAAATATTTTGTTATTCCTGTTAATTTTACCATAATACAACTTTTGATTGCGGCAATATTACTTAGAGTCTTTGTTAACATAAACACTTTAACATTAAGTTTGCATTACAGTATTATAATACTTTGCAAACAGTTAAAGTTAAGTAGGCTATATTTGTCATACATTAAAAATGTTACTACAGCATAAACGATTAAACAAATTCCTCAATAGTAATATTTTTAGTTGCAGCAAGATTAGACTTTTTTATGTACCTACCTTCAAAAGCCCACAATCCGCAAAACACCTTTGTGAACCTCAGTAACCAGTATTGCTGCTATCACCGTAACATTTTCATTGCGACTAATGAACACATTATTCCCTGCAAACACAATGAATTTATTGGTGACCACAAATGTCATTTTGTAGTTTACACTAAATACTGGAATGAAAAAAGAATTTTGTGGTCGCCAACAAAATTTTATTTACCCATAGCGGAAGTCCGCTTTCCGCTTGCCACGGCGCGTCAGTAGGTATGCTGCGCAACAACAGTGGGGAGCAGAAAGAAAGGCGGAGAGGTCACAACAAGATCCTACCATCTACAAATGGTACCCTTACCTGACCGATTCCTTCAAATAAAATCAAAATAATGTGTAAGTCTCCTACGGCAGAGTTACAAGTCATCACTCAACAAGTTCGATTTTCAATGGAAGAAAAATTGCTAAATCAGTATAAAAAGATGCTATGAAAATATACTCTACAATTATGATCTTCATAAAATGAATATAAAAATAACCACCATACATACTTTTCATATGAAGTTATCATTCCTTAGTGACTGTAGTTAAATACTTCTGTATTGTGCAAGTAAATACAAACTGCCGTGAGGCGGCAATACCAAATACAATGTCTTAAAGCTTTGCCATGAAGCGGCTTACGTTTAAGTGCGTATCGTTCCACGATTTCATCACACTCATCATTAAAATTGGTGGTATAAAAATTATTACCTGCATGATCTACCCTTAAATATTTGTCTTTATAAACACTTATCTGAGCACGAACATGACGTTTTCCTCCGCTGGTCATCTCCGTCCATAACCTCATCTGAACCTCTTCAAGTTGCCTCGGCTGACAATCCGACATACATGGAGTGATTTCTCAAAGGTTTGATACAAAAAGTGTGAGGAAACCGCGAATAGACTATAGAGGTCAAGGAGCTCGGCACGATGCTGGATCGCTGACCGGCGGCGAACCCATTCCACCACTTACTCGTAGCAGGCCGATTGCTGTTGCCGTAGCAGCGTGGGTCAAGATGCAGTTGAAAAGGCAGGAAATTATTTTCCACGAACAAAAAACCTCCGTGACAGGCAGGCGTCGAAAATCACGTCGATATTCGGACGAAAATCCTGTAAAACGGGGAGATCGAAAGACGCAGGGCGTCTCATCACAAAGCTGCTGTTGAGAGAAGAAGATTATGGATTCGGAAAGGGATAGTAATGCGGAGGTAATAGGCTCTGCTAGCTCAAGGGAACCCACTCCTCCTCGAGGTACTGCTGGGCGACCCCATCGTTGTGGTCAGCAAACGTGGAGAACTCCCGGGCATTCGCCATACCTGGTTTACCACAGAGGGTATCTACCACCCAGCCTAAGCTTGAATCATGGGCAATCGTAATGGTGTTTGTTGGCCTGGTTGCGGGCTGTCGACTTCTTTAAGAGGAGTGGTGCATGAAAGCAGTACACTTACCTGATTTTCGATATAAGTCGTTTTCCGAAGGGTTTGGCTCGACAAGACGCAAATAATAATTTCCAACACCTTTTTACAGTGTTAGATATTGACTGCCGTCATTATTTTCGGAGCGCTGATGGAAGAAAATTTAAAAAAAAATTGTTTTCTTACCTTTAATCAGTGCTTCGAGAGTAACAGACACAGTGAATTGGTAACAATGTAACAGGGTGCTCACAATTGATATTTACGTCTCGTTGAACCAACATTTTTGAAAAATCCTCTGTAAAACAAGTTATGAATAAAATTATTTATATATACGGTTTGCGTGCATCATTCCCCTAAAATTCAGGCCGCTGGGGCCCAAGCATGAATTTTGATGTGAATAAATGCGTATGTAAGTATGTATGTATCGAAGAGTAGCGACGAGTGTCGAGGTATGTAGAAACTCACAAGTGTAATGGAAGGGAATGAGGAGTACGGGTGGCTGACACATCCCCCTGCTGGGTATATCTCATGTACACATGGAATGGAGACTTCTGGTAAGGTGGTGCTAGGTAAAAGACTGAAGCCTCCGTCTACCCTCGCGAAAGCACGCAAGGAAAGTCCTAGATCAAACGAGGTTGGATTCGTGCTGGCTGTGTGTTTGGAAATCGCACCAGACGCGCGACCAACAATCGTCGTGTGGCGAGCGCGGAGTGCTTAGTAAAGTAGTGAAGCTAAAGCACAATATTATAATGGGGTCATTTATGCTGGGAGATGGCTGAATGGGGACTTTTACCTGTCTCGCAAAGATACTGCTCAGTAAGGCAGTCGGACTGTTGGGGGACCTCGTAAGGGTGGACGTGTGCGGACCCATTTAGAATAAACGGGGTAAGGGTACTGCACCCCGTGGGGCCAGCTGATAATGTGATATACCATAAAAATCAAAACATCATGCCATTGTAATGACTGAAAAACTGGGAACAACAGAGGCTTTTTTTTATCAGAAGATATATAAACCGAGGAGTCAATGCGACTCTGAACTTATACCGCGGTCACTCACGAAGAAGCTGCGAGGCAACTGGTACATAATCAATGTGACTTCAGCTTCAGAGCCACTATTTAGTGGTTTTAGTGTGGACTAGGTACTGTAATAAGCTTATCGAGAAACGACCATGTACTTAGAGTGAAAGCAAACAACATACACGCAGGCACCCATCAGCCGCCACAGAGCGGTAGGCACGCAGGCATTGCGACCCACGCAGCTGGGGCCTCGTGTGGTTAGGAGATGGACGACTATTCGTTCTGGCGAGGGAACAGCGTGTACGAGGGAGGAGATACAGGCACGTACGACTGCGGTAGCGACATGTGTAGAGAGCTTGGTCCCGCCCGCCCGTAATACGTGCCCGTGCTTCCTTACTGCCTGGGTCAATCTTCCGACCAGCTCTTTCTTGTCCCACTGCTGAAATTAGTCTACACAATGGACACACTTCCGTTGTCAGGGAGACATTCTATCTCGCGTTACTATACATGAAAATAATATTTGAATACAATGAAACATCCAATCCAAGCACTAACATCTTTAAGAGAAAGGTATCTGCTGATAAAGACTTTACGATAAAGTGAGCACTTTTGAAATCAACATTAGAAAAGGTCACTGCCCCTGCCTACACAAACTTTAACGGGCGCTTTGAGTGACCAGTAGAGTTGGTAGCTATGGAGGGAAAGTAGTTTCATATCTTAACGTCTAATGAAAAGTGTTAGGTAACTATTTGTGATAACTTAAATTGTTTATTTCGCTTTCAGTTTTTTTTTAATGCATCGAAGTGTAAGAATAACTATATCTGTGAAATATTTACTTTTGTAATAATTTGACAGTTTTATTTGACCGACGCATGAAAAATGTGATGAGGCACATGACAATATTAATTTTATATAAGGCGGTATAACACACAACGTGCATACAAGTAGATCTTAAGCAGGGCTTTCAAAAGTGCTAATTTTACTGTGAACAGCCTATAACTAGCATACTGATGAAAAAGATTTTCTTGAGGTTAACAAAACTGTGTTTTGCACCGAAAATCATGATGGCTACGTATAAAATTTGTGATTTTTCATGATCAAAACCCTTTTGACATAAGTCAATCACACTGAAGAAAGAAATGCTTAGAACAAAAAAAAATTGTTCCTGCCAACAAAATATTGTTTTTAAATAGTGCCAAACAAAGGAATTATTGATGTAACCAGATATTACAGTTAAAAAAAAGTGCTACGGCAAACATTCATTTAGTTATTTCACTGTTCCACACAAACAAAGCAATTAGGTTATCTGAAACTTTTTTTATTGGTTGCAAAGAAATAAATGTTCACGTGGTAACATTTTTACATAAACCGTTATGTGTTTTCTGTTATGCTAGTTTTTTGTTGAGTCAATTGTCGATGACTCAATCGTGATATGAACTCGAAGTGATGGCTTCTATAGCTGACACTTAACTCACCGACCAATGACTACCATTTAAATTTCTGTTGATATATTTGTTACTAACACAGTAATCTATACACACATATATTCTGTGTTATATATTTTCTTGTTTACTTTTGTGTGAAGTGATATTGTCGAGATTTTTTATACCAACACTACGTTTTACTAGCCATACTGAAAAAAAAAAACTATTGTTATTTTACTTGTCACAAAAACGATCGTTCTAGCTGTATTTTGGAACAAAGTTTGCTATATAATTCGATTATAGTACAGTCAACCAAATGAAAGCCTGCAATGTAACTATTCGATTTTGTTGTTACAACAAACAGATATTAACAACATCACATTGTTTTCCAGCCAACGAAATATTGGTCAATTTTAAACAAAGTAATTATTTGCGTCTACCATTATCTATATCCACATTAAAAGACAACCGTACAAGTAGATTACGTACTTGTGAGATGGTTGTGTGTACTAAAAACATGCTGAAGATAGGGGCAATCATAATTTCCAAATATATTATTTGGTTCAAGGGAATATACGCAAATGTTTAGAGCAAGAGCAGTTTGGTTGTGTGTACAACATTTTATTTAGTGTAAACAAATACTCTCCAAATAAATACATTTGGTGACAGCAACTAAATATAGTTATATATATATATATATACATACATATATATATATATATATATATATATATATATATATATATATATATATATATATATGAATTTACTTCCTTATTCATTACGCACCGATAGTAGTAGGGACGACACACGTCTGGGACACCTAGCGCAAGAGAGACCTAAGTCGCATTTGGTGCAAGAGTAGACTAAGTGTCAAAATATATAATATGCAAATTAGATTAACTAATTGTTTGAGTAATTGAATAATTAATTAGATCAATCAGCCGATTAATCAAGTTGATTAATTAAATAATGTTTTTATACAATTTTCTTATATTAAAGAATTCTTTGATATCAAAAAATGTCTTATTTTATTGTTGTTGAAAAGGTTAGGGGTGATATTGGCGGAGCAGGTTCGGTGTGGTCTCTGTGAGGTCCTAGAGCCGATGACCAGAGGAATGGGTTGTAATTCTTTATATAGGTGTTAATGTTGGAGTAAGTTTGGTATAAGGGACATTTTTATTTTATTTTTCTTGTTTGTGACTGATATGCAGAGCGGGCTACACATCCAGGTCGAAAGTCTGGGGGGGGGGGGAGGGGGCATACTGAGTATTCAAATAAATATTTTCGGCGAAGTAAATATTTTTTAATTAAAAGAGATGTTGAAATTGGTTGCTGAACGAATTACTTTAATCACTCCTCGAATAGCATAAAAGTAACGAACTATTTCGGCGAAGCAAATCAAATAAGTATGAATCATCAACCAAAAGACTTGAAACCAATTCGTTAAACTTATTTTAATCATGTGATGAAACTTTCTCCTTAGCAAAGTAACTGATTTCCACTTTAATCACATAACACTGAATATACAGACATGTATTCATGCCATTACCGAATGGAATACAAAATTTACTTAAATTGAACAAACGCCCAGCTAATATAAAATTACAACTCCCCATCAGGAAGTCACACATACTTCACCCTAATCGGCTCTCTAAACACGCATCAAGCAAGGCCTTACAAAATTATTAAGTACACAAACTTTCCCCAAGATTGTGATGCTTGCTGACTGTGTTATAGTGTGAGGTACTGTGTGACATGTTATATGAGGTGCTGTGTGAGGTGCTGGGGGAAGTGCTGTGTGAGGTGCTGTGTGAGGTGCTATGTGAGAAGCTGTGTGAGGTGTTAAGCGTGGAGGCGAATGTGGATGAGAAGGAGGAGGAACAAGTATAGACTTAGTCTTGCAAATTGTATAATGTTTCTTTAAAGTGTTGTTGAAAAAAAATTATTTAAGCCTATATTTGAAGAATAATAACTCTTCACAGCAAACATCAGAACAATGATTCACAGCCATAGTTATTTATTTATTTTGTATGTTAAAGAAAAATCATAACTTTGTATTTCCTTGGAAACTTGTTAAAATTAATATTTTTGTTTGTTGTAAGACAAAGTCATTGTCAGCTAATGGGGCGGGTCATTCCTTAACCTTGCTCTGCAGGCCAAGGGTCCATTTACCTGGAGTTGTCCCATCCTTCTTTCCCTGCCAACAACCTTGCCCCCTGTTCCACCATTGTATGTTTTTCAAGTTCAGCCAGCCTTTCAAACTCTCCCTCATTTCTTTTAGAGTTCGTTCACAAGATTTTCTCAAGATTCTCCCTCATTCCATTACTTTTCAGAGTTCATTCATTTTCATACTTGTTTGTGTTCACTGTGTGTAAAAAAAACATTACAACTCACCCAAACAGTACTCGAACTGAAATAAATATATTAAAAATGTGGCAAAAGGAAATCGAACTATGAAATTACAAGTCACATTATTTCCATATAACATCGATTTTTTTTTTTTTCAAAAATCATTTTTAAATTTATCTTTACAACTTTTCACAAACTATCAAAACTATTTACATCTTCACAAACATCTATAAGAACATTCCTTAATATTATATTTACAAACATTTCAACAACTTCACAATCATATACAAAAACATTCCTTAATATTATATTTACATATGAAAACACTTTTAAATTTTTTCTACAGACATTCATACACACATTCATACAAATTAACATTTCGCATTACAAAAATATTTAAAAACATTAAATTTTGACAAATATACACAAAAGGCGATTCGGAATGTCGTCTTTGTAATTCACAGCCATGGTATTATATACATTTATTGAAACTAAAAATATACACTATATAAAAATTGCGATTCTGCTTGTCGTCCATTGCAATGTTAGGGGTTAATGTCTGCCATGTCAATCTGGTAATATATTTTCCAGACACACCAACACCTACAATGACTCCATGCACACACACATAGCTTCAAGACACATTGTATATTCGTAGATTTAAAATGATGTAATCCCACACTGCAAAGAGTAATTCCTGGGTGACACAAAGGACAACAGGGGTTATTGCGTCCGATGTTAATGTCGTGCAGTTATGGCAAAGCAGCAGCTTTGAAGAAATATCTCTAAAGATGTCGATGCACTAGGTTTGAAGACAATTGTGATGCAGATTGCAGTGTGGAGCAGGGTGTGGTGCGGAGCAGGGAGTGGTGTTTGGTGCTGGCAGTGATGCTGGCAACACTACATTTAAAATGGTGCTGAAATTACTGGTTGGCGAAAGAAAACTTTATTTTGGAAACCTGTAATGCCCCCAGGATAAAGTCGATACTCCATCTGGCTCAATGAAACGCTTATCGTCTAAACCTGACAACACTTTTTTGATCACACATTCGGTGTAAGCCTCGAGCCCATGCGAACGGAACTGGTATTGGGTCCCCAGAACCATGGTGCAATTATCAAGGCAATCTCGATAATTCTTGTATCGGAAGGATTGCAGCATATTAGGTTTTGCACCCTTCGCCTTATGTATACACTGCTCATTCGAAACAATGTATGCATAAAGCTTGAGATGTAAACCTACAAAGTGTGTGATGATGCAGCAGGCACATTCATTCTTCATCACTCCGGTACGGCCTTTGTTCTCGGGCGAGAATCCTTGCAGGTTATTGTGCGCATAGTTAGATGTATAAAACAGCATCTTTAAATCTGGGGAAATTACATTGTAAACATCTTTACATGCGATTTCATAAATGAGACTGTCTGTATCACAGTATAGAAGGTGCAAGGCTGGCGGAGGAAATTTATCACACATGTACTTATAATGAAATTCATAAAGGGTTAATTTAGAAAGATCAAGAATGGCAACACCAGTGTACGAAGGCTTGTTAAACGTAACAGGGCTTTTTGACATTTCGATGACAAGATTCTCATCGATGATCTGCCGTGCCTAGAATGTAGGACGCCCAATCAGTTCTTCAGCTCCATATATAGTGTCATACCTGCTAACGACTCTTATGTCCCTTCCCGGCAGACATTCTGAAAAGTTTTTCCATTTATGGCATCATTCATTAATTTAAAAAAACGATTTCTCAAAGTCCTGCAGCAGCCTGGGCACATTTGTCAATATTAAATTCGATGTATGGAGCCATCCAAGCCTTTTGCTCAAAGCACAAAATGCAATGAACGAGTTGAGCCTGGCTCCATACACCAAGTACTGCCTCAGTGTTTCCCCTTGAATAACATAATTCTTCCATGGCATGAGTGTCAAAAGGAGTTTTCATACGAGTCATTAAGAGGTATGCCATTTACTGGAGCCAAAGGCAGATCTGATAGCACACTGTGGCATTCGTCTGGAAACTATAAATCCACTTCTGCGAAAAACACATGCCTCCATCATTCACCGTGTTTGCAAAATCCCACGATGAAACACGTCAGCCTCGACTCACTCGAAATTGCCAAGAGAATGCTTGCTTTTCATAGTGTGACTGTACAGGCTGTTAACATCGAAATAACATATGTATTTCGAAGCCACACTGTAGTCGTACTCTTCACCCATCCAAATGTTACTGTCTTCCGCATGCCCACATGGCAGGGTGAAGACCTGAAATTTTCAAACACATCTGCCATCAAATAAATGTCCATACGTAAATACTGAAAGGTGTACTGCATCAGGTTTATGCAGTGGAACACATCCCATGCGGCTTGGGCGTGAGCATAATCCTCATTGCTAACGCCTTTGCCTTTCATGACATTATGAAATATATATTTTGATGGGGGTGATTTGCACACAAGACTGTCTTCAGACAAAACAAAGTTATAAGGAAACACTCCCATCCTTTTTGCCAATTCAAATTGGGTGTTGTCTGGAAACATCGACCAGGTGATACTCAAATGTGCAGTTTTCAAATTACCTGCCAAAGTTTTCAACGAGGCACTCATGAACTGAATCAATGACACATAATCTGAAATATTGCACTTTTCCATTGAAATCAATCCCATTGGGAATATGTTTGGTGGTGACTTGTACTTTTCGAGGCTCATTCCAATCACCTCGATTCTACCTGGGTTTTCGATTACCACAGTTCCATCGGGTGTTTTTATGTGATGTTCAACCAACAGCTTTATGAGAAAGTGAGTATCATAGTTTTGCAGGTTATGACAGACAGCAACAAGTTGTTTCTTTGGCAGTCTGAAGGTCAAATTGCATTTATTATGTGCGGTCCCTCTTATTTCCCCTGTCAGATGGTCACAGTCAACCACAATATTATCTGTACCTAGTTCCTTCTTACAAATTTGACAACATGTCTGAACTCCCAAACTAGTTTTATCAGCAGGGGTTTTTGGCTTCATTGGAACAGTCACACTGTACATTCCTGCAACTCACTTTGTCAATTCGACTAATTTATCTACTAATTGGTTCATGCAATTATCTCTCAAAATAGTTAGATAATGCTGGATTGTACGAACAAACCAACAAAATGCTACAAGCATATGCAACATATTGGTTGATGGTTTTGTATTACTCATAATATCATTGGGAAGGCAAGTGGACAACGGTTTCAAATATGAGTTTGTGTTGCAATAGACAACGGAACCCAATCTTTGCTGTTTGCTATAACCCTGAAATTGCAAGTACTTGTTGTCCCCAATAGGGAAAATACTGCGAGCAGCCTTATGTTGCAATCATATATCATTAAGTTTTGAGGTTTTCTCCTCACTACTAAAGTATTGGAGACAACAATTGCAAACAAATTTCCTATGTCTATATTTACTTAACTGGCTGTTATGCAGCCTTGACAAATCCTTAATGCAAACGAAATGCAAATGGGCATCATCACCACAAGTGCAAATTGCCAATACATTTACATGGCATACATGTCATGGAGGAGAAATACACATTGGTACAATAACCCCTTGCTTATCGAAAGTTTCGTCAATAATATTACTATCTTTATCTACTGCAGAGTAGACATTAATAGAAATACTATTGTTCTCCTCAAACTTTCGAATATCCTGTAAAACTACAGGAGTCGACAGACCTTCAGTATCCAAAACCTTGCAAGGATCTGGATATGAAGTCATTGTGTGGACAGTTTGTGCAGCAGGAAATAAAGCTGATATAATGGCGTAATGGGAACACAGTCCCTCAAGACAATGCACATTAATGCAGGCTTTCTTATTGGCAATTAACTTGGGGAGCATAGTGTGAGCAGCACCAATGGTAAATGCTCTAAACTGCAGTATGTGAACATCCATATCCAGAATTAGAATCAGACTCCAGCCGCTACCACGAGAACTAAATTCCTCAAGCCTGTTTGTGAGATAAGGCCTAATTGTCTCATCGTAGATTTCACCCACATTGGTTGATTTGCAGGATGGGAAGTGATTTACTTTGAACGTAAAATGTCCTCAACCAAAATGTTTTCAAGAATTCAACCACTATTCTGACGCTAAACATTATTGGCCGGGGTGATGCCATTGTTAACTCTAACAAAGGGACCCTGCACCTTATAAAAAATGTTTCAAAATCCATGTCAGACTCTACTTGATCATTACATATCTGTGCATCAGCCAGCCTACACGCGAACACTGTCGCCAAAAGTCGATATGTCAGGTTAGGCAATGAAGCTTCCACTGAGTTAGAGGAATCAGAAAATGAGTTATTTTCCATTTCCCTAGACAAAGTCTCTGTAATTGACTGGAAAGTCGGCTGTAAGATGTTCGACGCACTATCCGAATCACTCGAATTTTCCATGGCAAATAGAAAGAAATTGTCTGACAGGAGATCTGCTTTCCTGTGTTTGGGGGAAACGATTGTGTACCGGTCTGTTGCAGATGACGGTCTTTACGTGTGTAAATCAGTGCTCGAATTACTCAAGTATAGATTGTCCAACAAGAGATCTAAATGATGCTGTTTAGACGAAATGACAATGTCCTGACAGCTTGTCCTAGCTGTTATTTTCATTTGCAACTCAGATTCAGACCCTGTGTTGCTAACGAATTAATCGTCAAACAAACTAACAAAACTTTGACTTTTACCCTCACTCATAACGAAGCAAGTTTAATTTTGTTTCACAATGCAGTAGTTTCAACACCACAATTAATATAAAAAGGCTGCATAGTGCTGAAACAAGACAAAATATAAATTATTATAAAGTATCGAAATGAAGTTGTGTTGTAACTGTAAACAAATATTTTATTGTTAACACAGGGAAAATGTAGTTAAATTTTTTTAATGTCGTCTTTTCTCAAATAATATTGTATGATTCAAAACAAGAGAGCTGTGTTTTTTACAACACATTTAATATTTTTATTTCGACTTGAAAAAATTACTTGTTTAGGACTAAACTTTAAATATCAATTTCAAAAAATGTTTTCTGTGAGGGGAATTAACCTGTTAATACATATTTACATCTCTGACATAAGATCACTTAAATTTAAAAAAAATACTTAAATCCTTTAAAAAAATTAACAGTCTACACTTTTACAACTAAATAACATACTTTAAACTTCCCACCGCATCACACATGTTAGAGTTACTCATTGTCCAAACATCTATCACACAGACATCCTCCACTCAATCAATGCATTCAGAACATAGACATTAGCAGGGCTTTGCACCCTCCACACACGATTGGCTTAGCCTGGCTTAGTTCCCAAATCTTTTTCTATGTTCCATAATTCACACCCCAACACATAACAGCCACCCTTAAATCTTTTGAAACTAACTAAATGTAAAACATAAATTGCAACAATATCCCCTTGTACGCACACACTCAGTCATAAACTTACTTGACCAAAAAAATTTCTCAGAGTATTTGGCAATAGATTCTAGATCTATTTCACATACTTTGTGAATATGCGAACAGTGAAAAGAGGGGCAGGATACATGTTATTTACACAGCCTTATTCCATATACTGCAATAGTTAGTATTAGAGGTTTACCTGTATCTCCCTCTCAACAATCCTAAATAAACTCAAATGCACATAAAATTACTTTTGGAATTAAATTTTCTCCCCTTTCCCCTGCACTCACACAGACAGTCATGAATCTATTTTTAAAATTACTTAAATTTCAATTATATGCCTAAGCAACCCCATCACAGATAAAAACATTAGATTTATTAGACACATTCAAGACTCATTCATCCATCACACAGAAATCCTTCACTCTATCAATGCATTCTGAGCAGTGAGTCAGGCAGGGCTTTGTGCCCTTCAGACATACTTGGCATAGCATGGCATAGTTCCTTCTTTGTTTTTCACTGCTCCATCATTCACAACTAAAAACACTACAACCCACCCTTAAACAATAACAAAAGTTAATACTCTGTATAATACGTAAAACTAATTCAACATCCTAAAAGTACTTAAACCATAAACAAAAATATTTAAACTCTGTAAAATGCTTAAAATTACGTGAACGAACTAAATTATTAACATTCAATCAAATTGTAAAAATGTTTAACTTTTGGCATCAAAAGTATATTATAATTCATAAAGTTTGTTTAAGAGCTATAAAAGTTACTAACCGACTAAACCATTTTAATAATATCAGTAAAAGTTATTAATTTGGAAATTATTTTATGAAAACTAAGTAGGAATTCTCAAAATGTAACAAATTCTGAAAAAAGACGTTTAATAACAAAGTGAAAATAATTTTTAAAAATCCCGGTAAAACGTAGAACAAATGTCAAAGTTGGAAAAATTAGTAGTGCTATATTGAAAAGTATTACAAAGCCCTAAATGTTATTACTATTTACTAACCTAAGTGCAGTCACAAAGCTTGTGGCATTCGCGATGGCCTGGCTATCCAGGCTAAACTGGTGAGAACCTGGGAGAGGCCAAGTGCTGGCCATTGGTGGCTACCCACCCAAGCTGGAAGCAGGCTGGCGAGAGCTGCTGGTGGATGTTCACCCCGTTGTGGCAGGCTGACAGGAATACAGCAGACCGCCGTGTATGGCTGTCCACCCAGGCTGAAGTAATGATCAGCTAGCCCTGTCCTGGCAACCCGCCAGGGGTTGCAGAGGTCGGTGGGTGGTGGGTGGTCGATGCTATCAGAGAGGAGCTCCATCCTTCATAGTGACTAGTTCACTAATGGCAGCCACCGCTCCTGCACAAGTATATATTACCCTACACTCCCCTCCCTCCCTTCCCGACGAACCTACATGAACAAGGCAATTGGTCGGAATTAATAATAAAATATAATTTTACTAAAGTAAACATGAATTCCTTAATGAATTAAATGATTTTAATCCGAAATTAAATGATTTTTAAGTAATTAAAAGATTTTTAACTTATTAGAACTTTTTTCTTGTTTACCATTTTATTGAGTTCATATTTTAATGTGAAATATACATAGTTCTTTGGTTTTAGCGATTACATTTAATCTAGAATTGGTGTGTATTTGCCTATTTCAGATGTATTTTATGATGTAATATGATTACAGATCGTAATCATCTTTGTACTGCAGCACATATGTTTTTTAAAATATCTATTAATTGTAATTATGTAACAAGCATTGTGGGTGTTAGTGTTCGATCTATTCTTATAATATTTTTTAAGCACTCTGATTATATTACTTGGGAAATGAACCCATAACTTGTCCGGAAATCTAATCCAGCTTATAATGTGCATGCCTTACTCGGGACACAAACCCATGTCTTACCTGGAAATCGAACCCAGCTTATAATAAGCAGAATTTATATTATCCATGCCTTACCTGGGATTCGAACCCGGAACCCGCATTGTTGTGTAATCTGACATTGCCACAAGGGTTGGTGATGTAACACAACTATTTTTTATATAATTGTGTTGTAAAAATATTTATAAAACAATACAATGTGCGTGGAAGAGCTGTTTGTATCGGAGTTGGGTCGGTTAAGAATGGGGACATGACTCGTGTTCAGTGACTGCTGCTGGTATTCCTGAAAAGGTATTTCATGCTCTCAGTGGGCTGGGCCAGGAAGACAGAGGAAGGTTGGGAAACAGACAAAAATTTTACGAGCTTGGCCAGAAATGTCGCTGGAGAATGTTTCCAGCGGGCACAAAATCTACATCTCTGCTCTCGTACTAAAATATTATGGCAGACTTTCTTATAAATGTATTAAATATAATTTTATTGATACAGTATTTTAATAAAAAAGTATGTCACATGCGTTCAGATATTTTTAATACCATGTAGTCTGTTGAACATTTTAGGGAGTATGTTGCTCTTTCCTGATTTATTAGACATATTTCATAGTTGAGAGAGAGAGAGAGAGAGAGAGAGAGAGAGAGAGAGAGAGAGAGAGAGAGAGAGGACGATTCTCTGTTTAACGTTTATTGAAAAACTCCAGCATGCTCTGTTCCCGAACATGTCTTTTAATAATAACATTTTTTTTTAACAATAGGGTTCACTCTGAAGACTTAAAGGTAAAATGCTAGAAATTGTTTCACGTTGTCTTGCTAGGGCTTTGTGTACACGCCCATTTCATATTTGTCTGTAGAATTGACATACAGCATTTCAGCCTTCCTGTTAAGGATAGTATGACATTTTAAAAACTGCTATTCCTTCAGGTGTGAATTCGCCTCAGTAATTTTTTTTCTTGAAATTGTGATCGACTATATATATATATATATATATATTCTTTTACTCTTAAGACACAAGTTTGTGTTATTACTCACATAGTATATATGATTTTAATAGTAAATAAACTTCACAAGAACCATGCACTATTTTCTCTGTATATTAATCAGAATAATTTTTCCTTAGGGAAACCAAAATATTTATCACACTTTATTCAACAGAGTAAATTTTTTTCTTAGGTAAACAAAAACATTTTCGTAAAGGCAAAATAAATATACACAAATGTGTTAATTTTTAACATACATATTTACTCAATAATTTGTACAAAAATTGGAATTTTCTTTAAACAGTTTGTTTCAAAATTACACAAGTATAGGATGTCTGAAAATACATATAATATTTCACAAAATATAAAATGTCTCACAATATATTCACAAACAGTCATTTAAACACATATTGTTTCAATATTACACAAGTACAGGAGGTTTCAAAATCACAAAACATTTAAACTTATTTTGTTTGAAACGCAAATGGCCAATAATTTCAAAATACACCTAATATTTCATAAAATATAGGTGTCTCACAATATATACATAAACAATCATTTAAAAACAGATTGTTTCAAAAAATTACATTACACATTTAAGAAGTATAGGTGGTTTCAAAATATATACATCATTTTTTTTTAAGGAACAAACATAGTAAAACTTACACATGGTGATCTACAAATATTTTAACATAGGTAAGTATAGGGTGGTCCACAAATATTTTATCACAGGTAAGCATAGGGTGTTCCACAAATACTTTAACACTAGGTGATACACAAATATTTTAACAGAAGGTGATCCAAAAAATATATTAACACAAGTAAGTATAGGTTGTTACAAAAGTTATAAGCTATTTGCAGGTTCAGTAAACAATGTTTTCAGACATTTTCTTAGAATTGGATCGAGATCTCCTTGTTGAAGTCTACTTTCGAGGAGTGTGTGGTTGCAGTAATATAAAAACAGGACATTTTGTCGCATCACAGCACTGAATTAATTCATGGCTTTTTTTGTCTCCGAGCAGCAATAAATAACCTTAAAATGGAAGATTGAATCACAAGGCTCCGTAAATTCCTGGAGAATTCTGGAACACCATGACATATGCAATACATTAGACTTGGCTGGTTTCATGCTATTGTAGGGATTTCCCAGATGAAAGAACATCATGTTATGTGTTTGCTATTCAACACCCAACTGAGAACTATTAGCTAGGAACAATGTATGTATACTGATAGTTCATTATCTAAATTTGCAAGTTAAAACATGTTGAGGAAAAATGGTTATTTTTACTAATTTTATTGCTCGACGCACATAACATTTTGATGAATCACACCCAGTATGAGATATAGAGCCGAAATTGTTTTATCTATGATATAAAGTATGAAGATTATTATCACATTCTTCAAAATACTAAAATGGTAACACTGTGTCTGTATTATGAACAAGATATTTCAAACATTTTTCTTCCCTACAATATGATATTAAAATCCATTCGCCCTTAAGTTTGTGCTTACAATCTAATCTGTGTGGCCTGTACTGGTTTACAGGACATTCAGAACTGTTGCAATTAGTTAAAGTGGAATTATAAGTATTTGGTTTACTATGTGCTGTAAAAGACTGCTGAAAATATGCACATTTGAAGTGAATGTCTGACTCACATATTTCCTTTGCAACTAAATGTGGATAGAAAAAGCAGTAAGTTACTGAGTACAAACATTTATTTTAAAATGCATACTTGTATTTCATTGGGAACAGTGGGAACATTGGAACCATTATTCTGAATTTGCCACTTCATACTCATATATTTTACACATTGAAGGAAAAACCAACCCACCTTGCTCAAAAATGAAGTTGTGGATGTCTCCATCACACATTTCCTTCCAGTGGATTGTATTTCCTTGATAAGGTCTGGTGAGTTGGAAGGCTATTTTCCCATTGCCACGCTGTTCTTCCTCTTCTTTGATAAGGCTGGCTGACATAATCTCTTCAAATGAAAATAGAAGTTCACTATCAGGGTGGAGATACCTCACAGCACAATCATTGCATCTAAGCCTTTACCAAAACAAATGCCAAGACTGGAATCGAAACTGTAGCACCAATGTACGATTTTGTTACACACTTGAACTTGTAGGATACCCTCATACTGCTTAAATAATACTCGTCTGTAGCCTACATGCAGGACCTTGTATTCGACTCTAGGGTCGAAGATGCTAGCCATGACTGACAATTTAATACTGAACAGTTTCCTTTATATAGTCTGTCATGTAAGTGTTTTGCTTAACCAAATATTGCATTGCTACATGCCGCAGGGCAACTTTAATTCTTGATTACCTATCTTCATAACATGTTCCTTGTCACAATATTCTGTCCACACTATATGTACAGTACAGCAACATCCCTTCTGCATGAAGTATTTAATTTTCTTGTGGGGCATACATTTCATTGAGAATTTATAAAAGGCTTCAAATTATTGTTGATGCTCATTGCAAGGTAGCTTACTGTCAGGTCGTAAATTATATAAATTCACAAGTATTTCGCCCATAACAAATGTCGAACACTTTAAAAGTTTCTGTTGGATTAATTAACGAGAAACTCCAATTTTCTTCTCTGTTGCACATTTGAATTTCTAGTGGACCATCTTCTTTCTGTCGAAACCACACTCGCCTGTAACCTTGAGTAGCACTAGCATATTGAAGTGATAAGTCGAAGCTCTCCATTGTAACTGACATGCTGCTGTTTGTTTTGTTCCTTATTTTTTTTAACCAAAGAATTATTGTTTTTCAAAGAATAAATATTTTTGACACTTTCCCTGGAGTGTAGTACCTAGTAGTTTTAAACATCATCATCTTGATATTTTCCTAATTGCAGCTTAGTTAAATCAAATTTTCACACACAAATGATACTCTGCCACACCTCACAGTCTCACATACCACAAGGCGATATTTTAATGCTGCTACTTCCTTGCATTTGCATGCAGTGTTATTTGTTATTATATGTTTCAGTCCACACGGTGGGGCTGTCATAAAACTCTCTAATGAGTTTATATTTAATTTGTCTAAATCCAGACTCTTTTGTAATTTCTTCGCTTCTGTTTTTAAAACACAGATCCCAAGACAAACAAGGCAGTTCACTATCAGGTCGCATATTAAACCCTGGACAGTCATATTGCTCCTAACACAACACTCGTTCTCTGTATTTATTTCTGGCGAAACTTTGCCCAAAGTGCCAATGTTTATCTCCATTGCACATCTGGAATTGGGAGTATATGTTCTTTAGAGACTGGAACCACATTCCCCTGTAACCTGGAGTAATACTGGCATACATCTGCTCTGGATTGAATGTCTCCATTGGAAGTTTTTATGCAGGTCTGGATCTGTAACAGATCAATTTTCTATATTATTATCTTTACACGTAAGTAGTAATTCATGGTAACTTCTGATGTTTACAACTTCTGTATTAGTCAGACTTTTCTAAAATTTCTTTCTGCATATTTCACAGTATGTATACAGAGTAGTCCTCGAGCAGCCCCTCATTCATGTAGTGAAAACAGTCTTTATAAGCTAAATCACCAGAGTCCCATTACGAACCGTGTATTTTGTGCACTTGATGCCGAAAACTAATTTTCAATCCCTGATTTAAGGTATACCAAGGTCTCAGAACTTAGAAAAAAAAACACTTTTGTGTCATTATTGTCAGTTCCATAAGAAATTGCGAGTTCTTTAATTATAAAATAATTGACTTAATTTTCGAACCCTTCCACAAAACATATCATCACAGAATTTAACAAGTCGAATTTTTTACAAATGCTCAGTTGTGGCTTTCGAATCAATTTCATCAATACCAGAATCGTCTCTTGGTAAAACAGGATAATTAGTGAGTTCCATAACATTTTTCCATCTTTAAATAATGCAATCTCTCCTCAAATGTATAGTGTTTGGCTGATTGAAGTAAGCCGGTGTCCCATGCAGTCAATCTTCATCACAAGGCAAATACGAGACTATGTCCTCATCGCCTCTTAAATCTTTAGTGAGGAATGGATATACATGTTGAATTACGTGTCCTGCAAATGTTAGAATAAATTCTATAGGTAAATATAAGAGAGTCTTGACGTCTAGGCTTAAAAACGTTTTGGTTTGACCATATGCTAAAAAGGTGTTAAACACTCTAGCACATTCTTCATCGCAATTTTCGCAACTGTGGTTTTCGTGTATATCACCTGCTGTTGAAACTTGTAGACTGATGAACGTATTGGTGAAGTCTGTTGATGTAAATCTCTTGGTGAAATCTGTAATACATCTTGGTGAAATCTGTTGATTAATATACTCATTCGGTGGTACACACCCAACACGATCTGACTTCGACAACTGCTTCTTAGGATTGAAAGGAAATTAATTTATTGCTACTTATATACCATACGAATTCAAAATGGCCACAGTTTTGCTTTAAAATCGCTTGAAATCGGAGTTTTTAGAAAAATTATTGAAATATCGATTTTGGCATTTTAAAACTTATTTCAGCCTGAAATTGTGGTATTTGTTAAAATTATAGACATTTGTCCAGAATATACACATTTCTGCTAATAGTGGTTGGATGTATTTGTAAAATATCCTTATTACAGATGCAGTTTGTGATTCATAGAAAATATATATATACATTAGTTACCTTCCAAATATCCTGTCGAGGTTTAAAATATGAATCTTTTGTTATATTGGATCTTCACAATCCTGGTACGAATTCCTATTGGTTTAATTTTCTATGGAAACATGATATTGACATATATTTGCCAAAATATACACATTTGGTGTAAATGCTAATTGGTTGCCGTTATAAAATAAACTTGTTAGATATGAAGAGTGGTTTAGTTTCGTAGAGAAAATGTGTTTACAGAATATATACACACGTACGTTTAAGAATGTTAGCTGGTAAAATGTTTGGATACAAAAATTTTTAAAGACCGGAAAATGACTTTTTCAAATATTTAGTTTTGTTCATTGAACAACATAATATTTGCATCATTACTTAGGATTATCTCAAATTGGTTTGTTTTAGTAAAGTTTTCTGGACTTTTGAAGGAGGAAATGTGTTTTACTGTAGACATGAAGGGAGAACGTTAGTGGTGTTTGAAATTTTCCTCGATGGGGCAAACCAGGCTTAGGCCGGGAGGTGTGCACCAAATTTGCTGGTTCCCATGGCCAGCAAAGTTACCTGACCATGTGTTACCCTCCCTCTGTCATAGGGCGCGAGTAATAGGGGTGGATTCTTTGTGAGTTTGGGAGTCGTGTCTGTCGAAAGGGAAGCGATGGTGGTCTGCACTGGCTTTGTTGAGCGGGTGACACCGAGCGCTGTATTGTGGGAGTTCTTGGAGAGGGGAGGGAAAGTGTCTGCCATAATTTTCTGAGGCCTTGTTTAGCGGAGGCATTCGCACTGGGAAAGGGGGTGGTTTGTTGGAGGATGGTCTCCTTAACTCTCACCCTCCTTGTCCTGCGTTGTCTGCGTGCCGCTCGGGGCAGAATAATATATTGTCTTTTTGGCGGTGTAAGAGGCTTGGACTTGCCGAGTATGCAGGGGAGGAGTTTGGGGAGAAACAGCGAGATGGGCGGTATTGTGGATTGTGAGAGCTTACACCAATTTACTTTAACTGTGTGCGACCAGAGAAATATTTTGGTTTTAGAGAGCCAGGCATCAGTCTGCCTCATTGGATAGCACAAGGAATTGAAAGTTTCCTAGCCAATAAACTTCTCAAATCTTGTATTAAAGTCTGGCGTATTCGGATATATCCTTAGATTTTTATTTGATTATCCAATCATTGAGAGTTGTGCGGCTGTCAGAAAACAACATTTTGGGAATTTCTGCGATTTCAACATGCGGTTGAATAAATTTCTTAGTGTACTTAATAATTTTGTAAGACTTTTCTTGATGCGTGGTTAGATGAGGGTGAAGTACGTGTGACTTTGTGATGGGGAGTTGTAATTTTATATTAGTTGGGCATTTGTTTAATTTAAGTAAATTTTGTGTTCCATTCCATAATTGCATGAACATGTGTCTGTATATTCAATGTTACATGATTAAAGTGGGGATCAGTTACTTAACTAAGGAAAACAGTTTCATCACATTATTAAAATTGGTTTAACAAATTTGTTTCACGTCTTTTGGTTAATGATTCGCACTTGTTTCATATTCTTTGCCGAAATAGTTTGTTACTTTTATGCTATTCGAGGTGTGATTAAAGTAATTCGTTTGGTAACCTATTTCAATGTCTCTTTTCATAAAAAATTTTTACTTCACCAAAAATACTTATTTAAATACTCAGTATGCCCCCTCGCCCCAGACTTTCGATCTGGCCATGTAGCCTGCTCCGCATATCAGTCACAAACAAGAAAAATAGAAAATATCCCTTATACCACTGTTACACCAACATTAACCCCTATATAAACAATTATAACCTACTCCTCTGGTCAGTCTGCCCTAGGCCTCACAGAGTCCACACTGAACATGCTCTGCCAATATCACCCCTATCCCTTTCAACACTAATAAAATAATAATACGATTTTATATCAAAGAATTCTTTAATATAAAAGTAATTTTATATCATAACATTATTTAATTAATCGATTAATTTAATTAACCAATTTAATTAATATGTTCATTAATCTAATTGATTGTTCCATTAATTAAACGATTATTTAATCTCATTTGCATATCATAATTTGACACTTAGTCCACTCTTGCACCAAATGCGACTTATGTCACTATTGCACTAAGTGTCCCAGAAGTGGGTCGTCTCTACTACTACCGATGACTTTGAAATTATGGATAGCACAGTTTGCAACGTAGTACAAAAGAGTAAATATTTCTCCTTCAATTGAAATGTGCGTGCCTCAAGTTGATCAATGTATTTTATTTTACAATCTCGTGTTCTCATATCAGTCCCGCTTCTAACAAGACTTCTATTGCACTACGGAGTACTTCAATAATTATTGTGGCTTAAGACATTTTTTCATGCACACGTTTAGAAACTGATTCCGAATAATTGTTTTAAAAATATTAATGGAAATTGTTTAAGGTTGTCAAAAACGAGCTCCATTTGTAAATAACGCAGCTATAATTTGACTTCAGGCAGATAATTTTATTCGAGACCTAGCGCTCTATTTACGCGTATACGATAATTTAAGGTCAATGGTGCACGAAAGCAGTATGTTTACCCGATTTTCGTTAAAACTTGTTTTTCAGAGGTTTTATAGAAATTTTTGGCACGACAAGACGTAAATATTAATTTTTAAAAACTTCTTTCATTGTTAAATATTCACTACATTTATTATTCTGTGAGCAGAGAGGGGAGATGCGAAATAAGATACTTTATCTCCCATCACTGCGGCGTTAGTAGTAATGGCAGTGAATGCCTATCAATGTAAGGTGTTCGAAATTATTTCTTATCCCTTGTCGTGCCAAAAACTTTGAAAAATTCTCTGAAAAACATCTTTTCACCAAAGTTAAGGCAAATACACGGTTTTCGTGCACCATTCCCCTTGAAACTTATTTTACAACCCCGTATCTCAATCGAAAGGTTCCGATGCTCTAGTGTTCGGTCTATTCGACTCCCACTGCGGCGATTCCTGACGGGATGACTCTCAAGTTATAGCATGTGGAAAACGTGGCGGACATTTGCCCTTAAGCGGAGGTTTTTTTCTCCTATTACGTATCTGCTGACGAAGACTTCAGCTCTTAGGTGCCGCCCATGTCTCGCACGTGCTAACTTAATTGACATGTGATAATTGAAACACACGTTAGGAATGTAAATGTGCTGAACGTTTTTATCTAGCATTCCCAAAATCTAAATGTGTCAATATCCCTTGGCAGGGAGAATGATGGAGCTAAATGCATCTGAGAGCTACCACCAATCTTACAGCCATCACGGCTTAGTGTGACGTTCGCGTCACAAATGTATGGTCAATATTTTTTTACTAAGTCCCGTTCAAGTCGCCTGTGTTTGGCAAAAAAAAAAAAAAAAACTAAGTTTAGGTTATTACTTTTCTCATTTCTTGAGCTGGTATTTAAAACTAAAGAATTTTTTTTGTGTTAGTTTTTTCTCTGCTTATAGTTATTTGTAATAGGTTTGATTGATTAATTTTTAAAGAGAAGCTATTTGGAAATTTATTGGTTTTCGACGTGACGTCTTACAACAGTCCCTTACGTTCAGAAAGTGAGAGTCACGAAATGTTACTCTCGGGTCAGTGCAATTACTCGTTGAGAATGAGCAGTACGTTAAATGTAAATGTACAAAAGTATAGGTCGGTCCTTTTATTTGGCTGCGTGCTTTACACACAAGCATATCGTTCTGACGTCATCAGGCCGCGGTTGGATGCGGAGCCCGCGTGTCCCCGGGCCGGGGAAGACGCGCTGCGAACCTCTGATTTCAAGCGGTTTATTATGATTAAGACATCTGTAGCGACCGAACGGCTAATCCTATCGGAGAAATTCTGGTATTAGTCTGTACGAAAAAAAGTAAAAGTAATTAAAAACAAATAATGAAGAATTATAAATAATAAACACACATAGCGACTTTATAACCAATAATCATTTTCTTTGCAGATTACAAACCAAAATAGTTAATAATTATACTAAAAACCACCAGCCATAGACGTTATCACGTTAGAATACCCACGGCCGTGTAGACGACACAGCCCACCTTTTTTTTTGTACGTAAAACAGACAGGCTCGTCTTTGCTTTTTCTCGGTGGTGTTGCAGTCTGCCACTAGGAGCGTGCTTGTTGCGGCACTGAACGATTTTTCCCCTCGGCTGCTAGAAATGGAAAGCAGGCTCGGATGGAGAATGTACTCACGTACGTGCCCAATGGATTCGGGTCATCGTCATTCTGGCGCTTTTGAATCTCACCTTTACTGGTGATCCCGCAAGGATATCAACGAGCAAAATTCATCGACGGAAACAGCTTAACTTTTATTGCACGGACTTGGTATATTTACCGCAAATGCACTGTTAGGCCTGCAGACACCACAGGGATTCAGTCATTTTCGCTTTAGTGTGCAAATATAAATTTTTTACATCTGCCATTGAAGAGTTACAGCAAGAGATCGAAAGTATAAAAAAGATAATTCCATACCGAACAAATACGACTCTTGCATGGAGTTAAATTGGGAACATTCGCCTTTATTACGTATTAACAAGGGATTCTGAGTGAAACTACAACCAGTATCAACAAAAAAAAAAAAACTGTATAATGTAAAATACATTAAATGTTTTTTGCAACGTACGTTTCAGTAGGTAAATGTATGTGTTTTAGGTAAATGTAATTCAACTTAGATGGCATGACGCCGAAAGTGAATGCAGCTCCTTGGCATCCAATTTGACCCACAGAGTTTTGCTAAACAAGGTATTGCTTGATATGATGGTATTTTATTTATAATTTTCTTGGTATTGCTAAATATACTGTAATTGTTTGTTTGTTAGGATTGCTCTATAGTATTTTACACACACACACACACGCATATATATATATATATATATATATATATATATATATATATATATATATATATATATAATACATGATACTGATATATATATATATATATAATATATATATCAGTCGGCAAGATCTGGAACGTTCCTCAGCACCCCAAGTCTCGGTGAGAGAGGCAAGAAGATGGACCAGAAAATTATTTCAGATAACCTTATAAATTCAATCTGCCGAATGTCAGGAGCCCGCGAGATACATTAGCTTATCGCGATGGTACGCTGTGTGCCTTTGTTCATGAGAGTCGTGAGTTTGGACGATTGTGTGACCTTAAGCGATAGACGAAGAACCAGTGGCGAAACGAGTGGTGACGGAACTGACCACCGCGAGTAAGGTCTGCGGACTGCGAGCATAGGTGCAGTGAGGGTGTGACTGGTAAGCGAGATTACTGAACTGGATGCGTGGATGTAAGTCATTTTAAACAATAGCAACAGGCAGATTGAACCAGGGTTAATAATGAGTGTGAATTGAGTGACTATACCAATATAGAGACTTAGAGAAGGACTTGAATTGGGATAGACGTTAAATATTGCGTGACTGAGCAATAATGAAATTAGATGAATTAATGTTGTAAAAAACAGCTGTGTTAATAAATTAACATCAAATTAAGTTATTTTATTTGCATTAAAACCTCTATCCTTAAAGAACTCTGATACGCTGCTGTGGCTACTTATAAAATTTTTGTCCTTTTTTATAACATGGTTGTATTGTACGTTTAATATCAATATTTATCGTACTGACCAAGTATATGGCACTTTTTTTAATGCCAATAGCTTCTGAAAATATTGAAGAATTATGACATTACCCTATAATTGTAATTGTAACCCTTGATCTTTGTTCCAAAGTACCTGAACTAAGTACTGAGAGACCTTTTTTTCGTAACATAAAAGAAGATTATGTTAAATGTATTTTAATAATGTTGTAAGTAAATGCGTGAAGCTAAAGGTAGATTCTATTGTTTTATAAATGAACTGTGTGTCGGTGAGACAGGGTTAAAGTCAGTTTAGACAACGTGAATTTGCAGAAGTTGATAGTATATAATGATAATGTGCCGTTACGCTGTGTTAAAGTAGTCTGGCCTGGTTTGTCCAGACTGGTTCCTCGACCTTCAAGGTCCCGAAGCGCCAACACTACGTAGGTGCGCACAGTGCAAGCGAGAGTGCCTGGGCGGCGTGGCGGTGGGTGTGTGGGTGGTGTACGCCCCATCCCCTTGGATGGGCTCGCATCAAACCTTGCGTTGCGCAGTGTACTTCGCACCCCCAGCATCTAGCGAAGGAGAGGGTCGGCCGGGCACCTCCACGACAAAAGTCACGAAGACTTTGCTAGTTTTCTGCTACAGAATAGTTAAGAATACAGAGGTGAAACAACCGCTTGTATCGCGAACTTCAGCCACACACGCCAGCTATATTTTAGAACGCCGCCGTTCGCCAATCAGCATCTGATAAACTACTCGCCAGCCCGCAGCCCACACTACGTAGTCCATTCGTGGCTTCTTCACTCATTTTGAACCCATAGTTTAAAAACACCCTCATGTATGACGTGTTTGTTTATTTCCTAAATATGCCATGTATCACAAGCGTTTTGTACTTCAGTTAACATAAAAGTTCCATATCTTTGGGTAAACTGAATTTTTTTATATGTATATTGTAATATTTCATTCAAGATTGAGATTGGCTGTTCACGGTGAATTGAACACTTTTGACGCTTTAGTTACTTTTTATTTTAGCTTTTTTTTTAACCCTTTAACCACTTTTTAAAATAAATATTGCCTTGTAAATAATAAACACAGTGTGCAGATTCCACCTCACTAGGAATTTAACGACTAAGAACTAAATTAAAACATATTTACTAACTATTATTTCAAATGAGAGGGCTTTCAGAAGTGCTGCCTTTACCGTGAATAGCTTATATGAATAAAAATAGAGAGAAAATAGGTGTGTGGGTAATGGCTAGTAAGAGATAGTTCTTAACGCAAAACATAATTAAAGCGAGCGCGTAGAAATACGGTACGTTGTCCCTTTGGTGACATTTCCTAGATCGAGTTAAGCTTTATTTGCGATAGGCCGAGGAATCGACTGAAAGTAGAACTTCAAAAGGTCTTCAGAAAAGTTAAGTACTCGTGAATGCACTATGGGTAACTTTCGCATTATGAATTAGCCAATCAGACCCGGGACTTGTTCGCAGAGCGGGATGCAGAACTACTTCACTAAAACAAAGTTCAGTTATTGAAGAGGCTACATTACCTTCGAACAAGTTCCGATCGCAGTTGTTTCTCGTTCGAAGTGAACAGTTTTCATAAGTAGTTTCGAAAGACTTATCTTCTCTGCTACGCTCCTACTGGATGCTTTGAAGCAAACAAGCATAGGAAAAAATATGTCTGAATTTGGCGGGACTTCCTGCACTTGTTGAATTAAATAAGTTTAAGGTTGAATGTACTAATAACCTTCCATTATGCCATTACAGTAAAAGTGTAAGTTTCATAACAATTAAAATGATCAGTAGTGATAAATGTTGGAGGCTATTATAATTAAATATCATATATATAAAATTCCATGTTTGTTGAGGATATAATTTCCATTAATAGCATTCTGCTTTGGGTGTGTGACCGCGAAAATACGTTTTGATTTTAAACTTGTTCAGATATGGCTATCGAATGTATTTAGCTGAACGTGTTTAACAACACTCGTGTAACCACGGCCTTAGTCTTGGCGTATATACTTGTCTTTTGACACTTGACACGCTTACTGTTCTTCATCAAGTTTAACATCGAGTTTATTTTGCTCCAATCGAGCATCCTTTACTAAATAGCGGCATTTACTATGAATTGTGTTCTTTTGAGCAATTCCAGTAAGAAGGAGCTTTTAAATATAAGGAAAATGAATTGTAACGTTCTTGTAAGATACCGTTAAATAATAGCAAAACAATGAAAACATATATATGGTAGATTTCTTTTCAAGGATGAATAAATGTTCAATGTAGTACTTAAGGGTATACCTAGCCAAAATTTTTCAACACTTCAAGGTCATGTATCGTTTTAAGGAAGCATTGCGACAGGGTCCTCCCAAGACTGTTATTTGCATTCGCGGGAAGCTGAATTTCTCGGTAATTATATATGTACCAATTTGATTCTTACACGCCATGTAAGTCAACGTATTAAACTACTTATGCCACTTTGTAGTTTCTCCTTAAGAGTCCTACGTACTGAAACTTTTTCTGTGAAATCGTTGTTTGCGCCTAAACGCGTGTATCGGTAAATAAATGTTCTAGAAATACGAAGTTTTGCCAGAAAGGATAACAATTGTATAAGTCGCTATCTTTTTACTTTTAACGTATTAAGTGTATTAATGGAGAAAGAAATCGTGAAAGTGGTCAAATATCGCATTTTTAAAGCGTGCCTATGAAGTTTCTATAAGCGGTAAGAGAAAAGTACGATTATACGCTAGGCGTGCGTGTAACTGTCGCCCATATCGCTCCCTCGCTTCTTGACCTTGGACGCGCGGGTACATAGTCCTCTTAAACGAACTCTTTAGAAAAGCCTTAAAAAGGCCATTCCTTTCTTTTTACTATTTTCTCTATTCATTTCTCTTTATATGTATGTTGTAGGATAATACAAAACAGTAGCGATGTCGTGTGTGTATGTGTGTGTGTACACATACACGCTTTCTTTACTTTTGCTGGGAAAAAGGCACGCGCAAACACTAACCTTACACAGGCAATATTTTACCTAGGGAATCGCCTTAAAGTGCTAAACGCTTTAACTTCAAGGCAATTCCCCTGGGGAAGTTGCAGCACAGCAGCATTCTGCAAGACACTTGTTGCCGGTGGGTAATCTCACGAGTGCGAGCACGTGACTGATAAACGTTTTCGTGGAGGGAGGGGGGGTTGAGATGATACTCCAGCGCGGAACCGCGAGCCTGGCGGCCCATTGTGCATTGTTGGGAGCCGGTGAATGGCGGCGGACCGGGGATATTTGCTGACTCACGCACTGTGGAAATAACGAGCAACAACCAGTCCGGCCTTAAGGGAGACGTGACGTAATGACACGCACCGCGCGCGGCTCCCAGGAATCGCCGACACAATGACCATGACACAACATGAGTGGACACCGCGCCAGCCAAAACATCCTTCCGAAAAACATTTGATACTACGGTCGCGGCGGTTTCATTATTGTTATGCTTGACTTTAAAACTAAACATATACAATGCCATTTATCGCTCTCTCTTCTCTCTCTCTCTCTCTCTCTCTATATATATATATATATATATATATATATATATATATATATATATATATATATATATATATAGAGAGAGAGAGAGAGAGAGAGAGAGATAAATGGCATTGAATATATATATATATATATGTGTGTGTGTGTGTGTGTGTGTGTGTGTGTGTGTGTGTGTGTGGCGTGTGTGTGTGTGTGTGTGTGTGTGTGTGTGTGCGTGTGTGTGTGTGTGTGTGTGTGTGTGTGCGTGTGTGCGTGTGTGCGTGAAGGGTACAGGAGAAGAAGGATGATTGTCCATTTGTTCAGAAAACAAGTTTATGGTGTCATCTGATAGAGAATTGTTAGTAGTGTTGGTATGCTAAAGCATAACGGTTACAGGAGATGAAGTCCGCAATAACAGACGTCGAAAGACACTCATCCATGGGGAAGAGTTCGTACTTTCGATAGCATTTTACGCAAAACCGGCAGACATGGACATTCAAATTTTTGGCATTATATATGTACGTGTGTGTCTGTGTGTGTGTGTGTGTATATGTGTGTGTGTGTGTATGAGGCACGTGCGCATCTTTACCACGACTGTAATCCAACATCTTAATGCCCGCAGACAGTGCCCTAAGATGATTCTTCACTCTTGTAAACAGTTGGTAGTACTAAGAATATTTGTCAATTGTTTTTTTTTTGGTATTTGCGGAGTTACGCGTATCTCAGCAAATAAATATTCTGGGACACTCAAAACACACAAAAAAAAAAGTGAAAAACAGTTTTATACTAAATGTAAATAATTTTTTTTTCGAGCGCATTCGGCATTGTGTTTTGAAGTTCTAGCTCTGGAATTTATTTAATTTGGTTCATTGAAAGCAATGTAGTGACCACAATTCAAAGACGCCGCTTTATCCTCCACTCCCAGCAGTGATATATATATATATATATATATATATATATATATATATATATATATATATATATATATATAAATATAATTTTTTTTAAGAAAAAGGCTGTTACGGAAATGCCGCACATTTACTGGTTCAAGTAATGGAACGGGCCTTCCCTTCGATACGGCAGGCATGAGTTGCGAGCCAGATCATACCGTGGAAGAGTGAGTGAGTGAAGAGATTTGGGCGGTTCTTAACATCGAGGTCTTGAGAGCCGAAGAGGGGCAATTGAGGTGATTATGCAGTAGTGCCGGAATGCAAGGGCGTAGGAAACGAGATATCCCTGAGAAAACTCGCCGACCAGCGGCATCGTCCGACGCGGGGGATTGAACCCGGTTCACCGTGGTGGGAGGCGAGCAGGCTAACCGCTCAACCATCACGCTCCCCACAGTGGAAGAGACATAGCAACTGTACCGTTGGTGATCTTAAACGTGATACCAGCAGAGGGGAGCCGAGATATTTTCCGTCCGTCACCGGGCGGAAGAAAAAACTTTCTGTGTGTGATGAATCCTCTTAAGGTCACTGCCTACCAGCTCGATTCTGCGAAATTTAAATATAAAACCTTATGTTAAGGAAATTTCCCTTCAGTGGTTTATTTTTAAAGATAGGCGTTACAAACAAAAATTTATTCTTCACGAATTTTTGAGAAGATCCCTAAGAAAAGGCGTCTTCCTCTATGGTTATGTTGACAGCTGGCACATAGATGTTGTTCGCCACCACATGTCGTTTGACGTACTCGACCACGCCACCACGGAGCCCTTCCTCGACGAACATGTGCATTTCGTAGTCCGTGAGAACCTCTAGCTCGACCCCCGTCATTCGCAACATGGCGTCGAACACACGTAGTGCGCACAATCAAGCTTCTTGTTGACATACGCACATTTCTGAAGTTTTCGAAGGCGTCCGCCAGGAGAAGAACGCCCGTCTTCAGGTACAGCTCGGAATAGTCCTTAAGACTGACACTGCCAAACTCTTGACATACCTTCTGGGCGTGGGCGTATTCCTCATCGCTAATCCCAGAGTTCGTCAGCCTGGTGTAAAAAGCCTCTTTCGGAAGCAGATCTGGTGACTTTATTGAATGGAGTATTTTTAACGCATGTGGACTGTACAGCACATTAAAATCACCTGACCTCTTAGTCACCTGTCGTGTACTCTAGTTTTGCCCTCTGTAGCTATTTTTTTTTTTTTTTTTTTTTTTTTTAGGTGCTTAGGAAGTTCTCTATTGTTTTCCTTTTACAGTCATTTATTTAAATATAGGACCTACGCATTTTATCTGTCACAATTTAATGTCCAATGTTTGCAGCGGCAGGCTGAGCTAATGAAGTGAAGGCGTAGTTTCTCAGAGCACTGAACTAACCTAAAACCAAAGTTTGGCCGGCATATCAATACCTAGCGGGTATTCAAGCTCGAAATTTGGTCTTCCTAAAGAAATAGCTTAGCCAGAAAGCTAAAAGATCGCGGTCGAATTGTAATAAATAATCCCAACAATTATAAAAAAGTTGAGAAGTGAAAGGTTAAAAATTCTCACAGTATTTACTGTACTATGGTGTATGTACAGGACGGGACGCCTTCGGATACCTCAATGATGGCAGCCCCGTTCGTGCGTACGACTTGATATCGTTGAAGTGAACAAAAAAAAAAAAATGCAATATGCTGGACGACCTTGTCACTAGTCATTAAACAACAAAGGGTTTGAGAAAGAAGAATGATTGGATTAAGATGTAGATATAAGTAGAGAGAGCCTGGACCCGCAGCTGGTCGGGAAGAGTGTTTCGGAGTCAAACAATTGAAGCGCCAAGAGTCATACTAATTAATCAAGAACGGAAGTTTTTGCACAAAAAAGCGCTGTTTTTGGAGGACCGATTTGGGCAAACGGGAGGGAGGGAGGAGTCGACCTCCTCACTGATCTCCCACACTTCCTCTTTGAAACACCCCTTCCCCCCCCCAAAGTGCCACCCCCTCCCCGCGGGACGAGTTAGAGGGACAAGAGGGGCATTTTTTACATTTTGTGGGATTGTTGTGGGTCCCATATTTCACCTTCTTGATCCTCTTTATGGTGAAGCCAGTATAGGCAAGCATGATTTGGGACAATTACCCACAGGGGGGGGGGGGGGGTTATTCAAGGGCTGCAAATTCCCGAAACAAGTGGGATCGGTGTTATCCTTGGAGACTGTCTACATCCGGCCATTCCCATTTTGGTCGGTGACAAAACCCTCCTTTGGGGGGGGGGGTGATAAAATTACATGCTTCACCGATGGTGGCCTAGATCGCGGTTTCCGCGGGTCCGACCCCTGGTGATATGCTTGAATCTTGTCGCGATTCCTCCTCGATTTCAATATGGAAAGTAGAGTTATCTCCACGCTGATACCTGAAATTAAAATTAATTGTCTTTCGAAATACATTAATATAGTAAATACATCCCGCCTATAAAGAAAACCAGAAGAAAATGAATACTTTATTTCTAATATTTATATATTACTATTTATCTTTATTGAAACTACTTCTCGGAACCACTGTCAAGAAAAAAGATACAACTTTTATGAAATGATTTAATGTGAAAATGAATAACAAAATTTACAATTTACTGCTATGTATGCTTTTGAATCTCTAAGGGGATCCCGGTTCGAGATGTGAGTGTTTCGCCTGAATACCCTTCATGCCAATATTGTTAAGTTGATTAATTTACAAATCCATAATGTATTACGATCCAATTCTTTCCCAATATAATTTTGTCGCCAGTATTTTTTCCTACCAGCACACACAGCACCGTGCCGTCAGCCGTACAACCAATGCAGGACGTACCAGAGGTGCTCCGCTCCAGTCCGCTCGAAAGGACCACTTTCTCCTTCAAGTCTCGGTAGGCGATCAACCAGAAGGCTCACCTTATACCCAGAGAGGGTACTGCCTCCGTAATGTCGAGACGAATTTTGTCGCCTAGAGATTTACAAGCCTCGAGGAGTCGGAATCTTGTTCCTTGGACGTCCGGTTCGCGGAGAACCACGAGAAGTTGCTTCCCCGCTTTCGCTTCCTCCACCAAAAAGAATCTATAAAACCCAGAGGTACGACGACTGTTGCAGGGACCACTCTGGCTAAGCCAGTGTCAATCATCACAAGGGAAATGCAAGATCCCGCCTCACCTCTACTAGTATTTCTCTACCCACTAATAAAGAGCGCGGTTCCTACCCATCTGTCTCCTGTAGCGATTTCCAATAATGAATGTAACCATTTTTTAATTATTTCCTGTCGAAAGGGTTTTTTACGGTTTCTATGCCGGTTTTTCCCTTTCTCTTCTTCGTTATAGGTTAACTATAGGTGCACTAAAGGAGGTAGTCATGGTCCCAAACACGACCATGGCTACCCAATCCCTCTCTGCTGCGAAGCATGCCCTCTTGCATGAATTCCCTCGATTGTAGGTGTAAGGGGTTCAGCCCTGAGACGCATCTAGCTCCTGTCCCTACCTCGGACGTACATGTAACACTTAGAATTAGGGTAGGTTAGAAAAAACGGTGAACCAAAACTGTAGCAGGGCCCCAAGGTAGCCGAAGGGAAGCACAGCGGGTTGTGTGCAGCGCAGATGAGTACAGCATCCCTGGTCCATGGCCGCGGGTTCAAGTGCAGCGCGGATCCTCATTAATCTTCTGTCCTCGCTGACCAGCCGCCGCCGCGGCTCGCTCAGACAGGAGCGGTATTAATTGCTGCTGGCTGTTGATCTGTGCTCCGCCGCAAACAACTCTCAACACACTCTGTGCCTCCTCCCTTCCCTTCATACCAAACTCTCGAACATGACGTATTAATATCGCTGGACACTTTTTTAACGCCTGTTACATCGAGAGTTAAAGACTAATGTGAAAATTACCACTTGACTTCGACTCTTTCCTCCTCGCAGCTTTTTCCCGGTTAAGCGAAGTCTTGCGAAGTGGTTATTTCTTCCCTGAGTACAAAAAACACTCGGGTTCAATCCCACAAAGCCGCATCTTATACGTCTAATAATGTTGTGTAAAGCGCGTGCCGCCCACTTTACTGTCGTAAATTCTGGTCTGAAGAAACTTTTGTGTGTTTATTTCATACCAAAGGTTGTAATGAATTATATTGCCATATTTAACAACATGCCTGTTTAATTTGACAAAAAATAAAAATATGCACAACATTAATTAACAGGTACATACGTTCAATTATAATTAAAGTTATGTATTCGTCTTGCAGTCTTATAAAATATTATGTTATAAATTAATGCTCAGAAAATACGTATTCTCAGAAAATCAAATAAATCCTGCGACTAAGGGCGTGGCAGAGGGCGTATACACAGCCCAAGAATCCACTTCTCAGAAAAACTCATAACCAAAACCTTTTATGCAGAACACGTAACACTAAAGATCTCTAGCATGGAAAAGAAAACACACATGATTTCCTTTGCAATTTATGTTTGGATTTATTCAGATGATTATTATTTGTTTTCCAGAACAAACATGACATAATTGAGAAACATATTTTAAAAGCAACAAATTCAGTTACATTTCCTTTTCCAAAAACATCACTAATAATACTGGAAGGGTAATAATTGACTGGGCGTATAAAAATAAACGCGGTGCCATTAAAAACATATGAATACAAACGCCCATTAATAATCTCGATTCTGATATTTTCAGATAAAATTTACAACAGTATTGACCATACTAGAAAAGTGTTCATTTCTCATGTGTTCTCAAATTAAGTGTTGTCTCACATTTAATT
Organism: Dryococelus australis; assembly: GCA_029891345.1. Taxonomy (NCBI): domain Eukaryota; kingdom Metazoa; phylum Arthropoda; class Insecta; order Phasmatodea; family Phasmatidae; genus Dryococelus; species Dryococelus australis. The sequence goes on from CM056996.1 coordinate 135,091,981, forward strand.
TGTTTAACTAGAAACATATTGTCCTGGTAAGAATCACATTTATTTCTGATCATATGAAAATTGAATAACTTTCAAATATTCCCTCTACTCAAAATGTACGTGTCGTACGCACTTTCTAAAACAATATAATTTTGCCATTTTAAAAACATATTTTCTATTACCTTTAAAAACCCACATGGCTAACAGAATTTGTCACATAATTGTACGTCATTCTATGGACTTTCTTCCTTGGCAAAAATATTTAATTTTGCTAAAATCAGGTATTTTCCATTCCTTTTGAAAAATCCAATATTTAAGTATGAAATACTTAAAATTTTCTTTCCTTCATTTTTACAAGACTGAGAATTCGGCTGTCACACAAAACAATGGTTTGAAATATTTAATCATCCATCTAGACTATATGGGCAATTTCTATCAACATACTTGATAAAATAGAACATATCTATCTATATTTTCTGACGTGAAAATATGCCATATTGCCTCATGACAGAAGGGTCAGAATTACTGGTATTAATTATCACATGACAAATACTTAGCTTGTGTGTGTCGAAGCCCCGGGAGTGCCTATCTCCTAGATACGGCCAACTTCCTTGGCTTAAATACCAAACATTTGGGGCTGTTAGCCTTCCTCCCCGACGGGAGTGAATTAAATTCTGTCCAATCAGAAAGCGTGGAAATATCCACGGGCTTCGATAATGTTCTAAAACATGGTTGAAAACACTGACTTCCGGCACTGCATTTCCTGCCACATGTTCCAACTTTCGTACCACGTTGGCATGTCGACAGCAGCACCCCTAGCGACGACTGGCCTAACCAGCCGCTGCCACACGTGCCAGTCTTGAGTCGGAATGGGATGCGGCTGGACGCTATGTCCAAGCTCGGAGCGGTGTTGTAGTCTTCCGTGACGTCAGCTTGCCGTCGCAAGCCACATCATCGCAGGAACTTCAAGTGTGTACATAGGGAATTGCCATCGACTGTAGATTTAAGTAGTATAACACTTATTTTCAGAGAATTTTGTCAATGAAACGGCGTTAGCAGTCACACGTTGCACGTAGTTTTCCACGCCGCGCCGGACTGGCGAAACAAGAGTCCAAGCGGGCAGTTGAAGTTGAAAAAAAAAAAAAAATCATGAGAGAGACGTCTCATTCCAAAGTAGTAGGTCGCGCATAAAATTAACCAATGGAATTTATTGGTCGAAAATAACTAATTGTCGCCACGACAGTATTTTTCCTTACTACAAGACACTTGGTAGGGTTATTTAAAACCAAAAGTTTTATAATGTTACAATTTTTTCAAAGTCCATTGGCTTAACCAGGTTCTTAAGGTTCAAATAAAATAATTAACAACAATTTCATAATTTATTTACAAATAAACCAAAAAACTGTAGACGTAATATCTTGACAATAAATTGTTATCACTTGCTATTTAAAAATGTGTATAATATATATATATATATATATATATATATATATATATATATATATATATATATATATATATATATATATATATATATATATATATATATATATATATATAGTTTTCCGTCAGCCTACAGAAATTTACCTAATGAAACAATTAAAAACCAGTCTTTATAAAGAGTTTTTTTAAACACCTTCTAAATTAATATTAAAACTAAATATTTTGTATTTAACAGTACCAGTGTTTATAATCAAATCTGTATTACTCGTGCATTCAGTCCCACCTTGTTTCGGTTCAGATATCACCAGTCTTTACTATCCGAAATAATATTCTGGAGCGTCCCGAATGTTCCCGTACACAACCGCGCTTTACTCTTTGGATACCTCGCCCTCCGCATCACTAGCGCACTCTCTTTTCATCCATGCACACACACGTACACACACACACGCCCGTCGCAAATTTCTCACACCATCGCTCGCCACCGATTCACTCCTTGCCGCACTTCTCCAGATGGCTATTACAGACTGCTGATCTTCCAGTTGCAGTGGTATCTATAGTGGCAGGCGACCTGATCCAGAATCTTCTTCACACTTCGAGCTGCACCGAGAGACATTACCAGAAAGCTCATAGAATAGCACACCGCCGACTTCCCAGAGGAGGGGATTTGTAAGGTGGATGCGTGACGCCAGTTCAGGTTAGCTGTCAATCATTTCCTGCCCACCCAGTAATATTGCAGTAGCCGGGTCTGCGGGACAGCGTGAGTCACACCCTCCCCCTTACCGCCTCCAACATTGTGTCGAGACAGGCCGCTCGCGACCCGGGGGGGGGGGGGGAGGTGCCTGCGTATAACAGTAATTTAGTATTGACGACTGTTATTTCCCCTCAGAGATTTAACAACTCATTCTGAGCGCAGGTTGAGGAATGTACTCCTTCAGGTACACGTTAAATTTCGTGTAAAGGTTTATTCCAAGAAATCCAGTTATTGTGTTTTCATCATCAACATCGCGGACAGGCGAAATGATACTACCTGACACTTGGAAAGGAACACAAAGTAAGCGCTAACTTGGAGACAGATTTTCCGACGTGCACTGTAAAGTAATTTATTGTTAAGTTTCAGAAACTGTAAAGGAGGACTAACCTACGCATGTACCGCATGAAATTAATACAACATCTGACTACAAATGTAGAAATGTTTAGTTGTACAACGTTGCGGATTTCCTTACGCATTTGACTTCTTCCTGAGTAAATGTATGAATGCTGCCATGGGTGTATGGGAAAAATCTTTACCGCCCACTCTTCTCACTATACATATACACTGGTTTGGTATATGTGCGAACAATTTCTTAGAGTGAGTTTATTAGATATGTCCTTGAAGATTCAGAAGCTATAACGAAAACTGCAAGAAAGCAAGGACCTAACTCCATACTACCTGACTACCGATTACTCCACAAAGTGCACAGAAATGAAATGTCGTGCCGGTTCCTCTGATGAGGAAGTAACAATTCTCTGATTGGCTGTGTGAGGATCTGGGAATGGGCCTTGTGACTAATTAGCTACTGAATGTTGCGAAAGGTTCCCTACTAGCGGACTGCGATTAGGTTACCAGGCCCTGATTTTTAACGGCGCCATTCTAAAGTACTGCTGACAAGTGACGCCATTTTGCTAGCATTTGTGGCTGGAGTTCGTGCAACAAGAGGCTGTTTCACCTCTGTATTCTCAAATTTCCCATGGCATTGTCGCCCTTATCGCTCCCACGCTTCTAGGCCTCAAACGTGGAACAAGTTCCAGCTAGACAGGCTCCTTAACGTTTCACTTATTTCGGGCTGGAGGAAGGAGGACTTTGGAGTCCGTTTTTTTACTAGTTTAAGAAATAACCTACGTCATTGGCCGTTTGCAATTCAATATCCTTGGCTATGTCATCGTTGATTATAACATAACTCTAAATAACTTATTTACTCTATGTTTCTTCATCCCCTTTCAGTGCACGTGAAACATAACGTCCAAAACATTTCGCTTCTGCACGGTTGCGTGCTCTGCGGCCCCGTGGTGTTCACTGGGCGTTCCTGCACGATGTTCCTCCTCTTGCTGGTTTTAATTCCCGGCGACCCGCTCGTCTGACGAGCGACCCGCCCACGTCGGCAAATTGAATTGTTCAAGTAGTCGTCGAGAAGACTCGCGCCCGCCAGCATACCCCCTCCCCTTTCTAACAACCACCTTGCTTCATCACCGCTCCATCTCCCAATTCCGCCCTGCTCTCTATCACTGTATCTCTCTCTCTCTCTCTCTCTCTCTCTCTCTCTCTTTCTCTACAATGAGCGTGTTTGCTCAAACTCGCGCCGCTGAGCAGTCACTCGCTGTCTGCAGCCAAACTGTGATCCGAGGAATTTCCAGAAAAGAGGACGATTCCCCTCGGGTTACAGTTTTCTTCCTTTTTCTTTATTTATATATATTTATTTTTATATATGTGTGTACGTTAACCGGATGCTTCTAGGGAAATGACGTAGAAGTAGTATTTTTATATATTATTTTTGTATGCTCTCTATAATAACACATTTCCCCCAGCCTCCATTTCTTCCCCCCCCCCCCTTTTTTTTCCAGATGGGAACAAGTCCGGGAATAGGAAGTTTGTATAGAATTATTCCAAGCAAAGAAACACGCCTTTACGAATTCTTTAGTTCAGTTCCACCTGAAGTATTCCAGTGTTCTGTCGGTTCCGATCTCTTCTAGTCCGACACACCTGCCGTTTGTAGGCCCACTGATGGTTATAGTTATTGCATATATGTTGTGATTTACGATTTTAAAGAGAAGTGCCTTTGACATATCCCAGAATATGATCATTTAATCCTAACGAGAAAAAAAATACAAGCAGTTTTAACAATGAAAAAAAAATAGGGTGTAGTGTTTTTTTTCTCTAGCTGTCATTAAAATTGCATGAATTTACACATATGTAAATGTCTACATCAATATTAATACTAGACTGTTTATATATTACCACTGTCTTGCCTGTATACGAAGAATTATAATCAGACTAAAAATGTCGGTGGATATAGAATAATTCACCATCTTCTCCCAGAAGGAACGCGGGGCTGAGCGGTTATCCTGGTCGCCTCACACCAAGGCGAACCGGGTTCAATCCCCGGCACGTGAGATCGTGCTGGAAGATGCCGCTTATCAGCGTGTTTCCTCGGAGATCTCCCGTTTCCCCCGCCCTAGCATTCCGGCGCTGCTACATACCGCAATCACCCTACTCGGCTCTCAAGACCTCGCTGTTAAGAGCCATCCAAATTTCTTCACTCACTCACTCTTCCCCCAGGAGAAAAAAATTATGCATATGCCCTTAAGTGCGAGTATCGCCATAGCAACCAATCGAACTAAGAGCCGGGAAGACGTAGACATGATCCCCGCAATCGCAACACACAGAACCACAGATATCATTAAGGTAATTATGATAACAGCAGTAACAGCAGCTGGAGGTGCTGCCTAAGGCGGGAGCAGCTCCGACCAGTGTGACGGCGCTTATATGGGCGGGGCCCGTGCCGTCGTCGCTGGAGCATGACGTGAAGTGGGACCTAAATGGAGAGACGACGGAATGTTGTAGTAGTAGGTGGAACGGGAATATCTGAGGAAAATACAGTCAGCCTGCTGTTAGCAGCGTCCTTGAGGCCAGACTTCGCCATGCATGGGCGTATAGGAAATTAAGTGCTAATTTCGGACTAGGATCTCGCAGTAATTTTTTGGGGTAGTATTTTCAACTAAAGAATTTTTTTGTTAGAGATTGAACGCATCTAGATTTGAAAACCGTTTTATTTTTAATTTTTAATTTATAATTACATTATTTTATTATTTATAAAATGTAACAATTTTATTAAAAATTAAAAGTGCATTAAAAATATAAAAAATTAAAATTTGGAATGTTTACAAATCTAGATGCGTTCATTCTCTAAAAAAATTCCTTTAGTTGAAAATATTACCACGAAAAACGACTGAGAGATCTTTTCCTGAATTTAGCACTTAATTCCCTATACGCCCATGCATGCTGAAGTCTGGCCTGAAGGGGCCCGTCTACCTGGCACTATTTCCCGCGTTTGAGGCGAGAAGCGCGGGAGCAATAAGGGATACACTTCCACGCGCATAAAGTGCACCGTCGCCACTATGCGCAAGGTCCTGAACTGGCGTGCAGTATTGTCGTCGTCCTGCGTGTGCCTATGGGACATTAAGTGGCTACTCTATTATTTTCTTGGAGGGAAGACTATGACAAAGTTCAATGCAGGGTCCTTGAATACTTTTATCTGTATCTTACCCGTATATTTCGAGCTCTTTTAAAAAGTCGTTTGTGGCTATGCTGGAGTGCTTTGAAATAGTATTTGTAAAGTACGTGACGTCTTGAACACGAACTCACGGCCACCGTGACAGCCTAGTTATTCATAGACACAATTCTAGACGCCGAGAAATATCTAACAATTGAGAAAACAAATGCACATAGGAAATAAGCAACGAGAACGGTGATCCAGGACTACAAAACATCCTGTCTGCTTGCTCTTTTGGTTTCGTTTGCCAACTTCAGGGAAGGGATGATCTCCAAATCTATACCAGAGGTGTATGCAGAACGTATACGTAACTTGAAAATAACGAACATATTGTAAGAAATACTGTGTGGGGGGAAAACTTGGAGAGAGATATAGTTTACGTATGCCCCACGTATGAATATTAGCCCCTGTAAGAAAACGGGTGAACTTTGCTAGGGTTTTCAAGTCAAATGTAATGTATGCAGGCAGAATTGCATAATTAAAGTGCAACGACCTGGGAGAAATCCATAGCAATAAAATTAACATCAAACATTAGCCAACTGGCAGTCATTTTGCATACCGCAAACCATCGTCGAAATTGCTGGTATTCCACACCAACAGAATTTCAATTACCTGGATAGCCCTGCTCACAGTCAGGTTCTGTGCAGCCCCCTGCATAGCTATACTATACTAGAAAACACACCGGAAGACATAGTAACCAACTATGTATTTATTTAAAGCAATGAAAGGCTTCCAATTTCTAAGCACTAATTTAATGTGGAAAATATCATAGAAATAAATTGCCTGAAACGTTTTATTCCTTGGTAGCGTTAAAAATGCAAGGGATATGCACACATCAGCTGGGCTAGGTCTATAAAGATATCTCTCATTATGCCTGCTAAAAAAAACGAATTAAGTGAGTAGAGTATTTGAAAGTAAAAAAAAATTATTATCTAGACATCTTGAATGTTGCACACACTTAAGTTTTGCAGAGTAGATTTAATTCAGTTCAAAATAAAAGTGGCTAATGTTCTCACACTTGGCCGTTACAATAAATTACGTGCCTGTATAATTACCTATTTCAAATGCTCCTGGCTAGCACAGTTTATGTCGGTAGAGTAATCAGATACTTATTTAAATCTCAGGCACATTGTAACCACTGAAAAGGGGCGGGAAATGATACTGCTTATTTTATAAGTTTATTAAACACTCTCACGTACGTGTAACGGTCACTGTTCATTAAGGTGGGATCATTCCTTGTATAAATGTAGAGTTTCTCATGCTTATTTTACACGTAGCCCTTTTCTAACGGCTGTACCGTGTACCGTTGGCTTACCACTCATATTGCAATATACTTATTTAGGTCTAATTAACCTTAAAACATTTAATTTATACTTCTAACGTAGAACTAAGGCCTCACTGGCTTGTTGCCGTTGTGGTCCACTTAATTCAAGATGGAGTATGGAAAATTCCGTCGCCATCTATTATCGGCAGCGGTTAAATATTAAAATTAATACAGAGTATATAGGGCTTAACCCAGGGTGCTTTTCAATACCGTGACGATTCAAAAGGTGCGCCCAAAAGGTTGCCAACTTGCACACAATTAACAAGTTACTTGAAACCTGATAAAACAAAATAAAATTACAGCTATTCACATATGGAAAATTAACATTTCAGCTGCTACGTAGAATTAAGAAAATAAAATTATGATATAACAATATTACATGTGAAACATATGACATTCATAATATTTGTTTACAAAATAAACGTGCGTGTACTAACATTATAAATTTACATTGTAACTTAAAAGGTGTTGAAATGCAAATCACACGTGTTAAATAATGAGACGTTACAATATGTTGTGTCTATGCAATGTGATGTGTTGTCAACGATGGAAGCGAAGAGCACAGCTTTCCTGCGAGAGAAATCCCACACGCACTTGTATGATCAGTAAAAGAAGATTATACCTACATTTAATTTAATATTGTTTGTTTTACTATTAATAATTGAGAAAAATACAAAAAATAATTACGAACCTTTTGCGGTTGCTCACTGGCAATAATGGCATTTTATCGCAACATATAAATTGTTGGCAATTAAACATTCAGAGTTGTGTTAGATGTCACGAAATATCTTTAATATTATGCAAAATAATACAAAAAACAAGGGAACAAAAATGAGTAAATAAAACGAAGGCAAAGGTAGCTGTAGTCAGCATATGTGCAAACACACCAGAGTATTTTGTGGAACGAATAAGTCGGTTGTCACAACGAAAAGAAAAAATAAACGCCAGGAAGAGTAACTAAACAAACGAACAACGAAGAAGGAATTTACGAATATGTGCAAATGACGCTGACCGCGACTCATCGAAGACTATATAGTCCATTCACGTTTACCTCCAACTGTTCTGAGACCCCGCTAAAGTTCTACTTCCCGGATATTCCCCCGCGTCATGCAAACAAAGCTTAACTAAGTGTAGAATATAACACCAAAGGGACAACGCACCGCATTCGTGCGCTAGTTTCCATAAGAACTGCCATACTTTTACGTAACACAAGTAAAAAACGCTTGTGATACATGACATATTTAGTAAACAACCAAACACGTCATGGGGTCATTTTTCAAAGGTTTGATTCAAATAGTGTGAATAAACCGCGAAGAGACTTTACACGTAAAAAGAGCAGGCTTCCTTCGACAACAGATCTGAAGTTTCAGCAATTGGGATCTGCTCCCGTATCACATAGATCGTACTCCTAAAGGCTGCTCACTTTATCGTGAGCACTTTTGAAATCAACCTTAGAAAAAATTCACTGCTCCTGCCTGCATATATTCTACCGGGCGCACTGAGTGACATGCGCTCAGTAAAGTTGGCAGCGATGGATGGAAAGTAGTTTCGTGTATTAATGTCGAATAAAAAGAGTTCGGTAACCATTTGTGGTAACTTAAATTATTTCTTTCGTTTTTTTTTTTTGTGCATTGAAATGTAAAAATGAGCATGTTTACAAAATATTTACTTTTCTTATAATTTCACAGTTTCACTGGACCGACGCATGGATAAAGTGATGAGGCACTTGCCAATGTTAATATTACATAAGGCGGAAGAATACGCAGTGTGCATACAAGAAGATCTTAAGCAGGGCTTTCAAAAGTGCTTATTTTACCGTGAACCGCCTATACAATAATATTATTTCCTGTATAATAATTCATTCAGACATATTTGTAAATTTTACTGAGAATTTTTTGTGCGTGCATGTACAAATATTTGTTAAAAATAACAATAAGAATAAAAATATCGTCTTTGTAATGGTAAAAAGACCTTGTTTCTAATATATATGTAAACATGCGTATACTTATCGGGAATCACTTTAAATAGCGAAGAAAACGTTACAGATTATTTCGGTCTGATATAATTACTTGATATAAAACAAGTAGACGTGTTTTCGAATGACGAACTATAAAATGAGTATCATTGAATTGGTGTTTCCTTACAACGTTATTCAGAGTGTAGAAAATTGCATTGCTTTTCATCCAATTTTCCTGGGAAGGATAGGCTTATGCAGTTATGCATATCTGTGTTTTCTATGCTTTGATATTTCCAACTAACCAAATATAATGCATTACTATTTTGTATGTATGTAGGACTAATGTCAACAACTGATGTCTTGACGCGAACATTTATACAGAATGTTCACGGTAAAGTGAGCACTTTTGAGGCCCTAGTAACTTTTCCTTTCAGTCATTTTGTACTCTTTAACACCTTTTTTTTTTTTTTTTTAGCAAATACATCTATGTAAATATAAACACAGTGTGTATATTTCACCTCACACGGAAGTTAACGTTTAATGCTAAAATAAAATATATTTCTTGTTTATTATTCCAAATGAGACTGCTTTCAGAAGTGCTCACTTCACCGCGAATAGCCTACAAAACAATATATTAAACATTTATATAACTTTGAATGTGAACATTTGCAGTCCATCTCCAGACTTTTCACTTTGAAGTGCAGTAATTTTCTAAACCAGTAATTATTCTCCCCAAAATGTAACTTTTTTTTTATTGTTGTCTTAATTAGTATTTCTTTAACGGGTGTTGGTTCGAATCTCGATGTCTACACAAATATTTGTCCTTTCGTATATTAGTATAAAGGACACAAGTCCTGTTATAGGCTGTTCACTATTATCTGAGTACTTTTGAAATCAACCTTTGAAAAATGTCACTGCTTCTTCCTGAACATATTTTAAGGGCTAAACTAACTTTCATGATCCCAGTAAAGTTGGCAACGACTGATAGAAAGTAGTTCTACTTCTTAACGTTAAATTAAATGTTTTAGGTAAGCATTTGTGAAAACTGAAATTGTTTATTTTGTCTTTTTAGTGCATATAAATGTAAGAATTTAGCAAATTTGAAAAATAATTACTTTTATAATAATTTCACATTCTTACTTCACCGACGTATGAATAACGAGATCAGGCATCGCAATGTAAATTTTATATGGTGGAAGTATACACAACCTTCCTAGAAGTAGATCTAAAGCAGGTCTTCCAAAAGTGCTCTGTTTACCATGAATAGTGCTTAGCATTATGTATTACTTATGCAGCCATACGGCCCACCAAAATGGGTTTATTTTCACTTGAAAAAATAAAATTTGAAGTACAATGTTCCAAATATTTGTATTGAATTTTCTTACAAGAAAACATTTACAGTCCCAAAATAGGTTATTTTTTGACAAAGTGCTTCCAACTATCTTTCATGTAAAAGCACATAACTTTTTTACGTTACATTAAAAAAGCTCATTAATGGTAGGTAAATCTCATTAATGGTAGGTAAATCTCATTAATGGTAGGTAAATCTCACTACTAAAAGTTTCACTTGTAAGAAGGGTCACTTGTGATCTGAGACGCAGTGAAAATGGTTGTACGTCTTCCTCTTCACTTTACGTTTTATACTAAATAACCTATTTCAGAGTTTATTTTTTCTTGGATATTTCCAAATTATTTTTTCCTTTGGTCTATATTTCCTCACGTTCCTCTTGTTCTGCCAATTTCCTTATATTTTCGTCCGTTTTATCTTTCATGTTAATCTCTTATCGTTTATTCTTCCTGCAGCGAAAACAGGAAGGCAGGAAATTAGTCTCGCTGAAGCGGGTTGCCACTAACAGAAGCTGGAGTGAAGCAGGGGTGGTGTTTTAAAATAAATGTTGGGAAAACACCTCAGTTGACTGTATTGTCAAGCACACTCTTAGCATGAACAATTTTTTTTTTGTGTAATATCTGTATCACACAGCTATTGGGTAATATCATGAAACCTGGGATCAGTTTTCCTTTCGGTGGCTAGACGTGAATTAACTACGGTATGGTAAATAAATAATTATTTATCATATTACGGCGGTTTTAACAGGCACAGTGGATAAGAACCCCTTCTATAGTTCACCCATATCGTCTCGCTCAGTTTCATAAACACACAAACACAGTGATGTCCAGAAAGCGCACAACTTGGATGCAATGGTAGCACCAGACGGCTGCGATAAAAGACAAATTCACCGGAATACAATACAAATTTTACTAACAACTAAATGTTTGCAACAATATTTTGTGGCATGATTAGCAGATTATCAGTTTCGTTTACAAACACTTGTTTTCCAGCATAGTGAAAACATTATATTGTTTGGGTGGTTTAGGACATTTGTTCCACATATATTTGGCAATTATAAAATCACTATATAAAGATGGTTTAAAGGGTTCTACTTTTGTATCAAATTGTTCATGGGGCGATGAACAACGTCACTTCATGTGTGGAAGTAAGGAATCTGGCAGCCAGGCACTGGGACGGAATAGGGAAACCACAGCCAAGTTGAACCCGCAACCTTCAGATTCAGAGTCAGGTTAGCTAACCCCGTAATAAAACGCTTCTTGGAGCATCGTTCATCTCGTGCAGAGCAACGACATCCACGAGTCTTCGTTCACGTGGCGAACTGGCCAACTCCCAAGCACGCGCGCAGCTTAGAGAGACAAGTTATTTCGAAGCATCGCCGGACAGGACATTCATCAGAAAGAGTTGGTACGATGCATAACTTGAGAGAGAATCATATCGAGAACTGATCTGGAGACAAGACAGACCTTTAAACACGCGTATACAACTTGTGTGAAAATTGCGGTTTGTAACACTGGGGTTTCCTAGGGAAATAAAAATTGTGAAGAAAATAGAACGGCAATTTTGTTTATGGATAACCGTTTGGTCGCAGCGGCGCCGTGAACATAGGGTATATTACTACCACTACACAAAGAAGCTGTTGAACCCAGACGTTTTGGCCACTTGCGACGTGGTGGCCCTGTACCGTGGCCTTCAAGATCTCCAGGCCTGTACGGTCACCTTGAGGAACTTGTCTACAAGGATACACCAAACGACAGTGCAGATATAGCGGCAAAACTTCATGCCGTGATTACTGCAGTTGATGAGATACTGAATAATGTGTATAGGCTGTTCACGGTAAAGTGAGCACTTTTGAAATCAACCTTTGTAAAATGTCACTGTCCATATCTGCGTCTATAATAACAGGCACGCTGACTGGAATGAGTACAGTAAAGTTGGTAACGACACCAGAAAAGTAGTTCTGTACTCTAACGTTAAACAAATTTTGATGGTTAAACATTTACGAGAACTGAAATTATTTATTTAGCTCTATGTTTCCTTTAATGCATATAAGCGTAAGAATAACAAAATTAGGAAATTATGTGCCTTTACTATAATTTTACACTTTCACTTGACGGACGCATGACTAAAGTGATCAGGCCCATGGTAATGTTAATTTTACATACGGCGGAATAATACATAGAGCGCGTGCAAGTAGATCTTAAGCAGGGCTTTCGAAAGTGCTCAGTTTACAATGACCAACCTTTAAGTAATGTTTTGCGGCTGGCGTCCGCATGCCAGCAGATGGACGGCGCTCACTCTGAACATCTGATATTGAAATCTAGTCCGTTTAACAAAGTGTTGTGGAAAGCTAATTCGGTTCTTATGCTTGTACTGTAGAGTGGTGTGTATTAGTGAGTACTGTCATCACATTATGAAGCACATAGAGAATTTTTCAATGCATATAATTCACTGCCTTTCTCACAAAACTACTGTGTAGCTGGTGCTGTGCTCCACACACGAGCATACACTTACTTGATTCATGGGGCCTCTGAGACCAAACGACTGTGTATTTGAGTTACTTTTGTGATTGACTCATATTAACAGACACGGTGTTAACGACTGCGGGCCGATAGAAAACCTGCATGAAAACTAGCACCGGACTCCACGCTGCCTTGTCAAATTGCCAATACGCGAAAGCAAATGAACGAACAACAGTGTCTCTAATGAACAAAAGACTGCGGAGTCAAACCTATGAATCGTTAATCTCGTGATATTTTCCTGGCCCTCTGCATAACGCAAGCCATATGGCATGTGGAGGTTTGTGTGAACGAGGCACATAATCGATGGAACGCAATTGAGAGTGACGCTAACAGGCGCTTCTAATGCGATATCGCCTCTATTTGCAAGACACTGAACTGGCATGCAAATTTCCGTAGTGTAGCACGTAACTGTGGCACTTAAAGCAGTACTCTTATCATTTTATTCGTGGAAAGTGTGTGGAAAACTTCACTGCAGTCGCACATTGCAGCGTTACACGTATCTGACAATCATGTTTACAGAGACTGTCGTGCCGTTTGTAAAACTATTTCTGCTAAAAATAAATAAAATTATTTTATCATTACATGTGACGTCTTGGAAGTTGCCTGAGGCATGAGTACTTTTCTTGGATAAACATGCTTGGATTAGAGTAGATCATTTCTTATAAACACGTGCGTTTTCATCACGCTGCAAAGCAACTTAATCGCCTGCTAGGGGGGCGCATAACTTCAATACACGGGCACTGACTGGTCTTGCAGGTATCCTTCCACAAATCAGATTTCTTGCGAATGGCACCAAAAAAATTCTTGAATGCTACCAGTTCGGAGCGGATACGCCCTTCCATAACTCGCCTGTCGATTGCCGGGAGAAGCAGCTGAGAGCGACTCTGGTGCGACCACAAGCCGGCTTGATCGTTGATGATAAATCACTGGCAATAAGGATATTATGGCGATTATATCCGCTGGCCCCCGGGGCTTCCTCCCCTCTCCCCCTTTTATCTCTTGCGTTACCATATCCTCTACACCTCCGCCTGCTTCCGGTACGCTCGCCACAGCTGAGGCGCACGCGTCCCATTATTTCGGTACCTGTAGTGGGATAAAACCTTTACTCCACGTCACGTTATTACAAGCTTACAACCCCCAGAGCAAACACCAAAGACAACTCTATATCAAGCAACCATAAAAGCAATACAATCACGCAAGTCTGTAGACTACGTAACTACGACAACATATCCCCATTTTATAGGTTTAATCGAACAACTGGACTCCGTACACGGGTACTTTTTGGGAGACCAGCTGGGAGTGAAGAGCTGAACTGTTGAAGGTACCAGCATAGGGTACGTAACTACGACAGTGTGCAAGCTCTCAGTCAATAAGCGAGCACAATAACTAATCCAGGAGTTTTACAGACAGTTGAATATTAAAATATGCTTTGTAGTCTTACTTTTGCCTCTTAAACAACACAGCATACAATCTTCATATCCATTTGGCCCTTGCCGCTCGCTGGACAACGCAAGCCTACATAAAGTCGGACGGAAACTCTACCATCCCGGGCACACACTTTTGTGAACACCTTCCTCAGCTTGACCACACACGGAGGTGAAACTGCCGCTTACATCGCAAAATACTGGAACGCCGTTTGTAGTAGGGGCGTGAGGGTTTAACTTCACCACGGTCACTGGCAGGCGTAGTGCCATAAGATGAACCTGGGAAAGGTCTAAAGCAGGAAGATATAAAATGGTGTTGCAGTTTAAAGTGTGGAGCACATGCTCCACAATCTGCTCCACAATCGCTCCACAATTGTCGAGCCAATACTGTGCTGTGATTGGTCCACACGTAGCTCCACATTCTCTCCATAATCCATTCAACTAACTCCACCCCTTCACCTATGGGGCTTTTCACTTCATTTTGCTCAATCGTAGTCCCATAAGATTAGCCTAGCACCGAAATCGCTGCGAATACCAATTCACCTTGCTCTACAATCTGCTCCACAATCGCTCCACAATTGTGGAGCTAATACTGTGCTGTGATTGGTCCACACTTAGCTCCGCAATCTGCTCCGCACTGCTCCGCAATCTGCTCCACAATCTGATCCAACCCTTAACCTATGGGGGGTTTGATTTCACTTTTAGAATGACATGTGGATGGGGGACGGATGTAATCCCATAAGATTATCCTAGCCCTGGAATCTGCTCCACACTGCTCTGCAATCTGTTCCGCACACTGCTCTGCATGCTCCAACCCCTTCCCCAACCTGAGCTATATTGTGATTACTTCTGGATTATTTATTCTGAAAACCTGTACACTATCACCCCTATCCCCTACCAACAATCCCCCTCACTCATCATCCTCCTCTCTTCAGATATGGTTAACACTCTCCCCACACCTCCCCCATACACTCCTTCCCAGCGAGGTAGGCTGTGTTCAGTTCCACACTTGCTTGGTAGGCAGTAAACAACTGCAGATATCTTGACAATTATAACTTTTGCAGTAAACATACCACAAATAAGAAAGTCCTCTTTGAAAACAATTATGGCACACTAAATTACAGAAACATTCTTTGTCGCCATCAATGTGCATTCTTAATGTGGATTCTTTGTTCTGACATGCTACAGGGTATCATTGGGGGGGGGGGATGCAGCGAGGTACCAGCACAGGTGGAACAGGTGGTCTTCCTCTTCTTACAGCAGCTGGAATGTTGTCATTGAGTGTTAGCATTCTCATCATGCCAATATTGTAATATTTGCACCTCTCTCTCTCATGTTAAAACCCTGATCACCTTCCTCACTCCAGTAATTTAATAAATCATCCATATTTATGTCTTTCTGGCATTTAACATGCAAATGCCAACCCCGCGACAGTGACCTGTATTTCTAATGCTGCCACTCCATGCTGGGGCCCTATCACTGGATGTACTTCTGAGCCCCATCAAGCTGCCACATCCGGGCGATAAGCAACTTCTGGTCACAACCAAGCACAATACACTATTGCAACTGATAACAATATCCTGTTACATGCAACACACACAATTGCATACATGTTGGCCAATATAAACTTGTGATCCACCAACTTAAACATAATTACTCCCTTCAGAAGTGGTAAAGGGATCACATCGAGTGGGGAAGAGGGGGGGAATGAATTTAACCCTTCTCGCATATCTTTTATCAATCTAATGTTACTTATATATATTTCTGTATACCATGTTGGATGTTTCCCTAAGGAAGCTCCATAAATTTCGCTATTAATTTTAATAATAGGATTTTTGAACGGTGCACTTTCTAGTATCGAGTGTGATATCCTTTATGTGTATTTATATCACTCTGTATATTTAATAGCATAAAATTTTTTTTTTAGATATTCCCCCCTCAATACACACCCTTTTTAATATAATGGAACAGAATATAACAAATGCGAAAAAAAAGTCTCCGTACAATTCGTACCTACAAAATATTTATTTACAAAATAATCAAAATTGCATAACACATAATCACCAATTGTGCAATTGATTTTTGCTCATCGCCCGGAAGTGGCATATTGGTGTGGCCCAGAAGTACATCCAGTGATAGGGCCCCAGCATGTAGCAGTAACGTTAGAGATACAGGTTGCTGCCCCAGAGTTGACATTCACATGTTAAATGCCGAGCGAGTAGGTTGAATTAGTAGTTGTGGGCTGATCCTGAATTTTTCTGTTTTTGGTTTTATTGTGTTCTTGCCTTCTTTTGAGGTATGTATCTGTGTTGCATTAATAGTTTAATTCCTTTTGCACATTATATTAATTTTTACGATTATTAACAGTATTAATTATATATTTTAGCAGATTTCATCCTGACATGTATCGGAGATGCATTCGTTCTTCTGGTTATTACCTGAGGAATGTTTATCATAATATTGTTTCTTTTACTAAGGATGTCAATAAAGATTATAGGTCTTGGCCAGTTAAGATCCTTGATGTAGAAGAGAGCTATATTTTGTTGTCTTTTTTGTACCATTTTGGTCTTCAAGAATAACTACTACTACTCTTCAGAAGGTCTCATGTCGAGAAGGAGCTTGCACCAAAGGAGATTAGTGAGATTGATCCAAACAGGATAATCTGTTGGAAGACTTTTCCAGTTCATGATGGCAAGGCACGCAATACTGCTGTAATTAGTGTTTTTGACAATGTGTCTATGTATTCACATAAGAAGATGAAGATGGAACTTGTTAATCAGAGTTGGTTGTATCGGAAATTAGTTGGTACTACTGGTGACATGCATATTCTTGGTCATGTGGAATTGTTTTTCAATCTCTGATACACATGCATTCACGTATGTATACTAAGACCCTCACAAAGTCTACGAATATCAGACGAATTAAAGTCAAGAAAATCAAACTCCTTGAATAATATAACGTCATAGAATTGATCATACATATCCCCAAACACAAACTTACCCTTGTCCGGATAGAATACACGACAACCTCTAATCATGGTCTCAATACACGTACTCTTACCCATATTCGAAAAACCATACAATTAAAGCTGTTTTTTTTTTTTTTGTATCCACCCCTCATTGATCCAAGAGTTCCACCATATAGCACACTCTTCGTACCAACACGTATACGAATCTGTCAGTAACAATATGAAACCCTGCTTTTGCTAGCCTGATACTCATTAAAACAATATGCCAAATACTTGTAATATTGTGGATGTTGACGAACGAAAGGATCATTATAACTAAAACAACACATATGCTCCAGCCCCTGATAACACTAAACATTAAAGTGCAAAGTTCCAGTAGTTACATTTTACAGTGGCTCAACATCCTCCTTCATAATGTACTTCAAAACCTGACGACGATTCATAGACGTCTGTATGTCAGGTCTCCTGCCCATATGAGAAGTCAAAACGGGTCGCTGCCGCCGAGTTGACACTCGCATGTTAAATGCCAAGCAAGTAGGTTGAAGTACAAGGTGCAGGCTGATCCTGGACTTTTTTGTTTTCGGTTTTTCTGTGTTCTTACCTTGTTTTGAGGTATGTATCCATGTTGTATTAATAGTTTAATTCCTTTTTGCATATCATGTAGAATTGTTTTTCAATCTGTGATTATGTGTACTATAAAATTATGTACATGTCGGAGTATACATATAATGTATTTTCTTCTGGGTGAATATTTCTTTGGGTTTTCTCAGAGTCCTTCCAATCGTGAAGGTTTTATGATTTTTCTGCGAAATTAAAAGTTTGGTATAAACTATGTTTTATGTAGTCGATTTTGAATATAAGGTTAAGATCTTATTATATCAGCCATGGAAAAGGTTAACACTTTTCATTATAATAAAACATTTTTGTAATTGTCAGGTTGGTTGAGCAGTTTAAGATGTTAGATTTAAGCTCTGGTTCCTTGTATGGAAGCGTAGGATCGAGTCCCACACCTGGCAAATAACTTTTTAAGATATATATTGAGATTGTTGATATGGTGTTATTCGCCTTTCATATGTTGTTCGATTAAGAGCTCTCTTTCTCTGACCAAGTTCGAGTGATACTTAAACCAATTGTTCTGTTGTGAAAACAGCATATAAGCATATGTTCTGTATGAATGTTTTCCCTTCTTCGATAGTTGTGATGAAAGGTAAATCGTCACAAGTGGAATCATCTAATGATAGTGTAAGCTTTTGTTATAAGAAAACAGTAACAATAGGTGAAGACATACCATCTGTAACACCTTCAGCGCATGTTTCTCAATATTTTCTAGAAGCGTTACAGAAACAAGCAATATTTTCAACTGAATGCAAGCATATAAATAGCCTCTCATTTATAGTTTTACATTAGAACATTACATTATGTTATGTTAGTATGTTACATTACATTAGCATGTTATGTTACATTATTATGCTGTTACCTTATGTTATATTACATTAGTATGTTACATTGCATTATGTTACATTGTATTATATTATGTTACATTGTATTACATTAGTATGTTGTGTTATGTTACATTATGTTATACTGTGTATTTCTGTGGAAATGAAGGTTATAAAACGAAACGTAAATCTTCATGTAATTGTAAATATGAAATAAAATGTAATTGAACAGAATCATGGCATTATTTTACCATCAAATATACATTTTATAATAAGCAGTCCTCCTTCATGTGGAAAAACGCGTGTTATTATGTCGCTATTGTAACATCCAAATGGACTTAAATTTGAAACGTAAATGTGTTTTCTAAAAAAATACAAGTGAAATATCAACAAATTAGAGACTATTTTGTCACTAATTGAGGGAATGTGATACTTTCCTTTTACAAATAAAGAAGATATCGTGTCTGCGAATGAATGGCAAAGATTGGTTAAGATTGGTAAAGATTTGTAAGGATTGATGGAAAGGATGTTAAAAGATTGGTAAAGACTGGTAAAGAAAGATTGCTGCGTGTGAATTGGTGATAAGGTGAGCTCTCGGATTCTGTAAATGAAGTTATGGCAAATGAGGTGCATGAAATAAAAGAAATTGTTATAAATATAAGTTTGAATAATAAATGAATATATCAAACAATTGCAATATAAAGTGAATTTTAACGTTAAATTTATAAGCAAATATTGTGTAAGAGATGAGACGAGTCTAACATTAGTATTTACTATAGAAAATGTTCTCTACTAAATGGAATATTATGTGTGTGTATAGGTAAGGGTTGGCAGAATATTTGAACGTATGTTCTTCCCAATACAGGTATTTGTTTTCACAATGTACCCGACCAAGATATAAACATTCTTTATTTTTTGTATGTGAACTGTAAATGGATATAGTTTTTGAGAGTTTTGCATATAAATATTTTTTTAATTAATAAATTATAACACTTATTGATCTGTTAAATTATCCGGGAATGGTTTCTAAATTTGGTATTTTCTTCCTTGTATGTTACTATGTTCACAAAAAGTGTAAATGGATGTTGTGATTAGCAAAACCCCAGTGTTATCAAGTGATGTAGGTTTTAGGCATTTACTTCATTCTCTGTGTGTATATATGTGTGTGGATGGGCTTGAGTGTGTTTTGGAGTATATTATGATTATTTTGGGTTAATTTTGGTTAATTTTGAGCTAACCTGGGTTACTTTGGAATGATTTGGATTAATTTTCTGTCAACTGATTTATTAGGTGGAGTGGGTTTGCCATTTGGAATATTTTAGGTTCTTTGTGTGTGAGTTCGTGTTATTCTGTGTGTATGTATGTTTAAAATGATCTATGTAAATTTTGTTGTATTGAAGTAGCTTGTTATATGTGTTCTTTGAATAATAAGGAGCTATTTTTTAAGAAATAAGGAACAAATATTTAGAACTGAGATGTGATTTTTGAGGAATAAGGAACAATTTGTGAGGAATAAGGAACCATTTTTGAGGAATAAGAAACATTTTGTTAGTAATAAGAAATATTCTTTAAGGAATAAGAAACAATTTTTTGAATAAGGAATGATTTTTGAGGAAAAATGAATGATTTTTGAGGAATAATGAATTCATTTTGAGGAATAAGGAATGATTTTTTGGGGAATAATGAATGATTTCTGAGAAATAAGGAACAATTTTTAAGGAATAAGGAATGATTTTTGAGGAACAATGAATGATTTTTGAGGAATAAGGAATGAATATTGAGGAATAAGAAACAATTTTTGAGGAATAAGGAATGATTTTTGGGATTGAGGATAAAGGATTGAGGATTGATACGTAGAGTAGAAATTTCATACATGCTTATGTTGAATGTGTTATTTCTAAAGTGTACGAATTTTTAAAAAAGATTTTTATAACAGTATGCTTTAATTGCATGTATGTTATGCTGTTTGTGATTGTGTAGCCTTCCTGGGTAAAGCACTCACTTGCAAATTTCCCACGAGACCGTTGTTCGCCTTCCAGAGATGAATTTGGACTGATATAGGCCTGATAGGGTTAGTATATGTGGTTCTTTGTAGTCGATGAAAGGTAATAGATGTGTAGAGAGATGATGAATGGTGTATGGGAGTTGAATATAGACTGAGATCGTTAATGGAAAGGCATATTGTTTAGGTGTTTGTTGTGTAGTGTGTTGCAAGCTTCGTGTATAAGTTATGAATAATATCAAGCATGTCGGATGTTGGTTTTTGCTATGGTAAGTGGTATATTTAGAGTGAAATCAAACATGATAGTTATTCAATATGTAAATACTAGTAATAATAAGTGAGTTTCGACTTGCAATGAAGCAATGAGTATGTTCTTAAACCTATAGTTGAATTCCTTTCTTGTTTGCTGTTATTCATCTCTCGATGGCTGTTTGGTTTCACCTCATTACATTCTTACAACTTGCATTTAGATATTAATTACACCAATACTTTGGTTAATTTACTTGATACGCGTTTAAAAGAAATATTTACTTATCTTGTATGGTTCTTGAATCACTATGTATATACTCCTTATATGTGAATATTCTCGCTAAGTATGTATTTTTGTTATTTGAACATACATATTTTACGGTTGATAATTGATAACGTGTGTGCTCAATTCTCCCGATGTAAGCCTAAACTATCATGACCGATACCATTTTTTTATAGTTTCTCAAAATGTTGCGCTGCATAGATAAGAATTAAACATGGTGTTCGTCGGAAGTTTGCGAGAATTTGTTAGCCATTCACAAAACAATCTTCCTAGAGTAATTAAAAAAGATTTAAATGTTTTTGGTTATGATAGGATATGTTAGGTAATGCATTGACTTGTATTATATAAAGTTGTTGTTTGTTACATAATGAGTAATTAGCATGTTTGTTATTATGCTATATTAAATTAGCATGTCTTTAACTTAATTATATATATATAAAGAACGTTAATTATAACGAATTATTTAATAATTAATTTTTCAGATGAGTGAGTTTGAAGAAATATCGCACATACTCATTCATATGCATGTATTTGCCCCGTTGGTTCATGAAACAAAGAATATGTTAGTATAACTATGCATGCCTGCATTTAGGTTGAAGTATTGACTAAATCAGTATGTATGCTTGATTTGTTATGCTTTTTAAAGTATATAAACATAGTTACAGGTAAACAAAACTTAGGCTTCTTATGAGATGAAAGCTGGTTTGTGTAAATACTTGTTACACAGATAAGATCAAAGTATTCTAGAATGATCGAATCAACTGTTAAAAAGAGCAAATCTTAACAAACATTCTTCGATTATGGATTTTTTCATTAATAAGCATGTTTTGATTACTATGTATAATATGGGATAGCATGATTTGAGTGTGATGAGTGTTTTATTTGGATCTTAATCTGGTTTTAAATGATGTTATATAGTAAATTAGAAAAACGGACTCTTGGTAAGGCTTTTTTCTTTTTGGATATCATTATACTTTAGAATGAGTATGTGATAATGTGTATTGGAAGACAGAATATGGAGATTTGATAATTTGTGTTGTATGATAGTTTTTTATTTAGATGTTGATTATTATTTTTTCTTGTAAAGTTTGATGTGAGGGGTTTTGCAAGTTGGGTGTTATGTTGATAGCAATATAGTTTGAAGTGGTTTCATAATATGATCGTGACTGTTTTTGTATGTTTCGTTCATTTCAGTTATATTATATGTTGATATAGTTGTCAAGTATTTCGTTTTGCTTGTAAATTTTGATGGTATGGCATTTTGCGGTTGCGTGGTATGATATGTGCAAATGAGTTGTGAAAGTGTGTGTGTTTTGGAGTAGAATTTGTTTGTTTTGCGTGAATTTTGGGTTGATCTGGGTTAATTTGGTTCATTAGGAGCAATTCTTGGGTGGAGCAGGTTTGCCAATTGGAATATTTTAGGTGTTTTGTATGTGTGTGTGTTTCATGAATTGGTGCCTGTAGCTTTGGTATATGGGAAATTACGAATTAGTATGCTTATAAAAGGGTTTTAGGTGTGTTTGACCTTGTAGTCTTGTTTGTTGTTGGGGTTGATGTGTGTGTTATGAACTTGGTGACTGTAGCTTTGGTATATGGGAAATTCTGAGTTAGTATGCTTATAAAGGGATTAAGGCATAATTAACCTTGTTAGAAAGGGCTTAGTGTCTAAATGACTTTACCATTGTTGGATAACGGATACAATGCCTAAGTTACGAATTTGATGATTGTAGCTTTGGTATATGGGATTTACGAGTTAGTATGCTTATAAAAAGGTTTTAGCTGCATTTGACCTTGTAATCTTGTTTGCTGTTGAGGTTTATGAGTGTGTGTGTTTTGCTATTACATGATGAAATGGTTTATCAGAGTAATTCATTGAAATATTCTGTCTGTGGTTGTTGGTAGATGTTGCAATCGCATACACAATTGGTTTTTCCTGTTAGGGTACGTTGAACTGACAGGAATAAAACAGGAACTGTTTTCGCTTGAAAATATCCTATGGACATTATGTTTATGGTAAGGTTTTAGTTTTGAGCTGTCGTTCCTCGGGAGTGTACATATGTCTCGCTACATATAATGTGCATAATTGATAAGTGTGTATATTGAATGCTAGCATATTGCAAGTGTAATACCTTCCACAACTAATAATAATATAAAAAATAATACTAATTCTGCAACAAAGAAAAGTTATATGACAAGTTTGGCTGTTTTGCTGAGAGCATATATTACTTTGCCGAATGTTTAGTTGTTAATTATTCATGTGTGTATGTGCATACCTACTAAATATTCATTGGATGTTTATGCAATTGTGGATTTTCATGACTATGTTAATTACACGATTTCATCCTATGACTGCATTTCTCTCCACCATTCTCGACCTTCGACAGTTGACATCGAACATATAACACGTTAGTTGAGCAGTAGACAAAGATCAGGTAATATGATAGACAGAAATCGTACGTGAGTGCTTAAAATTGCATTTCCCAGATTTTTTTAAAACTACTAAGGGAGTCCCCTGGGAATCAATTTCAGTAACCCAAAACATTACGTTACATTAATTACTATAAGCAGGAATACAAATCAACACTCAATCTATGTTAAATTCGGATATAAAATAATATTAGGTGTTCTGAAATCGATAATTCGTAATGACCATTATATTACGTAAGTCTAGCACCTACCCTAATCACAAAAAAAATTTGATTAAAATCGTTTTTGTGATTAGGGTAAAAAATTTGATTAAAATCGGAAATGAAATAGTATTAAATTGGTAAATATGTCCTTGATGAGCATGAACTTGTTGAGTTTATGACTAACTGTATTTATAAAAGGACTTAAATGTATAATTGACCTTGTCAGAAAGGGTTTAGGGACTAAATGACCTTACCATTATGTTGTATGTCAGGTACGGTGTCTATGTTATGAATTCGATCCCTATAGCTCCAACGATTCGGAAATTGTGAGTATATTTATAAAAGGGTTTATACGCGTAATTTACCTTGGTAGAAAGATTTTAGGGCTTAAATGCTCTTACCACCGTGATGGATATCGGATACGGTGTCTATGTTATGAAATTGATCCCTATAGCATCAACGGTTTGGAAATTATGTCTATATTTATAAAAGGGCTTAACTCAAAATTGATCTTGCTAGAAACTCTTTAGGACTTAAAACGACTTGTTGAAAAGTAAACGATGCGTTCGATGCGAACTCAATGTAATCTATTCATCGAACTTGCACGCTACCTAGCGGTCGATGGTGGCATCAAGAGACATCAGCGCTCCTGGCAGTTAACTCGACAACTAGGATGATGGCCTATGATGACGACAGCAGTGCTGCCGACCAAGCAAGTGTGGAACTGAACACAGCCTACCTCGCTAAGAAGGAGTGTATGGGGGAGGTGTGGGGAGGATGTTAACCTTATCTGAGGAGAAGAGGATGATGAACGGAGGGGTTGTAGGTAGGGAAGAGTGGTGATAGTGTACCAGGTATTTAGAATAAATAATCGGAGGAGAAGAGAGCCTAGAATTTCGCAGCAGAAACCCAATTAATTCCAGAAGTAATCACGACACAGTTCAAGTAGGGGAAGGGGATGGAGCATGCAGAGCCGAGTGCGGAGCAGATTGCAGAGCAATGCGGAGCAGATTGCAGAGCTAGGATAATCTTATGGGATTATGCCCGTCCCCATCCATATGTCATTCTAAAAGTGAAATGAAACCTCCCGTATGTGAAGGGGTGGATCAGATTGTGGAGCAGATTGTGGAGCGAATGTGGAGCTATGTGTGGACCAATCATAGCACACGATTAGCTCCGCAATTGTGGAGCGATTGTGGAGCAGGTTGTGGAGCAAGGTGAATTGGCATGCGCAGCGATTTCGGCTCTAGGTTAATGTTATGG
The DNA here is from genome assembly GCA_029891345.1 of Dryococelus australis. Classification (NCBI taxonomy): domain Eukaryota; kingdom Metazoa; phylum Arthropoda; class Insecta; order Phasmatodea; family Phasmatidae; genus Dryococelus; species Dryococelus australis. Next base: position 135,117,119 of record CM056996.1, read on the forward strand.
GACTACGATTGAGCAAAGTGAAGTGAAACGCCCAATAGGTAAATGGGTGAATCAGATTGTGGAGCGAATGTGGAGCTAGTTGAGATGCTAATTGAGATGTTGAGTGAAGAGCTAAGTGGTCCATCTTTTCCAGCAGTTGAGGTGTTAAGTTAATCTTATGGGACTACGTCTGCAATGTCAAGGTCAAGATAAAATAAAGTGAAGTGAAACCCACCGGGGTGTTAATTGAGGTGCTAAGTGAGGTGCTGTGTGAGGTGCTATGTGAGTTACTATGTATGGACCAATCACAGCACAGGATTAGCTCCACAATTGTGGAGCGCCGTTCGCCAATCAGAATATCGTAACCTACTCACCAGCCGACAGCCAAGCCAATAGGGAACATTTCGCAGCATGCAGTAACCAATCAGGCACAAGATCCGTTCCCAGAGCCTCACGCAGCCAATCAGAAAATGGATATGCCTACACCAAAGGAACCACCACGAATTTCGTCTCTGCGTGCTTATCTACTGTGCGGCTTGACAATAATATTTATAATTAATTAGCGACCCGCCCCGGCTTCGCGCGGGCGCGATTTACAAATATGGCGTTGTTTAAAAATTGGTTACTGTATGTCATCCTTAAAATATACACATATACTGTCGCGGACTTTTCTGTAGACCGTTATGAGATCTAAAATTCTGTAGTACATTAGTTTGGTGTATCTCTTATGGTTTAGTCAGCGTAAGCCATGTAAGCGACCGAAAAGCGGCCTTTTCCGACTTGATTAGAAAAGGTCGACATTTCTCTACTATCCTCAGATTAAATATTAATGTATTATATTCCTAAACCTTCCTCAAGAAATTCCCTAAATGATGGTGAAAACCGCATCAAAGTCCATTAAATACTCTAGAAACCTCATCAGAATACACAGCCACACGCGGCCGGGCGACTTTGTTTTATACTATGTAAGGGAGTCATGATCACTAACGTTTTGAGTCCGTTTAATACATGGCGGTACGGCATGCAAAGTTTCAGATGTCCTGTTTATCTAAAAAAAAAAATAATAATAAGTCTGTTCTTGATGCCCTAAGTAAGTCTAGTACTCACGCGGTAATTTGTGTAGTAAAAGAATGTCAGTATTTTGCATGTGCAGCAAATCCGATGGCTGTGCTGACCTTTTATATTGCATATCTGATAATCTAGTACGGGGCGGCCTACATTTCAGACTTTGGCTACGTTTTGGACGAGCGTGTCTGCTTTAATTTATCACTAGCTTAAAAAATGTCCGTCTGAATAGTTACTGCATAGTATTCCATTATACTTTTTGTTTTCATTAGAATGTTTAACATTATAAATTCTAATATGTATGGAACAGTGAATCAGGATAAGTATAAACAAAAATACGGACTTTTGAGTAATAAACAGTTATCTGTTTTTGCCCCCCGTAATAGTCTTCCAAAATGATAAAACATCAAAGCGAAAAATTGACGGAAAAAAAATACACGAAAAAAATAGCTTGTTATGTACCATAATTACGGTATGTTTTTGATCTTGACCCCTTAACTTCCCTCTCCCCTTTCCAGCTTATTTTTTTACTTCACCTCTTGACCGTCGTCTGCGGGCTGGTGGCTGATTTGTTGCTTTATTTACCATAGACTTTTATTGCTTTTTTTTCGCCAACGAGATTCCGAGTTTTTATTTGAAAGTCTAATTACGCAAATTGCATCTTTAAAGATGATATTGGATGTGGGCCTCCATAAAAGAGAGACTCCGTATTCAAATGAAATAAGAGCCAAGAGTCGATTATCCCCCTCCTGGTAATTAAGCCTGTAACCCGATAATAGGGTTCGTGAATTCAAAGTACCCATTCTCATGTGCAACGAGGGCCTGAGGTATAACCAGCCAATAAAACTCTGATAAGATGCTTCTCTCACAAAGCTACGTGCGTATCGCGTTTTAAATGAGGTAGCCCTCTGTCAGATGTAACGATAGGATAATTTTCACATCTAACTGGTACATTTAGTAAACTCCCTGAACCGAAAAGAAACATTGAATTTGAATAAGTTCCGTAAATGTGTCAGCACAAGCGAACTTACATCACACTCACCAGAACGTTTATGACGTCGATGCTTACAGAGGTTCATTATTCCCTGAAAATTTCTACTAGGACTCGTCGGCCAATCGCGATCTGCTTGTTCAAGGTTACAGCGCCAACTGGTATCGGTCTGTCTCCCCCCTTCTCGGGCTCGCATTCTACTTTTTGCACATCGAAGTCGCGCTTACTTGACTTCCCAGCAACATGCAACCCCTCCATAAAGTGAGCACTTTAGAAATGAACCCTAGAAAAAAAAAGTGACTGTCCCTGCATGCATATAGTTTAATGGGCGCTATGAGTGACATTCGCCCAGTAAACTTGGTAACGATGGGTGGAAAGTAGTTCCATATATTAACATCGAATAAAAAGGGGTAGGTAACGACTTGTGATAACTTAAAATTATTTCTTTCGCTTTCTGTTTTTCTTTTACATGGAAGTACAAAAAGTTGTAGTTGTAAAGTATTTACTTTCTTAATAATTTCACAGGTTCATTTGACCGACGCATGAATAAAGTGATAAGGCCCATAGCAGTATTAATTTTACATAAGGCGGAGGAATAAACAACGTGTTTAGAAGGATATCCTAAGCAGAGCTTTCAAAAGTGTTTATTTTACCGTGAACACCCTATAAACATGAAACACACAGAAGAAAATTTTCGTGCCACAAGTTTCAATATCTCATTGGGGCAGCGGTGGTTAGACTACTCGCTTCCCACCTAGGCGAACCGAGTTGGATTCCCGGCAAAGTCATTTCCGGATTTTCGCATGTTGGAATCGTGCCGGACGATAACGCTGGTCAGCGGGTTTTCTCGGGGATCTCCCGTTTTTCTTGCCCTTTCAATACGGTGCTGATACATACCTCGCTTCACCCTCATCGGATCTAAAGACCCTGATGTTAAGAGCCGCCCAAATCTCTTCACTAACTCACTCTTAAGGTTACAGGTGTAGTTGCCTACACATGTGAGGCTCCAAGAATTAGACTGAAGAAACATGAAGTATACCGCGGCTGTGCGCAGACCTCGTTGCGGTAGAAAAAAATCGCGAATACTGCGTCCAAGAACTACACGAGAGAGTCCTATAGTTGTTCACGGCAAGATGTAATAAAACTTACAATTCAATTCAGTATACTGTCGATGCAACAACTCTCTTCTCCAGTTTTGCTGTTCTTTTCGCCCTGAGGTAACTTTAGCACCCCACTCGCATCTTCAAGTCTTTCAAGTATTGCTTTAAAAAAAAAAACCTTCTTTCGGCCCGTTTTAACGGCTTGTCTTCAAGAATTTTAGGCAGGAATGCACTCTCTTATGACATATCCATTAACAAAACTGCCCGTTTTCCCATTTATTTTAATAGCCTTCTTTAATTTTTCTCTCCCATCGACTATTCTTAATTAGTTTTCTTTCCTCATATTATAGTTACACAATATAATTAATTATTTATATGCAGTTTAAGTTTCAGCTTTGGTGTTATGAGTTTTGCACTTTATACCGACTTTCTGAATTGAGTTGGTAAAGCTACACAGCCCTCGCACGCTTAACTCTCAGCTGCGTATAGGCTAACTACTTGTGTCTGCCCTTAATTTTACTGATAATGCCAAATATGTTGGTTTGATAAAACCTTAAAAGCGTTTATTACTCAGAAAACTAAGAGAAAATCAGCAAAATATAACTAAAAGATAGCTTTAAATTTAGCAACCATTGCAATTAAAACGTAAGTCATTTACAAGTTACTATTGGAAAATAATCGTGCCTTAACTTAAGAGTGGGATGGACCCCGCATTTTCTGTAAAATATTAGTTGTTTGCGCGAATACGCGTATTTCGGCAAATAAATGTACTGCAAATATGACTTTTTGTCAGAAAAGATAAAAACGATTATCTATGACCCTATTTTTTTTTAGTTTTGTCATATTAAGTGTATTCTTGGAGAAAAAAATTCATGAAATGGTCAAATATCGCATTTTTAAAGCTAGCCTATGCAGTTTCCTTAAGCGGTAAGATAAAAGTACGAAGATACGGGCGTAGTTTAATCTGTGGACTTTCATCGCATGTAATAAAAGCCCACTGTTACAGATCTAATCTGCACAGTGCAGCATTACGTCGGAAACACTGCACGTCTTACGCGTAGGAGCGATGAGGCGCTAGAAGTGCGTGTTAGTGTCGCCCGTATCGCTCGCTCGCTTCTTGACCTTGGACGCGGGTATCCACCCCACTCTTAAAAAAAAAAAAAAAAAAAAAACAGAAGTTACTGGGTAACAAGTAACTTCGGATAAGATGCTCACCTCCTCTGGTTGATAGATTATGGCGCAAAACTATCAGGCCTGTGCCAACAGCTCATACGAATGATGTAACCAAACGGCCATGAACCGGAATGTAATTGATATGTTGTCCTAGCTCGCTGGCTCAGCACTCCGTTGTTTGGCCGCGTGTGTCATCCTGTCATTCTGAACAGTATAAAACATCTGCTTGGAATCACACTTCCACGAAACTAAAGGCTGTTCACGGTAAAATGAGCACTTTTGAACGCCCTGCTTAACATCTAATTGTATTCAGGTTGTGATTCTTCCGCCTTATGTAAAATTAACATTGCCATGGGCCTCATCACTTTATTCATGCGTCGGTCGTGTGAAACGGTGTAATTATTAGATAAGTAATTATGTTACAAATCTGTTCATTTTTAACACTTCGGGACATATAAAATAAATAGAAAGTGTAAGAAATTATTTCGGTTGTCACAAATGGTTACCTAACACTTTTAATTTGACGTTAATACATAGGACTTCTTTCTCTCAATCGTCACCAACTTTACTAGGCGCGTACAACTCAGTGCGCCCGATTAAAATATGCCCAGGTAGGAGCAATGACTTTTTTCTAAGGTTGATTTTGAAAGTGCTCACTTTATTGTGAACCGCCTTTAATGTGGCTATGCGGTGCCACTCATACCTGAATACCTACGCCTGTCCTTCCCCAATAGGGAAAACACATTACATTTTACACAGTAAAAAAAAAATCTTGTAACTTTTACTCAGAAATTCTTTGTAATTTTACACATGCTTGTAACAATACAAAGATTTCTCTTGTAAAACTACTCGTGTGCAAAAGTACAAGGGCCGTGTTTGTAATATACCTCAAGAAATGTTTGTAGTATACTGACTCGTTTCCACGAGCTTCTACTCAACAACGTAAAACCGTATATATGCAGCTGTTTGTGCAAAAACTATGGGTGATGTAAAGTGTAGCTGCGTGCAAAAAGAACTGAATTGCAAATTTGAATAACGTAAAACACTAAAAACAACTCAAATAATCATAATGAAACGTGACCGAATTATTCTCAATACCTTGTTAAGACCCGTCCAAATGTTTTAACTAAAAAACAGGACTCTTTTAAAACGAAATAAATGTACCTATTCCTCTCAACCAAATAACTTCATTAATGTGGTAGGTACTTGCAGTTATGTTTATTGTAAAAATGTACTTTAAGTTCGTAAGTTAAGTTGGCCGTGTGGTTAAAGGTGCTGCATAATAATATAAGGCGTGTGGGCTCTAAACCCTGTGCGGGCAAGATGTAAATTTTTTTTAATAAATCATATTTTGAAGAAAAAATTGTTTTCTCTGTTATTCATTTATCACATTTGTTTTCTAGAAGAAAAAACATGATTCAATGTACACTTCTCAATAATATCAATTTTAATACTATATTATCTGTTGTAATATTACAAATAGGTGTTCAGCAGATTTTACAAGAATACTTCTTGTAGCTTTGCAAAGTACAAAAAAAAATTTTTAGAGTGTAGATTGTGCACCTACCAAAGCAGATAGGGACCGTTTCCTCGCTAGGAGAAGTCCCTTTACAAAGTGGGGATTGCATTTGTTATCTAGGAATACGCAAACAGTTTTAGTAACTCTCTAACATCGACGTAGGTGAAACTTAAGTTTTCCTTGGTCACGACCGACTTCAGGCTATATTCTTTAATTGCTGCAAATAATATCCTCAGCGCTGTAGCACGAGAGCCACTGCGGCAGACGACTGACTTACTCTACGCACGTCAAGCTAGGAGTGGCAAATTTTTATTATTCGTGTGTGAGTGCGCGAGTCTTTAAAGTACTGGTTCCATTTTGCGGTCATTCTGTTTAATTAACTTTTTGACGACCGTTTGAAAGTAGTTTCGGACGAAAATTTAAGTCTTTCCTGTTACTTCAAGAACGAAGAGTTCGGCTTCTTACGTATATGCGATATTTCCATGCTCTTAAATTTTGCAATAGCACTTTTAATAGAATACTCCCTGCTTTCCGATTTTCCTCAGTTAGTGCAACTAAATCAGTACAACTGATTATACAGATTTCCTGTGTACTTATATATAGTCTAGTAACTTTGCTAACGTTCTCAAAAGCGTAGTAAGATTTTGTGTTGGAAAAATCAATTCTATTGAGCAAAAGGAATTTTCCACACGATTTGCTAGAAAGTGGTAGAGTAGCATTATATATTTGTTTGACCATAATTTTTGGTGGAACTACATTCTAAAATGGAGGAATACTGTCGCTATTACTTAGCGAATTTTGTGCACGCAATATTGAATTTTCCACAAAGTAAGGCTGAATAAAATTTAATGGTTACAGAGAAGTTGCCCATAACACGTACAGAATATGACCTTTCAGGCATATCATACGCGTTAGTTGCGTGTCAAATTTGGGAGCCAGTGCATGAATGGTTCCCGGATATGACGACAGAGGGGGATTATTTTAGGTGCGCTGCCTTAGGAAACGGCGAACTGTGAACTATTAACGCACCAATATTGTGTGAAAGTGGTAGAACGGACCTGATGCACTTCATGCTACGTAAGGACGCCAAAAACAATTTCAATGGCCACTATTTCTTATTTAAAAAAAAAAAAAAAAAAAAAAAAAAAAAAAACTCCCGACATTTTCTAAAACTGTAAATGTCAGGCATCCTGAAATAGTACGAAGTGCATAGTGTCTGGTGAAATTCGCAGCTTACAAGTTCGAAAGTTTTAGGGAAGGAAGAGCACACACACTGATATATGTATATGTTCACCGGTGCAGATATAGTGAGGTACACTCGCAGCAAATCTGAAAAAAAAAAAAAAAAAAAAAAAAAAAAAAAAAAAAAAAAAAGGAGGTCGACAAATCGAAATGCGAACATACGCTCTAAATTCGAATCAATGGGAAACCACTGATTCGTAGTGAAATTCAACTACTCTAATCAGTGAAAATGGCTCCACTTAGAGTCAGTGGAAAACCACTGATTGTTTCAGTGAAAAACTTTCACTTATTGAATTAGTGACGTAAAACAATTTCATTGATTCAATAAGTGACGGCCGACTGTAGTGGCAAATTAAATATTGCTTTGATTGAATTTAGGCAAATAATTACGTGGAATAAACATATTAACGATTGTTTACTATTTATATTGTGCAATTTACTGTAATTTAAAAAAGTATTTAAAAAATTTCGCTCATGGCCGGGATTGAACTAGCGCACCATTCTTCGTTAAGCCGCTGCCATTCTATCTGAGCTATCATACCAAGTTTAAAGTAAGGGAGGTAAATGTATGTGTTATAGTTCCGCTGCGAAATAGTGTAGTTTGAAATTGTATGCTCATACCTTTCGTGTTTGGTTTGATTGGTAATGTTAGGATTGTTTAAACGAATAGTAGGCTATGTATGAGTGAACTCTCTTCATGTGTTCATATTATCTCGTAAAATGGTCTTTTGAAAGACGAAACATGGGTTAGAATTTATTTTGTATTAGTTATAATATTTATTCGTTGTTATTTCACTTGATAAACGTTGTTTAACGGCCATTTTTAAACGATGTTCGACGGCCATTTTTACACGCAGTTTCACTGATACATCAGTAAAAAAATAATTTGAGACGGAGCAAGTTGCTCAGATTTTTCACTGGTCCATCAGTCAAAAATAAACCACTGAGAAAACAGAAGAAAAGATGACATGACGAATCAGTGGAAAATATTACTGTGTCAATCAGTAAAGAAAATACGGCATTTTTTCACTGGTTAATCAGTTAAATTCACTGAAGTGACTGTTGTACCTATCAGTCAGATTCGTTTGACTAATTGAAACAGTGACATGCTCACTGATTCAGATTTAGAGTGTACTTGTGTGCTAGTGTGTATAACGCCGGGCCATGTTTCTGCGCATGCACGTTTTCAGTCGCCATTTTTCAACATAGCACCCCAACCTAACAGGACTACCTACACTAACCTAGGATGGTAGGCGGATACGTATTTTTACAGCCCAAACCGTTCGTTTGGTTGAACGGTTGAACGGTTCGTACTAGTTGAACGAGAGTTTTTGCATTTTAAACTAACCTGGAATATTAGGGCTGTTTCCACTCACGCATACGCAATACGCTCATTTTTACACTTCGATGCATAAAAAAAAAGAAAGTGAAAGAATTCATTTTAAGTTATCACAAATGGGTACTTAACACTTTTTATTGGACGTTAATATATGGAACTACTTCCCATCCATCGTTACCAAATTTACTGGGTGAATGTCACTCAGTGCGCCATTAAAATATATGCATGCAGGAGCAGTGACTGCTTTCTAAGGTTCATTTTTGAAGGGCTCAGTTTATCGTGAACAGCCTTTACAATAGTTTTTATACATGTTGCTGGCCTGCATCGCTTCCCTTTTCCCCGTCGCACCTGAGCGAGCTAAAGTGTGCCAACGACAGAGCAGTAACGCGAGAATCGCGCGGCGATTTACAAAGGCAAGCCGTGCCAGATAAGTCTGTTGGGACTTATGCGGTCCTGACCTTCAGCGGATTGAATTCCGTTCTTTTTTCAAGAATGTCCTAGTTATCACCCTTATCTCTCTTAGCTAGACTCGGGGTATGGGGAACCTTCCAGATAGGGCCAGCGAGATTACTTAGACCTCAAAGGGCCTCATAGCCGGCAGTATAGAGATCGGAGGATCGCACGACCTTAATAGTTATATGGATCTGCACGTTTTTTTTGGTGAAATAGTTGTTTGCGCGAATACGCGTATCTCGGTAAATACATGTTATGCAAATACGACCTTTTGTCAGAAAAGATAAAAAACAATTATCTATGCCTATTTTTTTTTACTTTTGTCATATTAAGTGCATTTTTTGAAAGGAAATTCGTGAAAATGGTCAAATATCTCATCTGTAAAGCTTGCCTATGCAGATTCCTTAAACGGCAAGAAAAAAGTACAAAGACACGGATGTAGTTTAATCTGTGGTCTTTCATCGCGTGTAATAAAACGCCACTGTCACAGATCTAATTTGCACAGTAGAGCGTCACGACGGAGACACTGCACCCTTTGTGCGTAGGAGTGATGAGGCACTAGGCGTGCGTGTTAGTGTCGCCCATATCGCTCCCTCGCTTCAAGCGGCCGGTGTGTGAAGACGACGAGCCAGCAGAGAGAGTGGCGGCGAGTGTCCAGTGGGAGAGAAGTCTGCGGGCTGCGAGCATCAGTACAGTGGAGAGTGTGACTGATGGGCGGGACTACTTAACTGGATGCGTGGGTGACACACGTTTGGAATTATTGTAATACGTTGAAAATGTGTAAATAGTGAGTGTGAGTTAAGTGACTGTAATCAATATAGATGCTGATAAGGACTTTAATTAGAATTTAAATACACATAATATATTGCGCTCATTGAGAATAACAACAGTAATAGTGTTATTGCTAGTTGAGAGCGATTTGAGAAATTTTGGCGTCTCTTAACATCGAGGTCTTGAGAGGAGATAGTTAGTTTAATGTTATAAATAATAGCTGTTTAAATAAACTAAAGAACAAGATTAGTTACTTTATTTTTATTAAGACCTCCATCCCTCATGAACTTAGAAACGACCCCACCGTCTTGTAAGAATAGTTTGACAAACTTCACTATAGGCCTAAGGGATATGCCTAAAAGAAATGGAGTAAACGCTTTATAAATCGAAATTTTTTAGTTTTATCGCGACACATTTAGTACTGTTTCATAGCGGAAGCTTCTAGGGTACGACTTGCGATTTTCGTTTGCTTTCGTAACTTCAGCGTTGCGTGATCTTCAAGTCGAGTAATATAGCAGCCATTCAGAGAAGGCTTTCTGCGTGATTGACTTCTGCAACTACCATTTGGCGTCGTTTCAGAACACGGTACGGTAAAGAAAACTATCCACAAGGCAGTGCAACTAAGATAAATTCAAAAGACGTGCAAGTTCAGAGCTTGTAGTTCCACAGAAGACTTCGTGGAATATCGTGCGCAAACTTTTACGAGCGTTCCCTTGCCGGTTGTAGTTTTGCAGAACCTCAGAAAAAAAAGACAAAAATCATCTGCCACTCTTTCTTTGCGTACATGCAGCAACGGAGTGAAGAAAGTGGTGTGATTTCTTTGACCGGCTAATATTCAATGGCTAATCAACTTTCCACGTCAGTGGTACAGTGAACAAACACAACGTTCGTATATGGTGAACCGAAAAACCGACATATTTATCACGTAAAAAGGTGTACGGGCCATTCTTTTTCCCACGAAAAAAGACAGTAGGCCTATGCGGAATAACTTACCTATACATGTTATATGAGTGGCTGAAGGCTGAAATACATGAAGAAAATTACAATTTCTTACCTTCCCAAAATGGCGACCAGCTGCACTGGTAGCTTGAAATTAGAAATTATACGTGGCTGAAAATCTACCTAGGCGTTGAATTAGCTGTTTAACAGATCAGATCACGCTTTGAAATTCGGCCACTGAGTAGCCCGGATGTAACATCCTTTGACTACTTGCTACGGGGTTGTACCTGAAGAACAGAGTTGTATTCCTCCCCTTCTTAGAAGTTTGGGAGATCTGAAACAACGCACCACAACAACTACCACGACTGTTGACATGGGCATGTTTAGGAAGAACTGGGATACGTGCCGTGTTACAGAATGATCGCACGTAGAACGATTGTAACTTAACCACGTAAAATTCAAGACACACTCTTCAAACCATGTTAATATTTCAGCCATGTTATTAAAACTATTCTTTCTCTGCAACTTTGAATGTGTGTGTTTCTTTTACGTAGAGCCCCGAGAAATTCGCTAGTTCAATGACCTGTAGGCGGCTGGACTTCATAGTCTTATATACTATCATTACTCTCATACAGATATCAACTGTTTATGGGTTGATTGATGTAGTAGTAAAAATTGGTGGTTGGGCGCACAATTTATTGCATTTTTGTTATTGGCTCATTTATCTCCAGGCGGTGTCAAACAACACGCCAAACAGTACAAACGTAACATGAACATGTGTGTGTTCTCCAACTTGTCTAGAAATGAAGCCGCGAAAAAATTGGGGCTCTACTGTTACGTTTATTTTGTGCGCATTCTAGTTGCATTTATAGCAGTTTAGAGGAAGTTGACAGCGCAGAGCACTTACTTACATAAAATGTATCCTAGCCTCTAATCCCATCCACGCTGTATATTATAGTGCTATTAGTAGAGACCTGATCAATTCGCGAGTTCAATGACCTATAGCTTAAACTCCATTGTCGTATGTAAAATCATGAAAATATCAATGTTAATTTGTTGCTTGTTGTATTAACGGGAGACGGTGATTGGGCCTGCATTTTATTGTGTGTATATTATTGGCTCAGAGTTGTTCATGAGGTGTAAACTGACGGGTGGGCCAATAGCATTCGCAATACAAACGCACGATGTTTTGAATTCTAGCTTGTCCTGAAATGAAACCACGAATTTTCCATAAAATAAAAAATTCGAATGTTGGAACACGGAGAGTGGATAGCGCAGCTCGGATGGAGACTGTCCCGTTTTCTATCTATGGGGACTCCAGACAAGGTAGGACGGCAACCTAAGCATAGCAGTTGGTGTATCCGCCAGGCTTGGGAGGGATTTTCCTTAACTCTGGCTAGAGGTGTAGGGGCAGAGAGCTACTCGAAGCTAAACCCCGGACAGGGACAGGAAGAGTTACTCGCTTGTCCACCCCGAGCACAAGATGATGTGCAGCCGCTGCACATCAGCGTTTTTGGAAGGCCCGTAGCAATATATGCAGGGGGGAGGGGGCAGTGCCTTTTTTCTAAGGTTGATTTCAAAAGTGCTCACTTTATCGTGAACAGCCTTTAGTCTGATCATCCCACCACCGCACCACGTACAGGAGGATGTAACGTTGTTGGCGCGCTCCTGATTGGTTGGGTCACAAGTGGCGAAGATGTAACTGCATGGAGAGCGTTATGGACTAACTTACCTTTCCGGAAACGGTGTTGTAACCTACCTTAGAACTAAGAAAGGAGTAGGAGGAGGGGCAGGACCCAAGTGCTTCTCAGGGCAGGGCCCCCACACTCCTGGGCATGCAGGGAATAATCTAAAGGCAGAGCACGTGCATTGTGGCTTTTCTGGGACTGGGCAAACGAGGCCGCGATTGGGGCCTTGACGCCGAACTACGTCATCTCTGGGTATGCGTAAGGACTGACTATGCAAGCATAAGTAGGAAACCTTTATCCCGCTGACGACAGTTTTTGGAGTGTGTTGTGGACAGCATTTTCCAGCGAGTGTTCCTTGTGCCCAAGGTCAAGTTTGGGGAAGGGTAGGGGTGTTGAGTATCTGTGACTCACCTAGGCTATAGAGTGGAGGTAGAGAACTACATTTGAAACTCACACAATAGAGTCACTGGGATGAATAACTCTAGTTAATATGATAAGTTGAATTACTTATTTAATGAAAATGACAGGTTAGTGAGTAACTATATGTTGTGATAAGTCATTGCCTGTTCAACTATGATATAAAATAGTACGTTATATTACTGTTAAAACTTCTCAAAGTCATTGGGCTGAAGACGTTCTCTAAGGAATCGAGGCCTTAATTATAAAAAAATAGTTAATTATAATTTCCTTGTGTATTTGCTACAACTACAAAGAAAATACTCTCGACTGAATAGCACACAATAAATTTCTATCACTTGTTATTTATTATTAATTTATTTAATCAATATAATCACCTCAAAAATTAATGTAACCTAATAACTACAATAAGGTCCAATACACAATGAATCAGAACATATTGGATTGTTTTATAAAATATATGTTTATATTTGACAGTTCCAATATTTATAATAAATTTCGTATCTCATGTTCATATGGTTCCACCTTAGTTCAGTCCAGATTTCACCAGTCCGAAATGTTCTAGAGATCTCCGAGCTCCCTCATACACAGTACCCTTCAACCCGTCTGGTACCACGCCCTCTCATCCCTCCACACCGCAGAAACACTCGTCTGCCGTCGTCCGTCCTCTTCGCCGATGTCTCTCGCTGCACCAGACTTTACCCGATGACCACACCTCAGTCAAATGGCTTCCACAAAGAACTACCGGCCCTCCAGCTGCGAGAGTATTTACAGTGTCATCGTCCATAGTTGAGAAATTTCTCCAAATACCGCGTTGCGCTGAAGGCCATAGTTACTAGAACATTCTTGCTCATCCTCTCAAGTCGTCGGCTCTTCGGGCAGGGGATGAGGTGCTGTGACGTCAGCCTGGTCAACTGTCAATCATTCCCGGACGCCGGGCGACGGAACAGTGAGCGAATCTGCTTGGGGGAAGGTTGGGTCGATGTTGGTCACCCCCTACAGAGCCGGGTCCGTGCATGACATGATATAGTCCATTCACGGTTTCTTCGGCCTTTTTGAATCAAACTTTTGAAAAATCTCTCCATGTATGACGTGTTTAGTTATATTCTAAATACTCCCTGTATCACAAGCGTTTTATACTTTGTTCATAAAAGTTACTATTTTTTCCTTTTAGATTGAAATTTTATTCATATTTTATCTATAAATTATAATGCTTCATTTATAAATCATTTGAATTAAAAACAGGGAGAAAACTGGTATGATGGTAGCACCTAGTAAGTAATAGTCCTTATACAAACTACTGTTACCCCTAATGTGCACGAATGCGGTGCGTTGTCCCCCTGGTGTAATTCTCTAGGATTAGTTAAGTTTAGTTTGCACGAGGCACGGTAATATCCTGGAAGTAGAACTTTAGCAGGGCTTCACAAAAGGCTAAAGTAACCGCGAATGGATTAAACATAGCATCCGTGCCCAGTGCTAGAGTGAGCGCGCAAGAGTACTTTACGAAAAACATAGCTGTACAGATTCGTACGACTATAATTAAATTAGGAAATTTAACTAAGATCTTTTATTCAGTCGAAATCTCCATCTGTCACGAATATAGACAAGCCAGGCAGTGGTAACAATACCTTAACCATAAGGTAATTCATTGTCACATAACAATTTGAAAGGGTATTCGAACTGTGTATACATTAAAGTACATTTCAAAAATTTTAATTTGTTTTTTTTTTCTTTTTAGCCGTTACTGTAATTAACGAAAGATATATAGGCCTACTAATATGAATTTTTATCAATGTTAGTTTGGTACAAAGTTTGCTTAGATTGATCATTGGTAAATAGAAAAAATTTGAGACGCTGAAATGCTTAACTTTGTGTTACATAGAACACGTAAATTAAAATTAATACTTCAATTAAAAATTTACTTTTAATTCAATTTTATATCAATAATGCAGTTATCATTTAGGATACACTGATAAGTATTGTTCCCGATAAAGTCAGCACTTTAGAAATGAACCTTAGGAAAAAGTCACTGTCCCTGCATACATATATTTTAATGGGCGCACTGAATGACATTTGCACAGTAAAGTTGGTAACGATGGATGGAAAGTAGATCCGTATCTTAATATCGAATAAAAATTGTTAGGTAACCATTTGTGATAACTTAAAATTATTTCTTTCGTTTTCTGCATTTTTAATACATCGAAGTGTAAAAATGAGCAGCTATGTAAAGTATTTATTTTCTAATAATTCAACAGTTTCACTCGACCGACGCACGAATAAAGTGACGAGGCCCATGGCAATGCTAATTTTACATAAGGCAGAGGAGTACACAACGCGTACACAAGTGAACCTTAATCAGGGCTTTTAAAAGTGCTAATTTTACCGTGAAGAACATATAACAATGAATCTTGTCTAAGTCTCCAGCAAACGTTTGTTTATTGGGGACGATTCTGGTTCCTTGTAAATGGAAATTTCCTGAGCTAGAGGTAAGCGTCGGTTTAATCTTAAATCATATACGGACAATTAGTTTTGTGATTCTGCGACAGGCTAAAGGGCCATTATTATTAATTGTATGATTCGCTAATATGGTTGGAGCTGTGTCAATTGAACACACTCCGCAGGACTAAGCCGAGGTAGTTATTTATCCCTACAGTGACTGAACTACGAGTGGCCAGAGTGCCTAGGATCGAAATAACAGTTCCAATGTTCAATTAAGAATAAATTCGAATGGACACTTTCGCATTTTACGGCGCTGTCCGGAAGCCATTACACTCCACTAGCTGTATATCGCTTACGAAATGAGGGCAAGTAAAGCAAAGCCACGACCGTTACAATTACGGATACTCAGAAGTATCACCTCGACACAAAAATGTTGAATGACGACTAGATAATTTGTACTGCTTATCACCAGCGAACATATTTACACAGAAAGCAGCAGTCGGATAGACCACGTCTAGAGTGGTCTGCTACCAGCTCCAATAGGGAAACTGGTCGTTTTCTAGTGATAATCTATGGCCGCAGTGCAACGAAATGAATATAAGCTGACAACGGTTAACGGAAAAGTTTTGGGAACCATTCTTAGGACTTTTTCCTTTTTACTTTTTGTTCCTTCTGCACTATGTAAAATTTACGTTGCCACAGACCCAACAAGTTTAAAGTGTGAATATGAAATTGTTAAGAACGAAAATATTTTGCTAACATGCAAATTTTTTCACTGTTGTGCACTAAAGAAAATACAAAATATATAAATTCAGGGTTCGCAGATTTAAATGTAACACATAACACGACGTTAGTAATATGAATAATATGGAACATTTTTTTTTACATGTCTGTGAACTGAACAAACAGCGCAACCGTCAGTGCTGCCAACAAAACATAGGCATAGCAGCAGAGTGATTTGAAAGGATGATTTCAAACTTTTTCTAATCATCAGCTGACGTGTTCTTACATGAACTCATACAACTTCCAGTCGCGATATTTACTATTTAAGACAGGGTCGTATTCTAGAGGCGAATATTGTATTTTAATTGTGCTGAGTAAAAGTTTAGGTCTATGTTAACATGTTCAGTCGCAATGTCCACGATGATAAACAAGTTGCAAATAAAAATGACAATTATGACAGTATCTTACACAGGTAGGCATCGTCGCTCAGCAATATGAGAAGTTTCGTTGTGGCAAATGAAATTTTGTCGAATTTTCTACACCTCTATGACATGAACGGTTTATGCCAGTATAGATTGCTCGCGGTAAAGTGAGCACTTTTGATTCCCTAGCTACTTTCCTTCCAGCCATTTTATCCCTTAACCACCTTTTTAAATAAGTATTGCTATGCAAGTAATAAACGCACTGTGTAAATTCCAACGCACTCGGAAATTAATTTCTAAAGGTAAAATCAATATATTTGTGAACTATTATTCCAAATTAGAGGTCCTTCTAAAGTGCTCACTTTGCAGTGAATAGCCTATATCATTCAGCATGCAGTACGTTGTTCACTGACTGCAAGAGAAATTATGGCTATAAATACGGCGTATAACAAATAATAACTTTATTGCAGTACTTGGACTCAAGAATGAAAGTCTGACCGAAAGTTTTCATTTGGATCATTTACCGGCAAATTAAACTTAATTAAATTGGCCCGTAATACGATGCCTGAGATTAATAACCAGCTAGTGGTAATAATAAAGGACAAAACGCATCCCGTACGTTGTTGATATCTTAAAAGTAAGATGGACTGAAACATTTTCTGCGAAATAGTTGTTTGCGCGAATACGCATATCTCGGTAAATGAGTGTTACGCAAATACGACTTTTTGTCACAAAAGATTAAAAAATCAATTATCTATACCCCAATTTTTTTATTTTGTCATATTAAGTGTATTCTTGGAGAAAAAAATCGCGAAAAAGGTAAAATATCGCATTTTTAAATCTTACCTGTGCAGTTTCCTTAAGCGGCAAGAGAAAAGAGTACAAAGATATGGGCGTAGTTTAATATGTGGTCTTTTATTGCGTGTAATAAAATCCACTTTTACAGATCTAATTTGCACAGTACAGCGTTATGATGGAAACACTGCACACCTTGTGCGTAGGAACGACGAGGTGCTAAAAGGGCGTGTTAGTGTCGCCCGTATCGCTCCCTCGCTTCTTGACCTGGGACGCGCAGCTACATCCCACTCTTAACGCAAGAGGAAGTGGCTGTAATAAAATCGTACTTTAAAACAGAAAAAGAAAAAAAGCAGTTATTTCTATACGTACACTACTCTATCTCTCTGGGACTGACAGCGTTACGTAAAACAGGAATTGCATATAATACCGGCATACTTGAAAACTGATCAAAAATATTCGCCAATTCATTGACCAGAAAACTGCACCCCAATAGTCCTCTGTAAACTCGAGCCTTAGAATGACTGCTGCCTCTGTGATCAGCCATCTCTATCCTCTACTAGGTAGCAAAGATCTTGGTCCTTCTTTCCTTGCAGATTTGTTATTATAGGCTCCACGAAGTTCTGAGGATTGATTTCGTGGCAGGTAATACCTCAAGCACTTATTCTCCTACATTACCTTCAAGATCAAACCTCGATTATTTTTATAGGCCTTAGGTGACTCCAAACCAGTAATAAAAATCCAGCAACGAAGTTTTTTTTCTACATACACACCAGCCATTAATAAACAATAATGTTTGGAGTGCCCGTGCAGCTCAGTAAAGTGACGGGCATTCGAAGCTCATTCTGCTGCTCATTAACTTCGCGATGTTTCAAGACTCTGATGATTACGCAAGTCCAGTTCTAATAAATAAACAATTCGACCCATGCAATTAAATTAAATTTTTTGCATTATTGATGAAATTCATGAAATCCAAGTAAATTACAGTGCATTAATTTTTTTACAATCAAAATCTCTAGTAGATTAGTATAGTTTTGGAATATATTACAAGTAAAATAGAGGCCGGTATTTTCCATAACAATAAATCATCACCAACATAGTCGTCCTTCTATGGATAATGCTACTGGTCGCTGATTACACAAAACATTGAACAGTTGGTTACAAAAATCGTTTCATGAACTAACCACTGAAAGAACTATGACACTTTAAATTAAAACGCGTTATTAGCTGAGCATATAATGGCAACAAGGGTCTTTCAGTTCCGAAGCATTCCTCTTGTCTTGTAGCATTTTTCTACCATTTCAATAGTAGGCTACACATTTTTAGATTTACTATCCTTCGAGAGGTATTTACGATGTCTATTCTCGTTTTCTCCCTCTTCACTTCAGAATAGGGTAACCAGAGTTTTATAGAAAACAACCACTACCCCGATTGCGGCCAAGTTTTCCCAGCCCTAGTAATGCCGCGAAGCCGGCGCCCTGTAGTTAGTATATCTCCCGAATACCTAAGAGGACGATGCTCATTCCTCAGATGCGATTTCACCGTACCCCATCCCTTGACCTTCAGCTCTCCCTGTAGAATAGGATAGGTTATGAAAACAAAAATTCTTGTCTCTGGTTACTGTGTGCAGAGTTAGCTGGTGCTTGTCTGCATTGCCCACGACTGTACTGGAGTGTTTCCTGTTTGGGGCGTTTGTTAGTGTATATATTTCCTGAAGCTGGCGTCACGTAAAGTACGATTTGGGTGCCTCGCCTCATGCACGTGAATGGTATCACATATAACCCGCATGGTTTCGCGATCGTTCATTGGTTTGTAAAGTATGCATCGTGAATGTACCTTGCGCAAACACCAAAGCCTCTTGCAACTAATATCCAGAGTAGTATAGGCTGTTCGCGGTTAAGTGAGCACTTTTTAAGGCCCTCCCGCCAGGCATTAGTAGAGACCTGAAGAATTCGCGGATTCATTTCGAGACAAGATAGAATTCAAATCACCTGTGTTTATATAACTTGAGCCATTGGTCCACACAGTGCGTGATATTTCCTGGAGAAGGCTGTCCCAATCGTCACCTTCCACTGTGTCAGCAGATAACCAATGTGCAGTTGATATCGGCATTGAATTCGCGAATTTTTCATGTCTCTAGGCATCAGCGCCTAATAAGTATGTTTTATTGCAGACTGAGACATTATTAACTTTTGAGAGTGATGAAGGTATACGCCATATTTATGAGTAGGGATAGGAACATTTCGCAAGTTCAATGACCTGTAAGCTAGATTCATCAGTCATCTGCATACTGGAGCCTTAGCTGTGTGTTCACTGGCTGTTGCCCCGCACCTAGCAGTTATGGGATTCGCAAGATGTTTACTTGGGAGTCTACTATTGGCTCAGAAGCGTGCAGGGTGGGTCTAATAAGCTCTGATCCAATTGCGAAGGTGTCTTCACTGTATACTTGTTTGACGTCTGTCTTGTCCCGAAATGAATTTGCGAAAATTTCATATCTCTATTTATGAGTCACATGGCAATGTTCATGTTAAAAAGGGACGGAAAATTAAAACTGGCTAAAAGGAAAATATTGAAAGGGCCTTAAAAAGTGCTCATTTTACTGTGAATAGCCTATACTTACGAACACGCGAGTGAAACACTTGCCCACTTCGCGAACTCCAGCCGTACACGCCAAGGAAGCGTCGTCATTGGCCATCAAAATGTCGGGACAGCATTCGCCAATCAGTGCTAGGTAATCTACTCGCTAGCCGGCAAGCCCAGCACAGGGAGTAACGTGCAGAAGCCAAGAGCCTCGGGCAGCCAATCAGTGAATAGGTAGCCCCCCCCCCCTCAGCGGAACCGCCACACCCATTTCGTTTCTGTGTATTTATCTATACTGTGACCACCCAGCCCCCTCTGACTATGCGAGCTAGCAATACGCGAAGATCGATAAAATTCTCTACTTCACTGAGTTGTAGGATTTACTGCACAAATGTTTATAAACGGGAAAAATACGGTTTGTTCATTGGCTGCTTAGTATCACAGTGGATGGTCACAATTGGGCCTTCGGTTTATAGTGTGTTCGTTATCGACTCTGTGTCTTCCACAACGTGTCAAAGAAGTTGTGAAAAAACTTCTGAAGTAGCTCAAACGTAATAGCGATGTTCGAGTGAAGTGGAGTGTAATGGAGAGATTTGGGTGGCTATTAACACCAGGATCTTGATAGTCGATAAGGGTGAAGCGAGGTGAGTACAGGGTAGCGCCGGAATGCAAGTACGAGGTAAACTGGATATCTCCGAGAAACCCTGCAGACTAATTACGTCCGGCACGATTGCCACGTGCGAAATTACGGGAGTGAACCCGTCGGAATCAAATTCGGTTCGCACAGGTGGAAGGCGAGTAGTCTAACCAGTGCATCACCGTGGCCCCAATAGTTGTGTTTGAAATTCTCACCTGTAAACATATAGATCCTATACGGATTCATGTCTGCTTAGAAGTAGGCAGTTGTATATACTTGCCAAAGCAAGTTTTTGATTTATTTAAAGGTTAATTAAATAGGTAACCGATAAATTAGAAAAAGCAAATAAACCTCCTTTGTTGACGTGTGACAGTACAATGTGATGCAGCATGGCCTGAGACGAGTGCAAAATGAGGACACTTTGCGCACCCCTGGAACGGAAACTGGCAATCCGCAACACAGCCACTCGCCTAAAGGGTAGAATGTACATGTCCTGTCATGCATGTCGCACACGTGAATGTGTGAGTGCGTGAGCTTATGTGCCTGTGTGTGTTTGATACGATGCGAGCAGACCTGACGTACCTTCCCTGCAGCGCACACATAGACCTCCGCCCCCGACTACAGTCCACTGTGCGGCTTTCCCGCTGCCTACCGCTCTCTCTCTCTCTCTCTCTCTCTCTCTCTCTCTCTCTCTCTCTCTCTCTCTCTCTCTCTCTCTCTCTCTCCCCTCTCTCTCTCTCTCTCTCTCTCTCTCTTCAACACATCATTCATCTACAGAAATAAATAAAAACAGCAAAACTTGTCGCTTTACTATCTTATTATTGTTTGGTACATGTTTTTCGCAAAAAATTATAGTTGCTAGATGATGGTAAAAATATTGCAACTTGGTTTCAATTTTGCAGTGGTTACAGGATGTACTTTATAACTAGAGATACCGAGTTTTCGAGGAAAGATCTGTACGTTGGGTGGTTTTTAATATCGTATTTGCATATTTGTTATTATTGGCTGCTTCTCTCAGAGGGAATAATTTTTCCGGTTTTACTAATCGTCCAAGATTTCGTTTACTCCAGTATAGAGAGTCTTTGATTCGTACACAGGCAGCTCGTACACTTAAATACAGACTTGAACCAATCATAAAATAATTTCGAAACGAATTGTGCTGGAATCTATATCGTAGCAAAACAGTTTATTTTGATGTCAGCATCTCTATTTACCACATTATAAAATAAAGTAAAATTAACTTTCGGAAGCCGATATTTTTCGTTTCGCTTTCTAAATGAACTATTTCAATCCTGAATTTTCAAAAGACAGGAATGTCTGTGTAGGCTATTTTAGATGCAATTTTAAGTCAGTTAGATGCGCAAAGGCCATCTCATCTGATCAAATATTGATCGTAATCCGTAATTTGAATTAAAGTTACTGACTACAGAAAACATTTCACATGCAATTCAATCAGTTGTAATCTATAAACATCGGAGTAGAAAAATGGGGAAGTATTCGCACATGAGCTTGTCAACTTAATATATAAAAAACAACAGCAATAAGAAAACTATAGGCATCTACAACATCAACAATGTGCGTAAACAATTAATCAAACCAAAGAAAATAATACTAAAATTATGTATTTCGTTTCTGCAATAAGTAGTAAACAAATTTTTTGATTCTTGAATGAGCTTATAAGAGTGTATTAACCTTTTATAATTTTCGTTAACAGGACTATAATAGTTTTGGTAAATAGTTCAAACAATTAATAAAAAGTATACAATATTTTACACTAAAACCTTTGACTGAATTCGAGGCATTGAATAGTTTGAAAAGGAAAAATTACCGCGATTACGACATCAATGTGATGTCGTTTATGATTCAAGACACTCAATCCAATAAAAATTGTGTTCAATAAAATTTTAATGTAGTATGAATAAAAATTTGATAATGTGAAGTGGCCTTAATCCACCAGCTAATTTCCGTGTTGGTGTAAAGCGAAGACTTTAATGCGGTTTAAAGCGCCTATCTACCCGGCACGCGACCTGGTTTGCAGTTAACCAAACTATTATGCATGTGCATAATCTGTTTTCACGTGAAAAAAAAATAACACTTGAGATAAGGGTTGAATAAAAGTTCCAACATATCACGATTATTACAAAATCACTATTTTGTAGCTCCTCAAGGCCAGAGGGAAATTTTCTGACTGTTAAATCTCAAAATATTCTTGGTGAACACAAGAAATTATTCGCAAATTTACTATACGAGTGTATTCGTAGAGTGAGAAAGCGCAAATGATAAAGTTATTTCTCATACATTAATGCTAGCGTTCCTACATTTGCTCAGGAAACAGTCAAATGCGTAGGATCCTTCTCAACTTTGTGTAGTAGCGATGCTGAACATTTCATATTTGTAGACAGATGTTTGTTATTATTTCCACACGATATATGGGTTAGAAACTTCCAATTCAGTTTAGGAAGTTCACCAGAAATATTTTTAGAGTGTAGTATAGAGCCCTGCTTTAACTTTGCTGCAAACTTACCACCGATAAAATGACAAGATCAAAGTTTAGAGTCCCTCAGCAAATTGTGTACTACGTAAAGCTTTCACGCCAGTTCAGAGCCTTGCGCGTAGCGGCGACGAAGCACTTGATCCGCGTGCCGTAGTCGTCCTTATCGCCTTCTCGCTCCCGTGCCTTAAAATCGGAAAGTATCCTCAGGTGTACAGGGGCCTTAAATTAAGATGTAATAAAACAAATAAAACAGAATACAAATCAGATTTTTTTTGTAGCTCTTGTTAAGTCATCCTCTTGGCTGGCGAATCACGGACATCGATCACGGGAAAAAGTCTGAATATACGTGACCCATCAATACGAACGGGTGTAAAAGGCTTTTAATCATGCAGAAAGCAATAAGAAATTATCTGAAATATTCGTTATTTTACCCGAGTGTATGTTTGATTCCACATTCTTCTGTAACATTTGGATAGTTGTCACTTGATCTTTGGCAGCTACTTCGGTAGGAAACCAACTTCCGTTTGAATGGTTTGAGCACGATTCTACTACTCTACTACCGTCAAAAGTGTACTACTGACACATCACTCCCTCGTGGAGCAAACCATAACTCAGATTCCCACACGATTACTTGGAATAGAAATTTAGAGCGAGCTGCGTATTTTCGATTTTATTTTATTTTTTTGCTGACAATCACTCACACCCAAAATTAGTACACTTTCATATTTTATGTATTTGTACAAGGAGTTATTTGGAAAATAGTTGCCAAATATATTTTTGTAACACTACAAATAAATTAGTGTAAAACACAGAACTTTAGTGCGAAAGGTGTCAAACTATTGCAAGTTAGACTTATAAAATTGAGCTACATAAACAGATTAGTATGTTTTCAAAAATAATGTGTTGTAAATATATACATAGTATAAAACAAAGTGGCCCGGCTCCCGTGCATCTGTGTATTCGGCTAAGGCTTCTAAACTACTTGATGGATTTTGATGCAGTTTACATCATCATTTAGAAAATTTCTTGAGGAAGGTTTAGTTGAAGTTATGTTATTTGGATACAGGTAAAAGTTGGTGATACTTTTGCAAACGCGTACAGCTAAATTGCCAGTATCGCTAGAAATTCGAACTTCCGTCAAGAGGCAGCGCGACATGCGTTTTCACCGCCACAACTTCCCGCGGACTCGTAGCTTTTTTCTGATCTGTGAAAAACGTTGAAAAGTTTGAGGTCACTTTTTGTGTTGGTTTACGTAAGTATTGTTCGTCAATGTGACAAAATATTTCCTATTAGTCATATTTGACGTATATTACCATGGCAACATGCAATTATTGTGCACAGAAATGAGATTAATTAGTTGCTGTACGAGTTGTTTACTTTGGTCGACATACAAGCTCTACAGAAGCTTACGAAAATGGCGATGTTTCTTAAGGAAAATCACGAGTTTGTCGAAGTGGTCTTTTATTAGTACATTCACAGTGAAAATTAGCATGGAAGCTATAATAAGATTTAGTTGCTATCTTTCAAATGAATGAGTTAGTGAAAGAACAAATGTCTATGCTGTTTAATTTGTGATAAGAAGTATCATCAAATTACCTATACATCTTTATCCATATTGTCGCCAATTTACCTATACCATTTCATCACTTATCGCCAAATTACCTGTGCCTTTTAGCACATGTCGATAAAGTATATGAACTCAGTTTATTTAGTTTTCGGATACAAAAATCGGTTGAACCGTTAATTGTTTCTCCTTATGATGATATAAAATAATGACAATGCAAGGAAAGTATTTAATAAAGAACTAAGTGAGTTTTATTTTTTACAGCGAAAATGTCAGACAAGAAGAAAAGACACGAGAAAGATAGCATGGACCAAATTTGTGCTAAGAAACAAATGTGTGTAGGAAAAACTTACAGGAAGTACAGTGAATATGAACTGCTGGAAGATGCAAAACTAGTTATTCAGCAAAATATTACAATATACATGGCAGCTAAAGTAATAAACATACCATGGTCAAGTTTGAAGAGGTTTATCGCTAGCAATAATTATAATTTTACAGTATCTCTGCCGAAGATGGGGAGAGGTTTTGTATTATCACCAGAAATGGAACAGAAATTGTTGAAATAGCTGTGTATCAGGTACGGGAGTTGGCTTACAAATTTGTAAAACAGAGGGGCGTGAACATTTAATGAGTGACAAAACAGAGGTTGCTAGCAAATGGTGGTGGAATAGCTACAAAGAAAGGTATGGGCTTTCTCTACGAGTTCCAGAAAACCTGTCAGCTTATAGGGCTTCGATGAGTAATCCGACCATGATAAACGATTATTTTGAAATGGTGCATCATCTTTTATCGACGTTGGGTATCAAAGACAATGCCTCGCTTTTGTGGACTGTTGATGAAACTGGATTGTGCTATGTTGTTAAGCCAAATAAAATCGTGACAGAGATTGGCAAACGGTTTGTGTACAAAAGAGTGTATGCGGATAGGGCTGAAACACACACATTGGTTGGTTGTATTTGCGCAGATAGAACTTGGATACCGCCATTTGTAATTTTCAAAGAAGTGCGGTGGAATGACAACTTTTCAGAGGGAAGTCTTCCAAACTCAAGGACACGCTTGTCACCAAAATGTTGGATAATTTCCGAGTTGTTTTTGGAATGGTTTCAATTTTTTATTCACATCATTCCACCGAATAGACCTGTTGTCTTATTTATGGATTCCCACAGCTCTCACATAACATCTGAGGTGATAGAATTGGCTCGTGAGCAGTAGTTATTCCTTTTAACCTTTCCATCTCACACCAGTCATCTACTTCAGCCGCTTGATGTTGGGGGGGGGGGGGGGTCTACCGTGCTTTTAAATGCAACTGGAGAAAATAGCTCCATTCTTACATGAAGAAGCACCGAGACAAAAAACCCAACCGTGGAAATTCTTACGAGCTTTTCAACGCAGCGTTCACTGAGACGTTCATTGCTCAGACGATACAAAACTCTTTCAAAAGGTCTGAAATTATGCCTCTGAACAAAAGTTCGATTTCGATCGAGTCACTAGCCCCATCCAAACTCACTGAGAAACAGTCTATGGGTGAAATACTTCCTGGAGTTTCGTCAAGAGATTCCGAGGAACTTCTACAGTTGCCATACATCACACGGAACCAAACTTAAAATGCCAATAAGAAAAGGGATGGATCAGCAAAATGTCATAATCCACCCTCTGGCTTAGGTAAAATGTCCGGGAACAACCTAAGAAGAGAGACGAATAGGCCTACAGAGCAGAACAAACACAGTAAGCCTAAGCAGATTGAATCAATCTCACAAATATCTACATCGGATGATAGGAGTTAATTGAAGTTTGATGATTCAGACTGGACATGTGGTTCCTGCCAAGGAAAATTCTCTTCAGATGTCAAGAATAAAACTGGAGCTTCGTGGACCCAATGCTCTTTTTGTTTCACTACCTACCATGAATGATGTCAAACAGAGCCTACACTGAGTTAGTTTACATGTGTGACAAATGCGCACGAGAAGAAGAGGACAACCATGAGTAGCAGTCTCATTTTGAAACATCACTCTGTAGTGTGCATCACTATGTAGGTGAACGTTTTCAGAATAGTGAATGACATTTGAAGTTGCAATAGCTATTTTAATTTATTTGTGTAGCAATGTGACAATATGCCTTAAACTGCTGCTTTTTATTTTAAGAAACTGTCAATATTGTTTATGCCTACCTGAATATTATTTAGGCTTACTTTCACATTATTTTTCAACAACATTGTTTTTCTTATAGGCCTAGTTACACCATGTTAATGTAACAGTAAATGGAAAATGTACTGTCAACAAAATGAAATATTTTGTTTGCGTAACTGGCCTAATTTAATTTGTCTTTAACAATTAGGCGTATTTTTATTTTAAGATTGAGTTAATTTTTCCCGTTTGAATTTTTTTTACTTCACAGATTTTAAATATTAATATTTTGTTTTTTAACCAAGTTTTTATGTCGTAGTAAGTGTAATGTGCTATCACCAAATTGAAATATTTTTATTTGTTTGTGTAATAATGTTAACCTATCTTTAACAGCTATGTTTATTTTTATTTAATTTATAATTTTTAAAAGAATTTTTTTATATTTTCTATTTGTGTGTTATTAGCCTTTATGTTATTTTTAAAATACAGATATTTTGTTTTAGTTGAACCATTTCAATGTCACAGTAAATGGGAACTAGACTCACTAAATTACGTAACCTTTATCACCATATTACCTCCCATGCCATCAAATACCTATACTTGTCAATGTCATACATTTTAAGTAGAATAGATATGTACTAAAGGGAAAGGTCCGCCTCTTGTATGACTGACTTCTCAATACTTTGGCACAATAGCTAATCAATCAATCTGAACTTTAAACCTTATATTTACAATTATATTAACAAATAACACAAAATATCACCACAATACCTTACTTCACCTATAATATATTAATATTTAATTTGAGGATAGTAGAGAAATGTTGACGTTTTATAATAAAGTCGGAAAAAGCCGCTTTTTCGAGCGCCTACATGGCTTACGGTGACTAAACCATAAGAGATGCGCCAAATTAATGTGTTACAGAATTGTAGATCTCAAAAAGTCCACGACAACATATGTTTATCTTTCAAGCATGACCCACAGAAACCATTTTTGTCTTATAAAATGTGATTAAATATGGAACTTTTTGAACAACACAGTAATAATCCTTGCCAAATTTAATGTGTTAGTTACACCATGTCAATTTAGGAGCTAGCACAGAATGATTAATTACGTTCAACAAAATAATTACAGCGATCGAGATAGCTGATGAGGAAAAAAACTGTGACGTCACATAGATCACCTCGGCCGGCTCTATATATGTAAATCGCACCCGAGCGATGCCGAGGCGGGTAGCTAGTATACAATATTTAAGCTGTAGGGTTATAATAAAATCTCTGGCAGCTAGTTCTAAAATGCGAAAAAAAGGTTAAATAATTTCATACTTCTTAAAAAATAATTTTTTTACTGAGAATTAGGTAACATATGAACAGTTGCTGGAGTATTAGTTATAATCTATACTACTAAATAAAATAGAAGTGTCTGTCTGTGATTTTCGAATTTTCAACTTTTAATTATTTTTTTCATACATTTTTCATATAAGCCATATCTAATGTTAATTTTTTTCATGTCTGTTTGTTCGACCGGATTTAACTCAAAAACCATTGAACGTATTGACATCAAATTTATACAGTCTATAGATAACAACCTCGGGATAAACTTAGTCAGTATTTCATCGAGATATCTCAAACGGTTCCGGAAAAAATGATGATCAGGGATGTACATAGGTACTGGATTAAGCTTTTCTTAGGATTACTGCTACCTGTGGGGGAAATGGGGCCGCAGTGGTTTAATGGTAGAACTATATCAAGTGGGGCCGTAGTGACCCAGTGGATAGATATTTATAAAATGGGGCCTCAGTGGCTAGAGCGAAGTGATTATCAGGGATGTCAATAGGTACTGGATTAAGCTATTCTAAGGATTATTGCATAATAAAAAAACTGTTTAAAAAAATTTCCTTAATTTCTTCTTTTTTTTTCTATGGACTATCCTCCTTTCCTTCCTAAGAGAAGTGGCTAGATCGATTCAAAGTCCTAGATAGCATGCTAACGAAGTAGCACTGGCCTGCTAGTAATATATAATCGGCGTATTTATTACAATTTACCGATAACAAACCTATAATGTTACCTTTTGATTAGAAACAGGACTACCTTACGCTGGAAACCCAATCTTGCTAGCTCAACTGATAAGAACCATATATAGTTTTTAATTTTGGCGAATTTGTAGCTAATTTCCTTAATTCAACTAACAAGATTTACATAAAAATGTGTGTACAGATTTATTATGGCTCTCGTTTATTTTTCTCTTTCAAGTGTATTTATAAAAGTAATTTAAAAAATATTACACTAAGAAAGCTGTAAAATAATTGTGTCTACATAACTTTTTACACAAAAATTTGTACGACAATCTAGTCATATGCAATAGTTTCAAAAAATAATAACTTGCAAATTATTTCACCGATATCAATAATTTAATCAAGCTAATATATGTTTTGACAGTAAAGATGTTAGAAAATTATATACCATAGATTGCATTAAAAGTTTTAAAGCAGGAAAGTACTTTAACAAATTTAGTAATGGCCTTAAAAGTTTTACGTGTATTGTACTTATTTGAACTGCACTTTATTTTAGTTTGTGATAATGTGTAACAGTTTCGGCTATAATGAGTGTTTATTACACTCGCTAAGAGCATTTGGCGGTAAATTAATTTCGGCTGTGTTACATAACCTTTTGCAATTTCTGCAACCATTATTATAATCTATGTATAATTTTACACATTCTACACTGTCAATGTCAAACACGGTAATTTGCACACGTTTTACACAAATGTTTAATTTTTATTTATTTTTATTAATTTTCGTACGTTTAGGATATTGAATAATTAGATGTTAGAATGACAATAATTTATGCTTAAATTCCTTAGTTAGCTAGATTTTATTTATTTTTGTTAGTTTTAATTAATAATTCAATATTTTCATTTATTTTCTTGGTCGCACGCCATTGTAATTATTTCAGGGAATTTATTGTTATTTTTATTACCTTCTACGAGACCCGTAACTCTTTCACATAGGGGATTAGACCGTTAGGAGTGTGTCAGATTAGCTGTTTGAGTAGGAAGCCTTCGGTTGGCTGGCAGGTTTGAATCCTGCACTTCCATTGGCTAGCATGATAGCGTAGGGCTAGGCGGGTAATTTCAGTTAGGAGATCGCTCATTCTGCCGCCATCTTTCAACGGGTCAAGACCTAAGTCAATACGCACGTCCAGAAGTTGGGCGTAGCATAGGTTTTTTTTAGTAGTATATTAGGGTGTTTTAGTTTCTATAGATTGCTTAATTAATATTGTTCTATTTTTACGTACAGAAGCGTGCTGTAAGCCCCTCCGTATTGTAAGCAGCTGTTAGGAATTAAGGTCAGTTAGAAGCTGTGACGTTCCGTGAGCTGAAAGCCACGTTAAGAAACACCTTAATTCTACGATGTTTGAATACTACTCTACATTTTCCTTAGATCCCGTCCTGCTTTCTACTATAAATCGTATCATCCTACAAGTAAACTATTTTTCTACACTATCAGTTTTTCTACCAGTTTAGTTTACACGTCGTATACGCCTAAGAGAGCGGCCATTTGTGATAGAACATTCTACACAACGCCATGTTAACGCGGCGTTTTTAACAGCTAAGAACCGGCATATTTTTAACCATAATTTAACCTGAGAGACATAGTTTTTAATGTTCTACCACTAAGCTGAGCCAAGCTTAATTTTTTTTTTCAAGTAATAATTGCAGACGCTTTCATTCTGTGATTTTTTTTTGAAGTGACAAACTGACACGCCAGGCTAGATTACGTTTTTGAATAAGGGTATTGTTAACGACCGTTATGTCTGACCACTTCCTATCAGCAGTGCTAGTTTGATTGTTTTTCATGAACCCTTTGTTATTGTCATTCAGGATTTTTAATTAGTTTCATTTACGGCCAGAATACATATCAATTAAATTAAAGAAACCGAATTTGAAATAAAATAATTTGGCTGGAGACTTTATGTAGTCTGGCGATATTTTCCTATTTGAATGAATAATTGTTTTCACTTCCTCGCCGTCGTTGATAACCCAGTTCTGCATAATTTCTGCATGTCCTTATGGAAAGTAAGTTGCATAATTTCAGAGTGTGACAAATGGTCACTAGTCTCAAGTAAGTGTGGTTAACTAAGGTGAATGTTCTTCGCATCGAACGTCTGGTTCTCGAGCCTGCAAGGGGCAGGCAGACGTTTTCCTCACGGGAGAAATATTCTACTATCACACTGCTCAGTTGTAATAAATTTTGTCAACAATATACCTAACCTAAAACAAGATATCAACACATGCTTTTATTTCACACTGTTTTATAAGCGTATGGGAGAGTATGGTAATGCAAGCAGCTCAAAGTACACTATCGTTATTCCACACGTTGTCACGTATTTTCTATTCAGTGCTACATGGTAATATTCTGTCTGCTCGTATTTTATGTTAATACTATTTGGAATAGGCCTACAGCACGAGCAGCAGATACATATGGCAGAGCACTTGGCATTGTGTAACCCACGTAATGCAGGCAAGCTACGTGTACGTTTTACAGTAAGATGGTGTGCATAAACTATGGTAATATTCTGGCTGTATTGACACAGGGAAATAAGACGGCTTCGTGTTAATTTATTATCTGAATGTATGTTTACACTTCAGCTGTACAGAGGGACATTATATTTGAAACAAGGCGCAGGGTAATTTTTAACTAGTATTTTATTTGTCCACGACTATATTCGCACTTCTTGTAAGTGCTGTTAAAATCTTTCACATAGTTTCATATTTATTTACCTCAACTGTTAACTACTTTTTTTCTTCTTAAAACTATTCATCTACGTATTGGGATCTAGATTTCGGATTCTGCAAGTCGGGTTTATTGTGACACTTGCTGCGCTTACATTGTCTCCATATGTATGTACACAGACATGTCATGTGTGGTCATGGACACGTATGAACATGGAGCTCAGTAATATCAGCACAACCTTTCGTAAGCAAGATTATACAAATATACAGAAGCAAAACAGTAAAATTAGCTGAAATTTAAGGCAAACCCTCATATTCAAAACAAGAAGTTGATACCTTCACTAGTGTGTTAAAGAAGTGTCCCAGTTAATCATACAAAAGTCCCAAGAAATCCCAACACGGGTTTTCCACCATTTTGAATCTTAAGTCGGTCATGTTGGATTTTTTTAACATTCATCCAAAATTATATTGTGGGATTCTCATTAATCCTAGAGACGTGCTCTTTTTAAAAAAAAATGAGATTTCCAAACATTACAAAAATATCAACTTTAAAATTATGATTTAAAATCCAAGAGATTTTAATATACAACATTTCCTGTGGTTTTCTGGAAAAAAAAAAACTGTAAGATTTTTACGAAATGCGCAACAGCCATGCATTATTATTTAAAAAAATGTTCCAACCAAAAGTTGTAGAGCATAAAAATGCTTACAATAACAGGTACTAAAGTGCCCAAGCAGAAAAAGGCCAGCCACCGATACAGTTGTTTTTAGTAATTGGCGCGCATGGCTGGGTGAAATGCAATGTAACAATGTGAAGACCACATTTATAAGTTTCCAGTGTCACAAGGCTTTCTAATAACTTAACAATTATATATCTAATATATCAAAAAGAAGAAAATTCCTTCCTGGATGGTTTGTAACATAAATTTTTCCGCTCAAAGGCAATCGACAGTTTTTATAAGTAATGCTTGTTTTGCCACTTCGCAGTTGGCATTTACGAAAAAAATTACGCTCAATAAATTAAAAGTTTTCTCCCCCTTACCGACTTATTATTGGTTTAGTGACGAAATCTGAAGGCAGGCGATGGCCCCTCACATGCTTCATCACATTCGTGTTCATTGTCACTTTCATAACTTTCGATATCACGTTCCACGTATATCACCGTCTTACTGTGTTGCTTCTCTGTTGCATACAACAACTGCAATAACCGCATATTTTGGAGCACGGCAAACCACTTCTGCGGCACTCACAATTCCGTTCATGTACTGACTTGCATCTGCATGTATTTCGATTCAAAATGTTTTGGGGAGGGCTGCTTCCTTGAGTGTTGGAACAGGCTGAAGGCAATCATTTTCAAACCTTCTAACCTCATTCGGTTGGTGGAAGCTCGACACCTCGCCACTGTTGCACTTGGTGACACACACACGCACGAGGTGAGTGTTGCTTGGCTGCTGCAGATGCTGGCGGGAGAGCAGTTCAGTTAAAGTTGTAAACGGCAGGTTGCCTCGAAACTGTTTTTTCAATCATGTTTGGTACCCGGTCTTGTCCAAATTCCTGCTTGGCTTCTCTCCATACATAGCGAAGAGAAAGTATTCTCCTGCCATAGAGACCTCTTCCACTGATGATGCTGAACTGTTGAAAACTTCCATTCTGTCACGAACAGCAGCAGTGCTCTTAAGTTTCCGGAATGCGACTTTTCCCTGTTCTGAATGGTGCAGATGTCGTGTCACATTCTGTAGCCGCACGAAGAAAGAGAATATGCCTTGACGTTTCCTCCAAAACTATTTGCACTGGAAGATTCTTTGTGCCTGTATTGAACATCTTAATTCCCTTGCCTTTTATAGATAGTGCAATGAGGATTACAAGCATATCTTTATCTTCGCCTGACATTACATACTGAACCGTGGACAAGAAATTTCTCCGAGTTAACATGACAGCAGAGGTAAACTTCAAAGTTCTCTACGATCTCCAGTTACTGTTGTTTGTTCATTGGTGGCTTCTTTAGTGATTTTTTTTTTTCGTGCTTGTGGTTGCGCTCGGGTGACTCTTTCTGTTTGTAGACGTTTATTATGGCCGCGAGTTCCGCAGAGCGCGCTGGGAAACTGATTGCAAACATGACAGGAAATATAAGAGTTTGAAATCCGAATAAACTGGAAAAAGTTACATCTCTCTAGTTACATATCTGGTACCAGTTGCAAAGTAAATAATTTCATTGTAATATTGTATAAGGTTTTGATGGTTAACTGAGTAATTTTAGAATCTATCTTTGAAAAATGCCCCCCCCCCCCCCCCTCGGATTTTTTTAACGGCCACTCTGTGTGAGTCAAGTTAGCAACCTAGGAGAGAAAGTAGTCCCACGTGGCGTTTGGTAAATATTTGTAAATACTGTAATGATTAATTTCGTTTTTTGTTTTTTTTTAATGCACAAAAATGTAGGATTTAGCGAATTTGTAAAATATTTACTTTTCTATTAATTTCACAGTTTCACTTGACTGGCTCAAGAACGAAGTAATCAGTCCCGTAGCAATAAAGTGCTTAGTTTGTCGTGAACAGTCTATAAGTGGCATTCCTTTGAGAACGACAGCGATAAGATACGCCGGAGCGTCGGGAAAATACGTAAAACAGACGTTGCCCCGACACAGAAGTCGAGAAGTTTATTATTCTCTTGCCACGGAAGCCTCCGATCAAGATTGTTCCTTAACTGTTCGCTGTCTAGTGGCGACCATCAAAATAATTCAGTTCCTTGCAATGTCAATGATAAAACCAATAGGTGCCTGTTTTCTGGGAACAGCAGAAGTATCAGACTTCTTTTGAATTCACTCTTTTGCTACCAGAACTTAAAAAAATTGTTAGTGTTGCGAACTGATGAAGTGTATGGCCAAACAAAATGAAATTAAAAAGAATACTTCTGCAAACAGCGAGTACGTATTTCGTGTGAAACCTCGGATAATAGCCACAAATTTTTTGACTTTGTAATTCATTATACACAACTTAACAACTGACGTATACGGCAACGATAGTTTTAACGTATACATAAATACAAATGTAACACTCTCTCCAAAAATTGTACTAAGAGAGAAATAAAAATAATATTTTAAAGTGTTGCGGGCTGGAGGAGCCAGCGCGAACGTCAGAGCACCGCGCGCCGAGCCGTGCCGCAGTTGCGAGACAACTCTCCCCCTCCCCCCCCCCCCCCTTCTCAGGGTTCTTCTCACACACACACGCACACATCAGCAAGCCGGTCCAGTAGTTTCATCTTGCATCGATCGCACGTCTCCACTCCCGCATGAGCACCTCTTTCTTCTCCCCGGCAGATGCACTCCCCGACCCCTGAGGTCAGGCCGCGCCGAACAACTCTAGCCCCGCCCGCACCAGCGTGTGCTTCTCTCTAAAGGCTGTTCACGATAAAGTGAGCACTTTTGAAATTAACCTTAGAAAAAAGTCCCTGCTATACCTGCATATATTTTAACTAGCGCACTGAGTGGCATGCGCCCAATAAAGTTGGTAACGATGGGGTGGGGGGGGGGAAGTATTTCCATATCTTAACGTCTAATAACAAGTGTTAGGGAACCATTTTTGATAACTTTAGTTATTTCTATTGCTTTCTGTTTTTTTTTAATTTGTCGAAGTTTGAAAATTAGCAGATTTTTTAAATATTTACTTGTCTAATATTTTACAGTTCCACCTCCAGACCGACGTATGAATAAAGCGATGAATGATGCCCATGGCAATGGTAACCTTTCATGAAGCGGAAGAACACACAACGTGCATACAATTAGATCTAAATCAGGGCTTTCAAAAGTGCTCATTTTACCGTGAACAGCCTATACCCATCGTTCCTCTCTCGCTACACACTCCCTCTCCTCCGCTGATGTTCACTGACTGCGGCCAGAAGTTGTTGCTCTCGTCCGCTGTAACCTTCTCAGACACCACTTCGATACTTTCAGATCTCTGCACTTTTACAAGAATTAAATATAGGCTAGAAGTGAGTCGCATGTAGTCCATTCACGGTTAATTACAACTTTTGTGAAACCCTGCTAATGTTCTACTTACATGATAATATTGTGCGTAGCAACTATTTTTTACTAGGCATTGCCAACACACATATTTTCCCCTGTTTTTGTTTATATTAACTATAAATATTAAATTATATATATTATAAATAAAGTAGAAGTAAAATTTATTTTATCAAAAATAAGGAATTTTCATGTTAACGCAAGTATAAAATGCTTGCGATACACGACGTGTTTAGAAAACAACCAAGCACGTCATACATTGGGGGATTTTTTCAAAAGTTAAATTCAAAATATGTGGTGAAACCGCCGTCCTTTGGTCCACACCATTCCACGCTTCCATCGCCAGCTGGCTATCAATGGAGAAACGAATCTGCTGTGTTCCAAATAAATGTTCTTTCTTATGAAACATAGTGTGCAGTACACCGTGTTCTCTTCAATAATTATACAAACCTTTACCTTTTAATTACGAGAGTTATCGCTGATATAATGTTTTTAAGTAAAATGCCGATGAAATTACGAAAACAATGTGGTTATATTTGGGCCGATTATGTTTCTATCGGCAAAAAATATTCACACAAGTATTACCCTAGCAACACTCGGGAAATCTGTAGTTTCAGTTGTTGCAAACAAAACATTTTTGATGCGCCTACCTAAGGCGACAATAAACTTGTACTTATGAATAGCCTTAGTGTTTTTGTTCGTCTATAACAATATGAACCAATCACAACCAAGACCAGTCACGAGGTTTGCGATTCAGTTATTTACAAGGAAGATCATTGGCTATAAAATCTTCCAGTGTACAGTAACGGCCGAAAACAGCCTTCATTTGTGTGAAGTACGCAATTATGCACACTTGTGTGAATTGGGCCTGAGCGAGATATTTCGTACCTGGTTTTATTCGTGATGCAGTATACTTCCACGACTTTTCAAATAAATGATGGTGCAGTTGGGAACTTCAGAACAAACACACAAGCATTTGAGGTTGAGCTGACCATCAGCTGAAATTCCGAGCGCTTTTCCTTTCTCTACTTGGACGTAATCATGCAAAACGGAACTAACCCACATGAAACCCAGTTTGCCATATCCACTTTAAAAAAAACTATCCAAATTCTAATTATTCTAATAATATAATGATTATATGATTATAATTATTTAAACTTATTTTTCGATCTTAACTTTTAACAAGTGAATTTGGTTTTCTAACAAGAAATCACGCCATGGGATTCATCTTTGCAAAGTTGTTTAGGAATAAACATTTTAATAATGGTAATTTCATAACCAACATTTTCTCTTGCAACTTATAAGTCAGTTGTTTATATTTTCTATAACGTAAAACCATGTTTTACTACACTAGTGAAGAACACAGCCTAAAAAGAGATAAATTACAATTTGTGGATCATTTTTTAATGTGTTTTTTTTCCCACCCAATTTATATGCTCGTTGTGATAATTTTAAGTACGCACTTCTAAGCCATAAGAAATGTCCAGTCGAAACGTATTTTAAGTAAGTGCGCTAACGTTTTCGCGGGAAAATCTGCTCTTGTGAGTAGTTCTTGGCTATTTCTCTGTGCGGGAAGCATTTCTGTATAGGCTGTTCACGGTAAAGTAAGCACTTATGAAAGCCCTGCTTAAGATCTACTTGTTTACACGTTTTGTATTCCTCCGCCTAATGTAAAACTAACATTGCCATGGATACCACTTTTTATTCGACATTAAGATATGTAACTACTTTCCATCCAGTGTTACCAACTTTACTGGGCTAATGTCACTCAGTGCGCTCATTAAAATATATGCATGTATAGGCAGTGAATTTTTTCTAAGGTTCATTTCTAAAATGCTCACTTTATCGTGAACAGCATTTACCTGGCTGTGGCTCTCAGAGCTCGATACTGTGACTCGCGTGAGGAACTGGCGTGCTCGCCGTGCGGTAGCATGTCGAACTCGCGCCCAGTATGTCAGAGGTTCGATACCTTCCGGCTCCACTCGGAACTGTTCCTTTCTGCGATCGTGGTTTCCCATCTCCATTCTATGTTGATGCCGATAGAGCGCCTTGTACACTTCTCGTCACAAAAAAGTGAGCGTTCTCGTGTAGCTGAAAATATTTCCAAGACCCCTTCGAGTATGTTGAGCAGGCTGCCCCCCGCCCAAGACACAGGTGAGTGCCGCGGATTGGGCGTGGCTAGCAGTTACAGCAACATGTGGCTTTGGAGGAAAACGCATACAAATCACGAATAATAGTTATATGAGCTCAGTTTTGTCCGAATATATTCCAACACATTATATTTAATGGTTGTGAAGTAAATTAGTGGTGAAAACCTTCGGAATTAGGAACTACGCCGTATCAGATCTGAGAAACAAAATAGTAAATTATAAATTTGAAC
This sequence comes from Dryococelus australis, assembly GCA_029891345.1. Lineage (NCBI taxonomy): Eukaryota > Metazoa > Arthropoda > Insecta > Phasmatodea > Phasmatidae > Dryococelus > Dryococelus australis. Next base: position 135,154,702 of record CM056996.1, read on the forward strand.
AGACCACGCTGGGCCACTGGAAAAACTACTTCCAAATCATGCATAATTTAATTGTAAATATCAAAGAAGGTGTTACGTTATAAATCCCCTTGCCAACACTCACGAACGCTTTGAAAACATAAAGTGATAATCACTAAAAATATTAAATTATACATTATATTAAGTAATATTTCAAATGCATGATAATTAGAGACCATGAAATATCTCGGAATCAATGGCCTGTAGTCTATACTTCACAGTCCAATGAATACCTGATCAACTACTGTATATTCACTGCTTGTTTCTCCAGTAAGTGACCAATATTACTCTAGAACATACAGCAAGTGATCCCAAACATCTTTCCTTGCAAGTTTCGTATTTACTCCTTTAACAGACACTTATTGCACGAATTCTAGCAGCACGCGCCAGCAAAATGGCTACACTGGTCAGCGAAATCTCACAATGATATTAGCCAATCAGCGCCCGGGAAACCTACTCGCCGACCGCCTTCCCTGCCTACAGGGAATCTCTCGCGGCACGCAGTTGCCAGTCAAGCACGAGGACCGTTCCCAGAGACTCGCGCAGCCAATCAGAGATCGGGTACGCCCACACCAAAGGAACCTCCGCGTAATTTCGTCTCTGTGTTATCTACTCAGTGAGAGTGGCCTAGCGCAAGGTGTCAACCTGGAAATACCCAATAAGTAGGGCCACCTGGTTTTCGCGAAAAGATTTACACGCAGGCTATACTTCAACTTAGTACATGCACACTTGCAGATATACTGTAGCTATTGTGCACATGTCTGTGCGAGAAGACATTTCGTCTCTGTGTTATCTCCTCAGTGAGAGTGGCCTAGTGCAAGGTGTCAACCTGGAAATACCCAATAAGTAGGGCCACCTGGTTTTCGCGAAAAGATTTACACGCAGGCTATACTTCAACTTCGTACATGCACACTTGCAGATATACTGTAGCTATTGTGCACATGTCTGTGCGAGAAGACATTTTATACTCTACTATATAGGCTGTTCACGGTAAAATGATCACATATGAAAGCCCTGTTTAAGATCTACTTGTATGCACATTGTGTAGTCTTACGCTTTATGTAAAAATAACATTGTCACGGGTCTCATCTCTTTATTCATGCATCGGTCCAGTAAAACTATGAAATTATTATGAAAGTAAATATTTTTCAAATCTGCTCATTTTTACACATTGATGCATTAAAAAAAAAAAAAAAAAAGCAAAATAAATCATTCAATTCATCCCAAATGGATACCTAACATTTTTTATTTAACGCAGTTATATGGAACTACTTTCCCCTCCATCGTGACCAACTTAACTGGTTACTTGTCACTCAGTGCGCCCCTTAAACTATATACAGGTAGGAGCAGGGACTTTTTTTATATAGTTGATTTTAAATGTGTTAATTTTATCGTGAACAGCATTTTGGACGATTAGATTTAAGTTACCCCGACACTGAACGTCAGTGAATGGCTACCACAGATATAAGACTCGTGAAACATGACATCCTCCAACGAATTAATGTGTTTTGCAGTACAACTAATCCTGGAAACTTTTCGCGAAAAACAAATGGCTCTACCAACAGCAAATGCCCATTCCCACATTGTTAAAACTGGAATCCAAGAATCTTCTCGTGACAAAAATAATATGTTAAAAATCGTATCTTTAATATTTAGTACATACCGGTGCATGGGGCTATATGAGCGCGGGGAAACGCACAGCTACAATGAACGCATCGGGATGATTACAGGTTGCTTCCGCAAAATCTCTTCAGATTACTCGTTCTGAGACGCAAAGGAAGGCGGTGCCTTCATCGTTATGCCCTAGTAAACTGGCTCCGCGTGTCTGAACAGCACCGCTCTCCCCGTAGCATAAGGTAGCCGCGGTGGCGTTAGTGGTCAGGCTACTCGCCTCCCACCACGGCGAACGGGGTCGCCCCCCGGGATTTTCACATGTGGGAATCGTGCCGGACGATGCCGCTGGTAGGCGGATTTCCTCGGGGGTCTCCCCCATCCCCCCGCGTTTTCAAGACCACATTATCTAGGAACCGCCCCCAAATTTCTTCACTCATTCACTCACCACATAGCACACTCATCAGACAGTCCTTACTAAACGTCAGCCTGTGTGGGAATCTTGCTTAGGATTGGCAAAAGCACTATGGCACTATGAATACAGGCAAACATGTGGAAAAGCCTGTTCATGCATGTAAAGGCTGTTCACGATAAAGTGAGCACTTTTGAAATAAACCTTAGAAAAAGTTACTGCCCCCGCCTTCACACATACACACACACACACACATACACACACACATACATATATATATATATAAACGGGTGCACTGAGTAACATGCACCCAGTAAAGTTGGTAACGATGGATGGAAAGTAGTTCCATATCATAACGTAGAATAAAAAATTTCAGTTAACCATTTGTGATAACTTAAATGATGCATTTCGCCTTCTGTGTTTCTTTATGCATCGAAGTGTAAAAATTAGCACATTTGTACAATACTTACTTTTAAAATAATTTCACAGTTTCACTTAACCGACGCATGAGTGAAGTGATGAGGCCCATGGTAATGATAATTGTACATAAGGCGGAAGAACACACGACGTGCATACAAATAAATCTTAAACAGGGGTTTCAAAAGTGCTAATTTTACCGCGAACATCCTATAGAAATTATAGTTTTTTAAGTGCCAAAATATTGAGTTGTATTTTTTAATGCTACTGTAAATGTAAAAGGTTTTCATTAGTTCATGTGAGAAGTTAGGTGTGGTGTTTTTTGATTGTAAGGAAGTGTTTTGGGGTTTTAAAATGTTTAAAATATAATTTTAAAGGAAAGTTATTTATCTTAATGTGCCAGGGGTAAGTTCCATTGTAATTTTGAGTGGCGATATTTAACTCGGTGACTTATTGTTGCCAAATTATGGTCAGTATTATTGATTGTGAGAATATGTACTTAGAAAAATAGTAGAAAGCACTTTAAAGAAACTGTGTGAGGATTTATCGTACATTTTAAAGTGTGCAGAGAATCTTTTAGATTGTGAAAAATTTTACTAAGTGTATTTAAAACCAGCCTGAGAAAGTAATATCTTTTGTATCTGGCTAGAATTGTTATAAGGGAAGTTAAAATCTTAACCACGTGTGTTTAAAACATGTTTAAAGGAAGTAATATATTTTGTATTTGGTTTTTGGAATTTTGTCAGAGGAGTTTATAAAGTGTTAGTAAAAGAAGTAAACTTGATTATTTGGAGTTCTGAATTTTGTAGATTGTGTACCACTTTCCCGAATTTTGTGTACAGAGGTAGATGCAAAAAGTTAAACAAACCTTACCCGTACGCAGCTGATTTTACTGAAAGTGTTTGATGTGTTACCCATCCTTTTCCTGATCCCTTTTATAGTGATAGGAGTGAAGAAGGGTTGGGTTGAGGTTGTGTTCCGGTGTGAAAGCACTGGCCACAATGTAAATCTATATTAAAACAAGTGGAAAAAGTTACAGCATGTTATGCATATATAATACGTCACACATCCAGTCTAGTTGTAAAATGCCTCATAGTAGTATGTAGACAGCAAATTTTAGACACTTGATGAACGAAATATATATTTTTCCTATAGTATATGTAACAGTTCAAACACTCCAAATTCTAATAAAAAATCTTAAGTGCTTCACTGCTTTGTTTAATGATATTTTCAAGCTGAAGTATTCATAATCTTATACACGAACTCACATATGTCAGTTAAAGTTCATGTTAGTAGTGCTGCCATCTTGCATTCGCTAACGAAAACCCGAACATTGCCGAGGGCTCCGGAGGGCTGTAATGTAATATGACTTAGAATACGAAACTGCCTTTCCCAGCGAATTTATTCGTTTCGGAAGCTTTCAAAATTTAACGAATACGAAACATTAACGAATAACTTAGCAAAAGACCTCAGGTCACCACAGCAGACCAGCCAGTTGATGCCTAGTTTTGAACATCGTATAATCAACGCAAGGTAAGTTTCTCCAGCTGCATTATTTTACATGCTCCACGTAAAACTTTTAACGGTGATGACGGGCAGGCTGACAGACAGATGGAACATTGGCATTTTTTTTTTTTTCAGAGGGGCGAAATACTGGGCACGAGACTGCCTTGTCTCAGCACGAAGAATAGAGAGGAGAAAACCTAGGACACTGATATTCAGCGCCATACGCGGAGCAAAAGTTAACACACGAATGCACTACAAAAGTGTAGCTTTTTAATTTTGTTTTGCCAGAGAACGCCAGACGTGTCAGCGTAAGCATGGAATATAGCGCGAAATCATTTCGTGACAGGTTGGACGTGAACCGGAACACATTCGCGCAACTTTTTGCAACTCGGCCACAGACTGATCAACCATGGAGGAATCTCGGTCGATAACATGACCCCGCGGTAACGCTACGAACGAGTCGCGCGCAGTTCGCTCTCGAGAGAAGAATAGCCTCAACGCGGCGACAACAGTCAACGAACAAGTAACAGACGACAGCGAGGTCTAGCGAAACAGCGAAACGTTACAATTCCAGTTCTTTAGCTTAATATATTGGTTAGCCCTGGTGCGCGAAAGGAAATGTAAATCATTATTCGTGTGCACTTAGTTGAGATACCAAAAGAGAAGAGATTATAAATGATGAAAGTGAAAACAAAATTTGGTGTGTTTGTATATGTTTTGTGGTACTATTTTTTATCGAAATATTGGTAATGCTATGTCCAAGGTTAATAGGTCTAATACTTCAAGACTTTTGAGCTTCGCGAAGATATTTTGGGTCTACATGGTTTTAAAATTGCTGTAAAATTTTGAAACTTGGCGGGCAAAACTCCGTACAGTAATTTGTAAACGAATGACACATTCAGTATTAGAGAACCAGAACTCTCATTAGCATGATGGATGTTGAAAAGTATAAGAAAGTTAGCTGTTTCGCTGTTAAATTAACAGATTTTAATGACGTACTGTTTTTCTTTGCATTATCTATCCGTTCGCCTTTTGCAAAAGTTATCATGATATGTACCTAGTACGCGGAACAAATACACTACGCTACAGATTCAAACATAAATGTTGACAGCCAAACACTTGTTATTCTAATGTAACTTAAAAATAAACAAATTAAAATAACGATTTATTTACAGAATTTGTTTTTTATAAGCTTTGAAATCATGGGGATATATTTCTTAATTCGTTCGTTACCATACTTTATCCTTCCCAGTGTTTAGTATAGATACAAGCAGTTGGTGGTGAGACGATTTCTTTCAGAGGTTGGATTGAAAACTGCTTAGTTAAAACAGACACTACGATGGGTTATCAATGTCACATACACTCTCGCGCAAAAGTCGTTTGTTCATTGACTACTGCCTCATTGTGAGCTCATTTTCCTCATATACTTGGTCACACGGAATTATGCGACACAAGTGCGAAGTATTTACTGTTGGTTGAAAGTCCTGCGTGGATTGTAGAATGGCACACGTGGACATTTGGCTTGGTACCTTATTAAAACGTAAAATATCATGGTCTCTATCATTGTTTCCCAGCCGAAGCCGGGCATGTCCCGATCCCATGGGGTACCCCATGGGATATCTTGGGTGCACAGCTTTCTTACACTGTCAGTCCGGAGACAGTCATGGGCAGTAGCACATTTATTATTCTTTTTCCTCCTCTAGAAAGTTATTTTCACATCTTGATCATTCCTTACCATCTAAGAATGTTCCCTTAAATTTGGAGGTCGCATGTCAACCCCCAAACATACCATGATATAGTACTGCGCTTCCACCTACACATCACACTTCTTATATAACCTATTCACGGTAAATTGAGCACTTTTTGAAGTCCTTTCATTTGGAATAATAGTAAATAAATATATTTTATTGTAGCCTTAGACGTGAACATTCGAGTCCTGTGAAATATATACACTAAGGCAATATTTATTTTAAAAAGTGGTGGAAGGATAAGGGCTGGCTGATAGGAAAAGAGAAACTAGGGTCTCAAAATCGCTCACTTTACCGTGAACAGCCTATAGTAGGGATAGCGGGGGCGGGATGCAGTGTACGGCGGCAGCGAGTGTACCGCAGGACCGTGTGAGGTCGGCGAGCTGGGACAGTCGCGGCACGCAAGTGCGTGAGACGAGCATTGCCGACTGGACCACCCTGGCGCCGCCGCGGGGAGTGTGTGTGTAGGACCGCCCTTCACAGGACGAGAGCCACCTCTCGAGCAAGTGCCGTCACGAGTCCTGCCTGTCTGGGGCGACCTGCCTGGCTCACGCACACACGAAGTTCGGGAACTGCGGTGGTGTAGTGGTCAGACTACTCGCCTTCCACCGAGGCGAATCGGGTTCGATTCCCAGCGGGATCGCACACGGATTTTCGCACGTGGGAATCCTGCCGTACTGTGACGCTAGTCCTCGGGTTTTCTCGGGGATCTCCAGTTTCCTCGCCCTTACATTCCGACGCTGCTCCATACTCATCTCAATCACCCTCATCGGATCTCAAGACCTCGATGTTAAGAGCCGCCTAAATCTTTCCACTGCATGGAATTCGTTACTATGACTCTGGGCTAATACGTAACAAAGAGGTCTTGAAGATTGTGAAGCGAGGTGGACACGAAGCATTGACGGAATGGAAGAGTGGGAGAAGCTGGAGATCCCCGAAAAAACCCGTTGACAAGCGGCATCGTCCTACGTGATTCCGACGTGCGGAAGTCCGGGAGCGTCCCCGCCGGGAATCGAAACCAGTTCGCCTTGATGGGAGGCGAGCGCCCTAGTTACTAGCCCACCGCGGCCCCTAAGAAGGAAACTGTCAGGCGGTCACTATCACTATGGTTATTTGAATCACTAAGCTGAAGTGTCTGCCTTTCAGGCTGAACTTGAACAACTGAGATTGTGGTGGTGTGAGTTTCATGTGCCCAAGTTTTGAGTCCAGGGCCCACGTGCTATTGAGAACCAAGAATCTAAATTCCATCGTGGAAAATGCAATGGGGACTCGACTTTCTGGAAGGTTTTTGCAAGTGTGGCAACCTGTCTGCGGGTAGGTGTAAAATGGATGCAGTTATGATCATGATTAAGGGCTATTAATTTTCTCACAGAAATTAACTCTCTAGGTAGAATCCATTACACTACGTGTTCGCCTAGAGCTTTCTTTTGGTTATAGACCATATGTCTGTGTGATTTTATTTTTAACTTGGATTAGCTTACTCCGATGCTGCACATGTGTGATTCGCGGGCAGACCCCTAATATTGTTATAGTTAAAGTCATCCCATCACCAATGTGGACCTGACCTGAGGTGCTTTGAAATACAGAAGGTTATTAAATATTTTCGCGAAATTCAAGAGTCCCTAACTGTGGTTTAGGGCTGGGTTTTCAACATACGTAGGGGAAATGCCCATTGGCGTTGTCCTTGACTACTGGGACAGGGAGCGTACACGCGTTCGCCTCCTCTGCTTGAAGGGTGGTTGGCGCTAACAAAACTATCCTGACTAACTCTATGGTCATGTAAACTTAAGGAGAACTATGAGTTGAGCAGATTTGCCCCACTGCTGAGGTTTCCCGAGTGCCAGATCGGGTGGGTTGCACTCGTCGTAGGGTTCAGTGAGTGAAGTGAAGAGATTTGGGCGGCTCTTAATATCGAGGTCTTCAGAGCCGAGTGAATATAGAGCGGTGCCGGAATGAAGGGGCGGGGAAAACGGGAGATCCCCGAGAAAACGCGTCAACCAACAGCATCTTCCGGCACGATTTCCACTTTCGAGGCAAGTTCAGGTTCTGCGGAGTTTACTTCAAAGGGAGTGACTTTTTGTGCACTGGCAGACTACGTGCCTGCAAGCTTATAGACAGAGCTGCGCTCATCATACACATATCTTCTCCCGTACGAGGAGACCGAAGAACGAAAGTCCTAATGTGAGAGCTCTGCGTTAAAATAAATATTGAACTGAAGTAGGGTTATTTTAAATTGCAAGTCAGAATGCTGTGTCGATTATGACCTACCATGATCTACTTCATCCTTGAAAATGAAGATATTTTTAACTAAAATAAATTATTAGCATGTGTTTATGACGAAAAAGCAAATTTTTGATTGAATAATTAATTCTCAACTGAAATGTCCGACAAGTTGCATAGCTGGTAGGCAAACATCTGCCCATTTCAAATCTTGTAGCTGCTTTTCTTGAGAGCCGTTCTCATACAAGTGTTACACTAAGCATTTTCTTTTTATTTTTATGATATTTCAGCGCGATAAATTACATTTGTCATATCATACAAACTTTAATCTCAGCCCAGAGTATCAAAATAGTGTCCTCGCGTTCAAACCCCCCGGTAGCACGCAACTCGACAATTCTCCTCATGAATGCTTCGCACGTAGAGGCTCTTTGTCGTTTTGATGCACGTGCCAGAGTCGTCCTTAGCGCTGCAATGCTTACGTGCGTCAACGCACAAAACAGCTGCGGGAATGCGGGACAGTTGCTCTGGACCCCAGCGTCCCATGCACAGCACGACTAGAGGTAGTAGGCGTTGAAAAGGAAACTTCGCTTTCGCGTTTGGATCACAGTTTAACAGGCACGCCCTAGTGGACTCTGAATCAATAACATTTCTGCAAGGAAACAACGATCGAACCTCGTACCGTCTGATGAATAATAATACTGACAACTGTCTCGGGCAGTAGACATAGTGAATAACTGAATGATGCTCAGTATAGGTTGTTCACGGTAAAATGAGCACTTTTGAAAGCCCTGCTTAAAATCTAATTGCATGCGCATTGTGTATTTTTCCGCCTTAAGCAAATTTATCATAGCTATGAGCCTCGTCACTTTATTCATTCGTCGGTCAAGTGCAACTGTGAAATTATTTACAAAATAAAATGTTATGTAAATCTGCCCATTTTTACACTTGGATGCATTAAAAAAACATAAAGTGAAAGAAATAATTTAAATGATTACAAATGGTTACCTGACACTTTTTATTCAACATTAAGATAAGGAACTACTTCCCATTAATCGTTGCCAACTTTACTAGGCACATGTCACTCAGTTCGTCCGTTAAAATAAATGCAGGTAGAGATAGTGATATTTTTTCTAAGGGTTAATTCCAAAAGTGCTTACTTTATCGTGAACAGCCTTTAATCTGAGGACTATGCGACTTTGGATTCTAGTTTCTAGGACATGAACGCGCTAATTTTCCTGTAGCTTTCGCTTCCTGCCCCGTTTATCAGTTTACCCTTTAAAATATATAATAATCCCAATTATTACTTCACGCTTTAATTTAATAAGTAATTTGATTGTTAAAATAAAAATCTTACATGGAACGAGCTGGAAAATAAGAATTCGAAAGGAATAATTAATAGAACAAATATAAAACAATAATTTCCTACACGACCGGTTAAGACCAGGATAGGGCATATAAATTTTATTGATGTTATCAGCAAATGTAAATGAATGTGATGATTCACATGTTGTTATGAATCGATACTTTATTTTTTTTTGTCAGAAATCTGGTATTCCAAGGAAACTGAAACTTAATCAATTTTACGTCGGGCGTTAGCAGAGGAAAAGGGAAGAAAATTTGAAGATAAAATGACAGCAAATTGCAAAACCCATTCTCTTCGCACGTATACGTGAATGCTTCGGCGAGGTGTATGATGCAGGTAAACCGCAATGTTTGAAGAAGGTTGTTTTGAATGTGCACGATGTGGTGATCTGTTTGCTACCCTGCTGGTCGGTAGAGTGCGTGCCCAAGGTACGCATAGCCTCGCCTGCCAATAGTCTATCCTAAATGACGTGGATAACATTCTAGGTTAGGACACTGTTTATTCAATCAAGTACTTTGGGATGTTGTTTACCTCAACTAACAATTTTTTTTTAGATTAAATTAAACTTGGGGGGGGGGGGGTTCATTTGAACATTAATATGTAAACAAACACGTTCATCAATGTTGGACATGTGACGTGGACGTCCTCTACTGGCCGGACTTCACAGCAGCTCGCGCCATTCACGTTTATTCTTTCCTTTTTGTGGGATAAAACGCTCTTCGCCTCGCACTTTGTGCACCGGGCAAACACACACACACTATGAGGCCTCGTCCTCATCGACACATATTCCGGTGAGCGCGCACTAATCCATACACACGTTCTCTATCTCTCTCTCCTCTCTCTCTCTCTCTCTCTCTCTCTCTCTCTATCGTGCTCACAAAGTCCACCTAGCTGAGTGAGAAGTTTCTTTTATCGGACTGATCTAGGGTTTCGGTTTTTTTTTGGAGGGGGAAGGGGGTGAAGAGTATTTTCCCTTTGTACAGTTATAGGTCTCGATTTTCGATTCGTGGCATGGGAGGAGACAAAAACCTCATCATAATTTTACGGAACGACAGTAAGTTTAATCAGCATATAAAACGATGCTGATATCAGGTTCGGGGGGCCGCGGTGGTGTAGTGGTTATACTTCTTGCCACCAACCTAGGCGAACTGAGCGATTTCCGGCGGGGTCGCTCCCTGATTTTCGCATGTGAGAATCGTGGCGGACGATGCCGCTGGTCGGCGGGTTTGCTAGGCGATCTCCCGTTTACTCCACCCTTTCATTATTCCGGCACTGCTTCATTCTCACCTCGCTTCACCCTCATCGGCTCTCAAGGCCTCTATGTCAAGAGCCGCTTAAATCTCTTCACTCACACAGGTAATTGGGGGGGGGGGTGTCATATCATCTGTGACCCTTCTCTTGATCTGCCCGTATATTGTAAGATAGCCTTACATTAAAAAATTAAATTTTTGTAACATATATGGGGAACCAATGAACCGATTCGTACCAAATTTGGCCAAGAAATTGTACTATGGTAGGCCATATTAATTTATATGCTTTAAGTGTACCAAACACATATTTTCAAAACGACAGCTGCATAAACATTTCAACATATTATACTGTATGTACGAAACTATGTAACCGATTATAACTTAACTTTGTATAGATATAAATAATTGATAATAGTATGTTTTATCTGTTAAATAATTCATGTTAACTCAACCAACTTTGTACACCGACAGTATTCATTAGAAGTATCATCTATTGGTACTGAGATACCCTTTTTGCAGATTTTTTTGTAAAATAGTGTCAGGTAAGATAAGGAAACATTTTGTCACATTTCAGGAACAATTCAACTAATCTCCACAAAATTAAAAAAAAAACCAGCAGTGCTACAAAAGACCACGTAAACTTAAATAATTTAAATGGGTCCAAACCCTCCCAGCAAACACAACCTGTCGGCAAAGTATCGGTAAATTTTCGGCCCGATACCTGTACTGTCGGCAACTGTCGTTTCAATGTCAGAAGATAGACATCTGACAACAGCGTGATGTCTTTTTTAAGACAATATGTTTGCCATTTGAAAAAAAGACAACGGCCCAGTGTATTTTTTGGGATAACAGAAGGATATCACCTAAATAATGTCGGCGTGATATCTCACAGCCAACATGTCGCCAATAGCAAAAATAATATTCCGGCCCGATTCCGATATAGCATCTTTATTTTTTCGGTAAGCTGGCAGTCATCTTATTTATTCCGACCCACCAACGTTTTCGAGAAATGGCTCTCTATCACAGTAGAGATACAAATATGTCTTTTTGCCGACAAACTTTTTGAAAGTGTTTTTTGAATAGGCAAGATGTTAGTTAGCTGTTAATGGCATGATGCTTTTTTTGAGGCCATGTGTTAACTGTTAGCATGTTTTTTTTTTCGTGATTATATATGTGTCACATGGAAGCCCATGGCATTATTTACTTTGGAACTTTTTTTTCATTTGTGCAACCATCCGACAGATATATTAAAAAATAACAAAAACTATTTGTTTTGCGAGCCTTCGAAGAAACGAAGAAACGGTTTTTAAATAATCGGTGTTTTAAAATGATTTGTTATATTGTCATGGAATTTATACATTCACTTATAATAATTAGTGTCATGATAAGTTTGAAATTACTGAAGACTCAGCAACTTACCTCGTGGTGTATAGGTAGTCTGTCTTGGGATCCCGAGGCGCGCAGACGTATAGTGCACGCCAGTGCGTCGATACAAGTGAGTGTCTTCCGTGCCGCGCAAATAGACAGTTACAAACAGGCCTAGTCTTACTGGGGTAATTACTACAACAAACTTCCACATCATTTTCCAACATGGAGTCACACAAGCCAACCACCCGAGTGAACACGCTTCGTGTGAAGTGCCGCACAAAGTTCCTAGCTCTGGACGTACACAACTGGCTGGACGAGACGCTGCGCATACAAGAAGACGAACTTGTTGCTGTTCAGATGGACTGTCACCAACGATGCATCTTCATCAAGCTGACTTCCATGCTACACTGTGAACGCATCATGCGACTGACAGCTGGTACATCGCAGAATCGCGCGTCCACTGGTGAGTCAATCAACGTCGACATAGATATTGAGATCGACAACCTCAAAACTGTACGCGTTGTTAACTTACCGGTGGAAATTAAGAACGAAAACATTTTGCACGCTTTACAGCATTATGGTGAAATCTTGTCATTAACAGACGAAATGTGGGCTGCTAATTACAAATTCAAAATTTAAACGGGGATACGCGTTCTCAAAATTAAACTGACTAGAGACATGCCATCCACTCAAACAGTAGAAGGACACACGGGATTCGCCGTGTATTACGGTCAACCACAGTCATGCAGTGTCTGCAACGAAGCGGGACACATAAGTGCCGACTGTCCCACTTTACTGCGGGGCGCCGCTCCGGCCGCGCGGACCTGGGCGCAATAACTCGCAGCCGGTCAACACACCGTGACATCTGCCAGCAAGACAGACCCAACTGACACTCCCCCCCCCCCCCCAGGGGAAAGCAACAACTCTGTGCGCAAATCATCGGTTCAGACACCAATGCAAGACGGTACAGTGGATGGTTCGGAGAAGCTAGTATCGCTTCCGATACACACATCGCCAGGGACATCCATTGTATCGCAAACCTCCCTTCCGGAAAATGTCCCCAATGGGACGGACCATTTTATGGCACGCCGGCTACATCTAATTGATGCAGATGACACGCTGGAGGATGATGATATGACTGGGATAGCCACACACACACACATCTAGACAAACAAAGTGCTAAAAAAAAAGGAGGAAGCGCAGAAACGCTTGACCACGGGCGATAGGAAAGGAAGCCCCGCCATAAAAGTCGCAGCCCACGACGAGATGTAATCGTTCCTGAAAGCCCACGATCGCAACGTGCACATTCACTGGTGATTGCTCGACAAGTAATTGAGCAATGTAAAACTGCGTCTCACGGCACGCTCACGACAGAGGACCAATGCTTTGCATCGCCGTGTAAGCTCTCCGTAATGGCTAGTGTGATCACAATAGCAACAGTTAACATTTGTGCCATTGAAGCGGCGTACAAATTTCACGGCCTGTATAACTTGGTCTACGCCCATGATATAGACGTTTTGTTTTTGCAAGAAGTTACTCGACCTCAGTTTCCGCATTTTAACAACTGCAATGTGTACACGAATGTAGGAACGAATAGTCGAAGAAAGCATATTATTACACGAAATAGATACCAGTTGGCTAACATTCGGACACTCCCGTCCGGCCGCATAATCTCGGGGATATTACTCAAGCCGCCCACGCCTACAGGCACTGAACCTGTTGAACTGGCGCTCTGTGTAAATGTTTACGATCCTTCCGGTACACAGCACAAAACAACAAGAACAGAGCCTTTCCTGTCGCCTTTTCTATAAGGCGACAGGACTAACATTATATTCGGTGGTGATTTCAATTGTGTTTTAAACCCCCTAGAACAACGTGGTGGACTGTATCCAACGAACACGGCCCTGCAAGAACTCGTAACTGCGATCCAGGTGGAATATGTGGTAGACATTCTCAACATACAAAGACCCCACCACACGTTTCATGCGCATTCATCAAGTACGAGGATAGACAGATTTTACGTATCTAGAAACAATAGACAGTCGGTTCGTAGTTATGATGTCATTCCCGCTGCCTATACCGACCATTCTCTCATGCTGTGTACGATCGACTGTCCTCCAAGAATTGCGGTGCGTGGGCAGAATTATTGGCGGCTACAGACGAGACTTGTGAGACAAGACGAAGTGGACTCTGACTTCAGACAGTGCTGGCTGTATTGAGTTCGACAGAAACCGCGCTATGCTGATGCAGCCGATTGGTGGGAACGCTGCGACAAACCGGGCGTCCGGCGGCTGTTTTAGTTACACGGAGCACGTTGCCGGCACGAGCAAGCTTCAGTGTTATATTTCTACGATCAGGCGTTGCACTATCTTGACACCACGGCGTTGAAAGGGACGGATGTGAGGGACACAGCGCATTGACTCAAAGAAAAAATTCTACACATACATCGCAATAATATGGAACAGCGCATGCAATTTGTTTATACCTGCACTAATCTACAGCAAGAGTGCCTTAGGAATCAGACTCTTGCGAGAAAACAGAAAATGTGTGCCAAACGACATGTTGATGCCATATGTACCGTAGCTGGAACAACTTTACGAGACCCAGTGTCAATTGCGGCTGTATTCATTGACCACTACTCACGCCTTTACTCAGAACAAACAATCGATAACGCCGCGGAAACTCCCTTTGTGTGCAACATTACACACCGTCTCAGTGGAGATTCGAGTGATCTACTTCAGTGCCAAATCACGGACGAGGAGGTGGCATTAACCGTACAACACACTCCTAAAAAGAAATCGCCGGGAATTGATGGCATTCCGTACGAATTTTACTAGCATTATTGGCCTATCATCCAAGCGGAATTTTGCAACATGTTGCGAACAGTCAACAGAAACGCACCCTTTCAATCTCAAACTGAAGGTATTTTGGTTCTGATCACTAAGAAAAATCTCTTGCTCCACATTACTGATTACAGGCTAATTACTCTGCTCTGCACGGACTAAAAGATTCTTGCGCGCCTCTTCGCAAATCGCCTGAAGCACGTCTTATCTGACATTATAGGACCTGAACAATGTTGCGCAGTGAGAAACACCTCTATCATTCAAGGGGTCGCAGTATTGCGAGATGTTCAATTAATAGCCAAATCGACACCGGGACCGGTGTCTTTATTGAATATTGACCTTGACAAAGCCTTCGATCGAGTGAACTGGAATCTATGTGACAGAATTATGCTGCATGTAGGCTTCCTACCACCAACTATCGCCATTTTACAAACTCTGCGAAGAGGTGCAACAACACAGATATCTCTTAATGGTAGGTTGGGAGAAAGTTTTACCAGTCAATCCTCCATATGCCAAGGGTGTCCCTTATCGATGTCTCAATTCGTACTGTACATTGAACACCTCCTACGAACACTCCACACGAAACTCAACGGTATCAGTGTTGGGACACGGACTCTAACTTGCATTGGGTACATGGATAACGTCACGTGCATAGTGCGGAGCGAAGACGACGTAGCTCGAATTGATGACTCACACTCCGCCTTCACCTGTGCGGCAATTGCCCAAGTTAACTCTGCGAAGACAAAATTACTATACCTGAAGCCTGAGCTACCAGCTCTGCGACAAATGGGCCCATATAACAAGACTGATAAACTTTGTACGTTGGGAATATAATTTGTGCAAAATTCCAAGCAAATGATTAAATGCAACTGGGACTCAGTGGTGCATAAAGTACGCGGCAGTCTTCTAACTGCTCGTCTTCGTAACATCAATATTATACAAAGCGCTTATATTGTAAACACGTACCTATTGTCACAGCTATGGTATGTAGCGCACCTATTCCCCATGCTAAAAGCAACCGAGGCACCAATACGTCAGTACATAGGGTGGTTCATGTGGCGTGGGTATCTATTCCGGGCGAATAGGGAGCAATTACTTCTTCCTGCAGACAGAGGAGGCTTGGGCCTTGTGGATATGAAACTGAAAGCTAGGGCTTTGAATGAGAAAACTATCATACAGCAATTCACGTCTGAAAACCGCGAAGTCAAGGCGCTTCATCGCACAGTATAGACAAATGATCACATTCTCCTTCGACATTACCTACAGGTACTTCAAGGTGTGAAACAAACTCTCATTGAATTACCGGCCGGCGTAAGTGTCACTACGAGTCTATTATACAAATATCATCGAAGGACTATGAATGTAGTTCCGATGGTGCAACTCAAATGGTCCATTTTGCACTGGGACACAATATGGAAAAATATAGCAGATGTAGAACTGCCCACCGCCCTCCGAGCGTCTGCATATTCCTTTGTCAACGACTTAGCAGCCACTAAAATTCGACGTAAACGTATTTTCCTTACCGTTGATGACCGATGCGTCATATGTGATCATGGCACTTCATCGGGTTACCAGCTGCACCTTTTCCCGTCCCTTACGGACTTGGTGTCGACGTCGCATTGCACGAAGACTTGATGTGGCAGCTGATGACATACGTGAGGAGACGCTCTGCTTCCTTGATTTGACAGCCTTCCCTACCTTCAAACAGAGAGTGGTGGTCTGGCTACTAATGAACTTGATCGACTTTACAGTCAATACGCCGACACCCTTTCACTTACGTGAATTTATTGACAGACTGCGTAGGGCGAGGTGGCTGACGGTGAAAGATAAAACACTGAACAAAAAATATGGGCATTATTTGTTTTTCTTTTAAAGTGTATTTCTCTCTCTCTCTCTCTCTTCTCTCTCTCTCTCTCTCTCTGTGTGTGTGTGTGTGTGTGTGTGTAACTAATTCATTTGTAATAAAAAGTTTGTGACCAGGGTAAGGACATGCGCACTCGAGCCTAATAAAATGAGTATATGTAAAGAGGAAATAAGAGTTACTAAAATTTTTAATGGAAAAGTTAAGGTTTTTTCATGGTTATACTACTTATTTCTGGACATCACGCTGCTGCAGGCCCGGCATCGTAATGACATCCAGCCATCGCTGGCCCGGCAGCTTGCCGCCATTCAGCCACCGTAGGTTCGGCATTTTGCCGCCATCCAGCCGCCGCAGGCCCGGCGTCTTGCCGCCATCCATCGGACCGCTTCCGGCATAAGACAGCGGGCCGGCATCATCTGGCCGGAGTTTGTCGGCTATCTTTTACCGGTCCGATTCCGGCCCGTACTTTTTGTGTTTGTTGGGCTCTTTTCAAAATGGCGGCCAAACTTTGTATGGTGGCAGTATGTATTAGAAGCATCGTATACAGAACACTTTTTTAGTCAATTTTGTAAGAGAACTTCAAATAAGATAATACGGTTTTATTCCATACCTCGGGAACCAACCATCCGATTTCCACCTGATTCTTCACACAGTTAAATGCTATGACAGGTCGTGTAATTTTACGTGTTTTAAATGGCTCATACTCGTATTTTAAATAACTGCTTGAGAAATATTTCATGTTAGTAAACCCAGTCATTCAAAACATAGACTAATTACATCCGAAATTGATGCCTCGAATCCTACCTCAGTAATGCAGCTGATTGCAAGCTATCTTATTGTACGAGGTTTTCTGGGTTCGAATCCCAGGTAAGGCACATTTGCATATGTAATTGTCTCACTACTGTTTCTTATGGTTCTAGTACATGGAATCGTTTAAGGCATGTTTTGTAACTGCCAAAATAACTATAATCAACATGTCTTTTAAATCTAGCTTGTCCTTCATCCTTTTACTTCATATTTAGTTGGCACATGAAACAATAAATTAAAGTATATCTGAAGGGGCTAAATAAATTTGCAGAATTTTCCGGTCCGTAACAGTGAAGTCAGTTTGCCTGTGACGGTGAACGGCCGATAACAGAGTAAATAATGGGATATTGTTTCCTGGAGATTCTCTTCTCGGGCTTATCTCTTGTCGCGAGCACAGCTGTTCGTGGAGCCGTAGGTAAGCGGGCCTCCATTGCAGGCG
Source organism: Dryococelus australis (assembly GCA_029891345.1). Lineage (NCBI taxonomy): Eukaryota > Metazoa > Arthropoda > Insecta > Phasmatodea > Phasmatidae > Dryococelus > Dryococelus australis. The sequence goes on from CM056996.1 coordinate 135,172,565, forward strand.
TCGCGGTGTAAAAAAAGGCGCGTCGATACGATATTTTAAGACGTGGAAGTATGCTCTCGGAATACAAATATGCGCCATCACTTATACGCCGGCACATCTAGGTCGGACGAGGGGAAGGGGGAGAGAAGGAGCAGGAATTTGGACGAAGAGGGGAGAGGCACACAAGAGTGTAAAGTTTGAATGCAAAGGCGGAGTATGGGAGCGCCGCGGAGTTCCTTCTCTTCGGACGGTGCATAAGTTCCATTTTCCCATTCTTGTCGTTTCATTTTTCTCCCCCCCCCTTTTCTCGCTCACTCCCCTCCCCCTTTCTCTCCCCGTGACTGCAGGACCGGAGGGCATTTCCAGCGGAACATATTTCATCCGGAACCAATAACTTGCTCCTCGGAGAGCTGGTTGCCCCGTTACCCCGCCCCCGCTCTACGCGACAGTTGGCCTGTTAAAGGGTCGCTGCCGGGGAAGGGTTGTTGCGTGCGCCTACCCCTTTAAACTCCGCAGTGCACATCAGTCGGGAGCGGCCCCATTTGACCGCCTCTCCCTCTTCCAACCATTTGACAATTCACTCTCAGGGGCGTCCATCGCACTGGCGCCCCAGAGCGTTGCACTGCTTCCGCAGGAGCTGAGGGCTGCTCTTAAGGCCATTGGTGCATGAAAGCAGTATATTTATATAATTTATGCTATAACTTGTTTCATAGCTGATTTTTGCTAAATTTCTGCCATCTCAACAGATGAATAACAAATGTTAGCACCTTCTTGCTTTGTTAGATATTCACTGCCGTTATTATTTTCAGAGCACTGATTGCAGATAAGAAAACAAAAATTCTTTCTTTTTTTCCGTTAGTGCTCCGAGAGTAATGACGGCAGTGAATATCTAACAACGTAACAAGGTGTTAAAAGATTTTATTTACACCTTGAGATGCCAGAAATTTTGAAAAATCCGCTGTAAAACAAGATATAACACAAATTATATAAATATACTGCTTTCATGCACCAATGGCCTTAAGCCGGAATCACATACCCCCGACAAGCGCAGCACGACACGACAAAAACCAAAGTCACGACCATTTTCAATGTGACTGCTCGAATTTACATCCCGACGGTTTACTGACGCGACACGACAGGTACAACTTTTTTCGGATCCATTTAGAAGGCGCTGATTAACTACGCTAGTTTCAAAGGCTGTGGGGGGCGGGAAATTTGGGAATACATGATGGTGACAAAGTTCTATAGCTAATGCATTCAAAGGTAAAATTATTATTTTTTAAATACAATAATTGTCATAATTTGTTTTCTTTTAAGCTACGCATTTCTTATTGCAGGGAAAGCTTATCGTACAATTTCATTTTTCAATGTTGTACACTCTGTGCGTCGTGCCGCACGACATGACGAAGAATAGAAATAATTTCTAATCCATAAGTGCTGGTCCGACGACAGAATTGTCGGGCTTACGTCAGATCTGGCAGCAGCGAAATTTAAATAGGGAAACCCTTGTTAAGGAAATTTCGCTTCAGTGCGTTAAATTTAAAGATAGGCGTTTCAAACAAAATGCATTCTTCGCGAATATTTAGTAGAAGATCCCTACGAGCGTATATTTTAAATATAGCTAAGCTATATATATATATATATACTTTTTGTAAAAAAAAATTAAAATGCCTTGCAACAGGCTATAGCCTACATGTTGTGGAAACATCTTCGCTGTAGGGAACTTCTAAAAAATTCGCGAAGAACACATTTTGTTTAAAATGCCCATCTTTAAAATTAATGCACTAAGGTGAAATTTCCTTATTGTGGCATTTCCTATTTAAATTCCATCCTGCCAGCCGGTAGGTAGTGTCCCTGAAATCGAGGTCTTGAGAGCCGATTAAAATTGAAGCGAGATGAGTATGGAGCAGCGCCGGAACGCGTGGGCCGGTGAAACAGGAGATCCCCAAGAAAAACCCGCCGACCAACGGCATCGTCCGCCACGATTACCACATGCGAAAATACGGGAGTAAACTTGGTGGGAGGCGAGTATCTGACCAGCTTGCCCGTGGAGTATAGTTTATTTGGCACATCGCGTAGACAATAATAAACAAGTAACTGTGAAACGGCCGAATCAGCTCAACCCAGCTGCAAGATAAACTTGGATCTCCCTGAGTCAGAAGCCAATAAACATACAACTACTGGAGTAAACACAAGACTGTAAAGTATAACCTTCTGTCGGGAATAACGCGAATTTTGTAGACCTGTACTTATAAATTGTGATACGTATATGAAAGTGCGTAAAGCGACTTACGTGCATTCGTGTTTGAAGTTTGTCTCGCCCTGAAATATAGATACGAATTTTTACATTCCCTGTCCATGCATAAGTAAAGATCGGAGAGATTCGCAAGTTCAGTGGTATGTAGGCTATTAGAGGATAATATCCCAAAACAATTTTAAGGCAGGCTAGGTTTCAAACACATGTACATTGCACCTGTGTTCGCATTGAATGGCTCATCCATAGATACCTACAACTTTCCCGGTATTATTGGTTTTCAGGTTATACCTATGTGGAACCACGGAGCGGTTAGCCTGCTCACCTCCCACCAAGGCGATCCGGGTTCAATCCCCAGCCGGGTCACTCCCCGATTTTTGCATGTGGGAATCGTGCCAGACGATGACGTTGGTCGGCGGGTTTTCTCGGGGATCTCCCGTTTCCCCCGCCCTTTCATTCCGGCGCTGCTACATACTCACCTCAATCTCCCCCTCATCGGCTCTCAATATCTCGATGTTAAGAGCCGTCCAAATCTCTTCACCCACATGTATGAACATCTATTGTTTGGACGCTGTATAAAATGGCACGCCCTGGGTAGCACTGCACCAATGAATACACATATCGTGATTGTGTGAACAGATCGAATACCGCACAGTTAAGAAGGGGGCAGCTTCGCACCAAAATAGCAACCAATGAACAATGACGCCATAGCTAGAGTGTGCACAGGACTGTGAAATATATGATGATGCCAACTAATGACGCAAACTTTGCAAGTTGCTTCCTATTCATTAAGACGCTGGTCAATCGTGAAAGTGTTTTGAGCCAAAATATGTTCGATAACACTCTAGCTAGTTTATCCTTTTATGATTGTATGATCAGGTTTGGCTCGACCAAGTTCTTTGCAGACCAATCACAAACGTTTGGCTTAATCCTCGTTTAAATGGGGTTGTGGATTCGTACATACATGACAGACAGTAACGAAAGAAAACCGCCGGACATGTGTACAGTAAGTAAGTTGAATCTCCTAGTAAGAAATTGAATTTTTCTCGCTAAACCATCGTCTCTACCTACCCATAAGATACGCTCATGGGGAATGGGATCAAACATGTACGCAGTGGTGTACGACAGAAGGTGTGTGTAAGGAGGGGGGGAGGGGGGAGGATGATAGGGGCGTTCGCCTCCCCAAAAATCAAAATGTTTAGACAATTATTATAGTATCGTATTGGTGGATTGGAAAGCAACTTCCGTGCCTCACTGGCCTTGCATGAAGGAAATGTGTAAATATGTTATTTCTATTGTATAGCTAAAATGTGCCGGATGAATAGAATGTTGAAGTGTGTGGAATTTTCATTTATAGATCGGTTAAAAAATTTTGTCACAAAGAATAAATAAGTGTCAAAGGAAAAAAACGTGATTTTCTAATGAAATACATAAGCTTAATAACTCTTAAACTGTGCGTCTGAACTTGAATGAGAAAAAAAATCCTGGGGAGAACCCCCGGCCGCATTTTACAGATAGCCATTTACAAGTCTCAAATGTTGATATAGGCTGTTCACGATAAAGTGAGCACTTTTTAACGCCCTCCCTACAGGCATTAACCACTAATAAATATATCTTATTGCAGCCTCAGGCATTAAATTTTGAGGGTGGTGAAATGTGTACACTGTGTTTATTGGTCACATTGCAATGTTTATATTAAAAAGCAGCAGGAAGATGGAAATTGGATGAAAGTAAAAATTTAGAAGGGCCTTAAGAAGTGCTCACTTTACCGTGAACAGCCTATAGCAATCCCCTCCTAAAGAAAATGTTCTCCAGAACATTATGTCGCTCCCTCGGAAAACTGTGGCTGCGTACGTCACTGCATGTACGTGTATGGAGAGGAGAGTGCAGTGGCTGGGCTTGCAGTGGCGGTCAGGTGCGCGCGCAACAGTGCATTGCTCAAGTTCCCGCGCCCGCGCCGAGTAGGAAGTGGGGTCAGCCGGCCCTGACACCGGAAGCACGCTAACTATGGCGGGGGATCGCGAGCCGCTGGCAGGTGAGCGTACCGCGGGCGCGGCGCAAGAAGCCGCACTGCACAGCGGGCGCGGTGAGGGAATGTCACCGGCTTGTAGAATTAGTTTCTTTGTGTATACGCGTATCTCAGTAAATAAATCTTCTCAGTATACGACTTTTCTTTTTCCAGGATATACAAAAATAAAATCTACTGATACTACTTTTTAGTTTTATCATATAACATATTTTGAACTACAAAAAAATAGTGAAGACGGATTTTTATAAATATCATTTGTAGGGTTTTCCTGCACATCTGCCTTAAGGGAAAGTAAAAAAAAAAAAATCCACGAACTTATATCGTGTGTAATACACTATCTACCAAAAAGTAATTGGGCACCTGTCCACAATGTTTGCTCGGTGGTTGTCGCCCCGTTAGAATCTCGTAGGGTCACCTCTTGCAGCTATAACAGCAGATACACTGTCTGACATGCTCTCTACGAGTGTTTGCAGAACATCCACGGGGATTCGTCGCCATTCCTCTTGCAACCAGTCCATGAGTTGAGCAATAGATTTTGGCCGCGCCTGACGAGCCCTCACCCGGCGATCCAATTCGTCCTAAAGTTGTCCTATAGGGTTGAGGTCGGGGCTCTGGGCGGGCCAGTCCAATCAGCGAACATTGTTGTCGGCGTACCACTGCATAGTAGCCCTTGAAACATGGAACCTGGCATTGTCATCCTGGAAGTAACACAGGTCCATTCCGTAAAAGCGCCACAATGTTGGGAGCATTTCATTATCCAGAATGTTACAATAGGTCTCTGTGTTCATGCTACCACGGACAAACACCAGCGGTCCTACGCCGAAGGCCGTGAAACACAAGTCAACTGATGTACTGAATTACCTATCTTCACGGGTGCCCCGTTGCTTTTTGGTAGATAGTGTAATATCGCATGGTTACAGATCTGATTTGTGAGAAACTCAGCTTCCTAGGACTGCATATCGCCGTCTTTGGATGACACGTCAAAGAAATGCTTCCTTACAACAGCCTGTCGTGACATTGAGATGTTGAAAAAATATTTTTCTAGGGATTCCCCTTAAAATACAGAGGTAGAACAGCCGCTTACACCGCTCGGACTCCAGCCGCGAAATATGGCGTCACTGGCCATGTGAATGTCGAAACACCGTCCGCCAACCAGCGCTCGGCAACTTACTCGCAAGCCGGGAGACCAGCCAATAGGGAACCTTACGCAGCACGCAGCAGTCCATCACACACGATGTCCATTCCCAGAGCCTTGCGTCGTCTGTTAAAGAATTGGTACAACCGCATCAACGAAACCGCTCCGTCATTTCGTATCTGCATACTTATCTACTCTGTGCCTCGCCGAGTTAAGCGGTTTTCACAATAGAGCGTCGCGTCCGATGTTCGCCGCCAGCGACGAGCGTTATTTGCGTCTTCACAATAGAGCGATGTTGCGACGCCGGCCGCCGGCGACACAGACCGTGCTGCCATCTGTTATCCTGCAAGGAAGCTTGCAATGAAATACTAGAAACGAACGAAATGCAGTGAAGATTCTTCCCATTTAGTTAGTAAAATTGTTATTTTTTTTTGTGATATGCACTTTTCTTTAATAAAAGTATTATATTTAAATTCTAGATAATGTTTTAGAACATGAACGACTCTTCAGGCATCGGTAAACATACGTTTGTTTTACTAAAGGTGGGTAAAATTGATATAAATTTGGACTCCAATTAGTATCCCTGCAAAGCGTTTATGTTATGTTTTCAGTTCTTTATCTTAGCTTCTCTCCAATTTATTGTGAATTACATAAATGTTATTCTTCTTATTCTCCGTCGCCGGCGACGAGCGTCAAATCCAATGTTCGTCGCTCGTGCAACGTTCTCGACACTAGCGTCAAGGCTCTGATTGCGTGATGCTCGACGCGTCGCAACGCTCTATCGTGAAAACCGCTTTACGCGGACAATACTCTTGCTTTCTCGGCGAGGGACTAAAATCCTACCCTTTCCCTTCCACAGTCGAAAATGGCAGGCCTTCAGCCCATAAGTTGTGTTAGCGCTTTGTTTTCCTTTCTCGTGTCCCTGGCTCTGTGAAGCCCGTGTTTCCATCACGTCCCCTTTCATGTGTATGATTCTCGTTGTTGTGTTCCACTTTCCCCCGTAGTTTTACTTTTCTTTCTTTCCTTGTCTCTGTCTTTGGTTACTTTCCAAACTTGCATTTCCTTTTCATTTTTGTCTCATTCCGCTTCCCATCGCTGTTCCTTTATCTCCATTATTCTGCGGAAGAGTGTATTCACACTGGCATGCAGGTATTGTTAATGTTTCTATTTTGTTCTATATCACATGTACTCATTGTCCCTTTTGTAAATAAAAACATAAAAAATTGCAGGCTAGTTGCAGAGTCGTCAAAAGCGTTCTATTTTTTTTCTTGGCACGGCCTTAAACGCTCTTCACTCTCCGAAGCATCGAAAACCCATAAGAAGGCCTACTGCTGCGCAATATGACACAAGTTGTTTACATTAATGTATAGATTGTTCACGATAGAGTGAACACTTTTTAAGGCCCTTCCAAATTTTTGCTTTCATCTAATTTCCATCTTTCTGCTGCTTTTTAATATAAACATTGCAATGTGACCAATAGACACAGTGTATACATTTCACCACCCTCAAAATTTAATGCCTGTGGCTGCAATAAGATACATTTATTAGTGGTTAATACTTGTTGTGAGGGCTTTAAAAAGTTCCCACTTTACCGTGAACAGCCTATAAGTACTTTTGAAATCAACCTTTGGTAAATTAACTGCCGGTTAACATCACATATACCACCGTACACACGACTTGACGATTGTATTGCGAGTGCTATGTTTAATTTTATGGCAAATCTTGTGGCTGGTTCTTTCTTTAAGCGCATTTGAGTACGAATTCGCACGTTATTAATACACTTAGGGTCCTGAAAATTTGACGTTTTCGCTTGACCGGCGTATGAATAAAATCAGTAAGCTGATGGCCAAGTAGATTTTACAAATGGCTCAAAGATACAAAATGAAGGGTAAAATTAATAAACACCGTTCACAATAAATTGAGCACTTTTGAAATGAAACTTAGAAAAAAGTCACTACCCATGCCTGCGTATATGCCTACTATTTAAACGGGCGCACCAAATGACATTCGCCCAGTAAAGTTGGTAACGATGGAGGAAAAGTAGTTCCATGTATTACCGTTGAAATGAAAGTGTTAAGTAACCATATGGATAATTAAAATTCTTTTTTTCACTTTCTGATTTTTTTTTATAATGCATCGAAGTGTAAAAATGAGCAGGTTTGTAAAATATTTACTTTCCTAATAATTTCACAGTTTTACTTTACCGACGTATGGATAAAGTGATGAGGCCCATGGCAATGTTAGTTTTACCTAAGACGGAGTAATACACAACGTGCATACAAGTAGATAGTAAGCAAGGCTTTCGAAAGTGCTCAACCTACCGCGAAGAACAAAAGTAACGAGTATTGAGGCTGACATGTGGTGACAGAACAAAGATCACGTCAGCCATAAAAAATTATATTCGTTACATATTAGGCTCTTGGACTGTCTGTTGGTGATGGTCAGCTAATTGCGCATGGCAACGTTAACTTCCTGACTCATTAGCACGTAAGCTTTTGCGCAAACCTGCAGTGAAAGTATTTTAAAAAATACGAATAATTTCATGCTACGTTTGGCAGTGGACCACATTTTATCTGGCCCTCCCTGAAGGACTCTCATCCCACAATAAACCAACGGCAGAAGAGAAACTGACTCACAGTGTTAGTATAAAACGTTGCGCACTACATAAACGGTCAATGTACGGACTCGAACTCGAGGACACAGAGATGACTGCTACGAGTTATGGGCTGTGGACCATTGAACTTAACGAAATTCTTCAGCCTCGTTACGCAGCTACCCTCTGTCTATCTTTATATTAAAGCAAACTGAATGGTAAAAAAGAAAAAATGGATTTAACGTAAGCGTAATCAAGACACAGCAAACTCTATAACTAAAATGTCGGGGAAGTATGCAACGTTTCTTGAAACATCCAGAAATACCGCTGCCAAATTTTCTTTTAATTTAACCTCGTTGTATAAACTTAATGTGTATTAAGTAGGGATGATTTAACTACTTGTTAAAGTGACTATGGATTACAGGTTATTTAATCACCCACGCTGAGTTTGGAGGGGAATTTAGGAATAGACGGGCTCACGTAATGGAAGTGGCTGATTACAGTTTTCTTCACGCTTTGCTCAGCCGTTGGAGATATATCGTTGTTGGGGTCGCATTGTGATCTCTCCTGAAACACATGAGAGCCGCAGGCCTCATGGTGGGGTCGCCGTTGACATAGCAGCTGTTACAGCATTTGCCTCCCACCAAGGAGGGGCCGCGGTGGCTGAGCGGTCAGACTGCATATATATATATATGGTTAATGATATATATATATATATATCATTAACATTAATGATATATATATATATATATCATTACTTATATATATTACTTATATATATCATTACTTATATATATTACTTATATATATATCATTACATATATATATATATATATATATATATATATATATATATATATATATATATATATATATATCATTAACCCTACTTATCAGTACAGCTATCCAGGGTGTTCAATTCTATAATGGCTACTACAATTTAAGAAACAGTATATAAGTTGTATACATTCGCAATTTTTTTTTGTGGGAGGGTGGCTGTTTGTCTGGGCGCCCATAATCCTACGGGCTCCCTCCCTTTTTTTTTTTTTTACACAGACACATACAAAGTCATCGACCCACATATTATCACAAACTACATCTTCCCCTCATTTAGATTTTCTTCTTCGCATTTCCTTCCGTTCTTTTTTCACTTCTCTTTCTTGCTGCTTCTCCTCAACTTTTTCTCACTTTTGCTGTTCTTCTACTTTCCTTCTCCTTTACTCCTCCCCATTTTCTGAGCGGTCAGACTACTCGCCTCCCATCAAGCCGAACCGGGTTCAATCCCCGGCCGGGTCACGCCTAGATTTTCGCAAGGGATAATCATGCCGGGCGATGCAGCTGGTCGGCGGGGTTTTCTCGGGGAATCTCCCATTTCCCCCGCCCTTGCATTCCCGCGCTGCTCTAGACCTCACCCTCATCGGCTCTCAAGTCCGCGACGTTAAGAGACGCCCACTAACCTCCACTCCCGCTGCAAGCTTCCCAATAACCAGTAATCGCAGGGAGTGGCGCGAGCTTTCTCTTGCAGTGTTGTCCACATGTGATTGTTGTTTCAGATTGTGTTGTCGAGAGCCGCCGATCCTCCCATCACTACTTCGTCCACTCCCCACGCCTCTGTCGTGAGGAGGCCACCACGCCGACGTCTAACGACGAACGTGTTCTATGGTCTACTCACTGTTTTCTTCGCACTTTTTGAACCAAACATTTGAAAAATAACCCCACCTATGACATGTTTTGTTGTTTCCTAAATAGATCATGTACCACAAGCGTTTAAACTTATGTTAACATATACTTAAACATCTTATTTTTTGCAAACATTAACTTTTATTTTATCTAGAAATTATAATATTTCATATGTAATTAATATGAATTTAAAAAGGGAGAACTCAGGTGGGTTGGTAATGTCTATAGGCTATTCACAATAAAGTTAGCACATTTGAAATCAACCTTAGGAAAAAGTCACTGCTCCTATCTGCATATATTTTAACGGACGCACTGAGTGACATGCGTTCAGTAAAGCTGGTAACGATGGCTGGAAAGTAGTCAAATTATCTTTACGTTGAATAATAAGTGTTAAGTAACCTTTAAATTATTTATTTCGCTTTCTGTTTTTTTTTTAATTTATCGAAGTGAAAAAATGAGCAAATTTGTAAATTATTTACTTTTCTAATAATTCTACAGTTTCACTTGACCGACGCATGAATAAAGTGATGAGGCCCATGGCAATGTTAATTTTACATAAGGAGGAAGAATACACAACATGCATACAAGTAGATCTTAAACAGGGCTTTCAAAAGTGCTAATTTTACCGTGAACAGCCTATAATAACCAGGACTGGACTACAATCCCAGCGCCGTCGAACCCGCTGGAGGAAGCGAGATGCCATGCGCGGAGATCCGCGAAGCTAAGCAACGTGACGTAGCGAAAGCTATTCGAGGGCGCCTCGTCCCGGGAGACGCATCAGATATTCCCTTTAGAGCCGCCGCGTTGAGCCGGCCCGGTAGACGAGAGTTCCGACGAGAGGCAGCAGCGACTCGAACATCTCGAGTGCAGGAGTTGGCAGCACAGTGCCGCGTAAAGAACAAGAGGCAACTCAAACACAGCGGCTCCTCCCCCATCTCCTCGCCCGCCGTCGCTGTTTGCTGCACCACTCCAGCCTCCCGGCAACGATGCTCGCGGCGGTGGGGAAAAACTTTTGGTTGTACGGCTGCCGCGTTTGACTTGCAGCTCTTCCTACTGTGCAGGAGGACGACGAGCGCGATGTAGCCGCACGCCGAGTTCGTCCAAGTTCAGGATTTACCTCGTGCTCTTGTTCACAGAGTTTGAAGACTGGCCCACAGAGTACTGTTATGTTTTTAATATTTTGTACCAGGGACTAGGAAGTGAGTGAATGAGTGAAGACATTTGGGCGACTCTTAACATCGAGGTCTTGAGAGCCGATGAGGATGATTGAAGTGAAAGTGGAGCGGCGCCGGAATTAGGGGGGTTGCCGAGAAAACCCGCCGACCAATGGCATCGTCCGGCACGATTACCAGATCCGGAAAACCGGTGACCTGGCTGTGATTGAACCCAGTTCGCCTTGGTGGGAGGCGAGTGGTCTAACCGCTCGGCCACTGCAGCCCCCAGGGACTAGGGAGGATTTATGCTATTATGAGGGATGAACTGAAGTGAATTGTGAAGACAGAACACGCATATACTTAAGGGGGTAGTATTCACTCCATCATTGAATTTTCTTACAAATCTTCGTTATGAAAATGTATGGCCAGAAATAAAAAAATCAAAGCTAGACTTGACATGGACGACTACTTAATGAATTTTTTTAATTTTTAGGGTTTCAAATATACCTGTATTTTCCTAGGTGGGACTGAAATGATTAAATAATTAGATAATGTTTTATTACGGTTACAGATGTGACACTAATCATGCAAGGGAAATAAGTGGGATTTAAAAATAAATGTTAAAATGTTCCCTATGTCATGACTAGCTTGGTTTTTAAATATTGACTCCGAAAAATAAGTTAATGAGGAAATTACTTAAATCCAAGATAGCAAGGATACTTCACCCTTAATACAATATCTACGAGTCACAGTCAATATAAGCTGTTGTCGAGGGAGGTCCTAATCAATTACAAGATATTACTAACCTGAATGATATCGTCGCCGTAGGCTGAGTGTTGATTCGGGAAGCTACGAGCGGCACGCCAAGCGCATCTTGATGGCTTCATCTCGGCGTGGGTCCTCAGACAGACTGACTGATTGACAAAGTTTCCGGTGGTCAGTACCTATAAACAGGATATACCTAGAGCACTACTTTCTAATCTTTGCATTAATCTCACACAAAGCAAAAGCTAAATCGGCTCTTTCGTTCTTCAGGATCCACCTGGAACTTTACAATTTAGAAACCACCACACTACCCGAAAAATAAAAATAAAACTACACTAACTAGATCACACTCACACTATTAACTATCGCGTCCACGCATATTCTTCTTTCACGTTAAAAATTAAGCATGGCGGTACCCAATTATCTACTTTCGCGGCCCAGTGCACTCGGGTGTGGATGGGACTTAGATATGGGGGATGCCCGGTAACCAGAAACATCCCCCGCCTCCTCGCGCAAGGGACGTAGTCTATACCACACTGTAGTCAATCGTTACGTTTACATTTCCACTTCCACACACACTCATTCAATACAATCTTCTGTTGACCTCGACGAGGTCCGGTCCTTCATGCCTTGGAAATTTCCATTTCCACCTGCCGTTATCTCTCGTTCCGTTTCCATTTGCCTTGTTCGTCATCGGTTGTTCCCTGAATAAGAAAAGTCTCATCCAGGGAAAGGGACATGTTCTGGTTTGGTCACAATCGGTGGTTTAGGAAGGGGGAGGGGGGTGTGGTTCTTGTCATGGTGGTAAACTCTTCGCTTTCCGTTCTTCCAAATCCTCAGTCAGGTGCAGTCGGGAGGGGGGCCTGTGGAGTGGACCCCTTGTCGATCTCCCCCCCCCCCCCCTTCGCAGAATCCATCCTACGGGTTTGGTTTCCCGCTAGGGGAAACTCTTGGTCTGCGTTGGAATTGGCTCTTACTTGTATAGAGTGCCGTCCGAAGTGAAGGACTAGTACCGGAGGTGGCGTTGCGTTTGCCCTGATTTCGTTTATCCTAAAGTTAGGCTAAACGAAATCAGGGTAAACGAAGTTAGGCCAAACGAAGTTAGGACAAACGCAATTAGGCTAAACGACATTAGGGTAAACGAAGTCAGGCCAAACGAAATTAGGTTAAACGAAGTTATGCTAAACGAATTTAGGATAAACGGCTTTAGGCCAGTCGCTTTTAGGGTAAACGAAGTGTACTCGTACCGGACCACAGTATACCCCATGAAGGGCTTGTTGTAATCGAAGGTACGCCTCCCATGTACGAACGGCATCCTTAACGATCTCTGATACGTAGAATCTTTCTCCGCGTCGCCAATAGCACTCCCTGAGAAAGCTCAGGAGCGCGTCCTCCTGTGTGGGCTGGCCTGCCTGGGCGACGAGTCTGTCCACTGCTTACATTCGGGCGAAGAGGATCTTACACTCTAAATCTGAATCAGTGAGAATTTCACTATTTCAATCAGTCAAACGTATCTGACTGATACAACAGTCACTTCAGAGAATTTATCTGATGAACCAGCGAAAAAAAATGTAATATTTCCTTCACTGATTGATTCAGTGACATTTCCCATTCATTCGTCAGTCATTTTTGCCACTGTGGTTTATTTATCTATATATCAGTGGTTTATTTTTTGACTGATGGACCAGTGAAACATCTGAGCAACTTGCTCCGTCTATAATTATTTTTGACTGTTGTATCAGTGAAACTGCATGTAAAAATGGCCGTCGAACATCGTTTAAAAATGGCCGTTAAACAACGTGTATCGAGTGAAATAACAATGAATAAACGAATAAAATTAATACTAAATGCTTTCTAAACTATGTTTCGTCTTCAAAACGCCATTTTACGAGGTAATATGAACACACAGCCTTTCATTCCGCTTTTACGTCTTTCATTTAGATTCCATGTAATCGTCACAGCGCTCTGTTTGAAGGTTTAAACAGCATTTAAAGTGGTGAAGAGAGTGCACTCATATATACTATTCGTTTTAACAATCCTAACAGTACCAATAAAACCAAACAAGAAACGTATGAGTATACAACTTCAAATTACACAATTTCGCAGCGGAGCTTAAGAAATTTATTTTTCTCAAGAAGTTTAACTTGGCGCGGTAGCTCAGGTGGCAAGGCAACGGTCTAGAGACAAGGAGTGCGCGAGTTTCATCCCGGCAACCTGCGAAATAATTATTATATTTTTTAATTGCACAATATTAAGAGTAAAGTATCGTAAATATGTTTATTTCACGTAATTATTTGCCCACATTCAATAAAAGCAATATTTAGTTCGCCACTTACTCAATAAGTGACATTTCTTCACGTCACTAATTCAATCAGTAAAATTTTTTTACTGAAATAATCTGTGGTTTTCCACTGATTCCGAGTGGAACCATTATCACTGATTAGAGTAGTTGAGTTTCACTGCGAATCAGTGGTTTCCCACTGATTTGAAATTAGAGTGTATCTCCCCCCTCCATCTGCCTGACTGACAAACAGACCACGTACAAAGTGTTGCCAAATGTGATATAGTTTCTGGTGGCGTAGTTGTCCCAAATACCGTTCCACCGGGAGGGGAGCCCCGCTGGCGCTTCGCTCATATGTTTAGTAAACTATTATTGCCGTAATGTGTTTTAGATTCTTAGCCTGGCCTGGATACCAACTTACCACTGCTGTTTACTAGGCTTGTCCGCCTTTACTGTATCATAACAGTACGCATAAAACAGAAGTGAAACAGCTGATTATATAGCGGATTCAAGTCGTCGCACTAGTCAGCGGCAGTTCATCAGTCAGCGACTGGTATATGCTATTCACGGTAAAGTGAGCGCTTTTGAAAGCCCTCTCATTTCGAATAAATGTGAATAAACATATTTTATTCTAGCCTCAGACGTTAAATTCCGAGTACGGTGGAATATACACACTGTGTTTATTTCTTAAATGGTAATATTTATTTTAAAAAGTGAAGGAAGGATAAAAAATGGCTGAAAGGAAAAAGTAACTAGGGTCTCAAAAGTGTACACTTTATCGTGAACAGTCTCGTAACTAACCTACTCGCCAGCCACAGTCCGGTTGAAAGGCATCACAAGCAAATCTTTCGCAGTATATAGTAGCCAATCAGACGCCGGGCCCACTCCCAGAGCTCTCGCGCAACCAATGAGAGAATGTATACGCTCACATCAAAGGAATCACCACGACATTTCGTCTCTGTGTATTTATCTACTGTGTTGCTGGGCCTTTTGTCTGAGTCGTTACTTCGTACACGGTGCGAAAGGTTCCCTATCGTCTGGGCTGCCGTCTGGTGAGTAAGTTACCAGACGCTGATTGGTGAACGGCATTCCTACACTTTAAGAAATTATTTGTAAGATTACCATATCAGTGTATACATGCAGTCACAAAGCGCGAATGGTAAATTATTTTCCAATACATACATGGTAACGTCCCTACACTTGCTCAGGAAATAGTCAAATCCATAGGGAAGTTCCCAACTTTGTATTGTAAACGTTCCCATATTTTCAGGCTAACATGTAGTATTATTTCCATGCACGGTATAAGTTAAAAACCTTCCAATACAGTTTAGAATGTTTACTAGAAATTTTTATAGTGTACATTTCCCTCGTCAATAACGGTAATCTGCTGTATAAGCGGCTGTTTCGCAGCTGTATTCTTAACTACTCTGCGCCTCAGTTGTTTGTTGACAGGCTGCTGCTGCCGCAATGAGTAGGGAATATCATCGAAGACCAAGCTGCATGGAATAACTGCCTTCATGTTTTGCTTGTTGGTTACTGTTTCAGAGCTTAAACTCGTCCATAGATTGTGTAACAACATGTGCTAACTGCAAAAGTAACTCCGAAGTGCATGTATTTATCTGCTGTTCACTGTAAAGTGAGCACGTTTGAGGCCCTAGTTACGTCTACCTTTCTGCCATTTTTTTATCCTTCAACCACTTTTAAAAATAAATATTGATGTGTAAGTAATAAACACAGCATGTATATTCAACCACACTCGGAAGTTGACGTCTACGGCTAAAATCAAATACAGTTATATGACTATTATTCCAAGTGAGAGGTCTTTCTAAAATGCTCACTTTATCGTGAACAGCCTTGATCGATTATTACCAGATAAATAATGATATGGCAGTTATGTGGTAAATGTGTACTGTACTTTTCTGTTCTTTGTCTATCGTCCCACCATACGCTAAAAACCCAGCACTGTCGTTAGGGCAGGGATTGGCATTCATTCGTCGAACAAGTAACCGATGAACGAAATATATCTTATCTTACTAGCCACTCATTCAATCACTATATAGAGCTTAAAAATAATATGAAAAACGTAAGTGTATTTTATCATTTCGATTGTATAATTCGCCAAGTATTCTATATACACATAAAAAATTTGCACCGCTAACTGACACGTTCTGGTAGAATTACAGACATTAACACTTGAACGGACAGCTATAAAACGTTTGCGTTGTTACAAATAATAACCATTCAGATGAGAAAAAAACATGTCAATTTTAGTTTACGGGAATTATATTCATTTTAAAGGTTACAAAAATGCTAACTGCTTATAAATGGCGTGAAAATGAGTAGCACTGGCTTAAATGTTTAGTTATCAAAAAGTGTTATTAGATGTTGTCAACATAAAGAATATTAGAAAGTACGCCAAATTTGATTATATTTCATTTACAGTACTATATTTATCGCTTTTAATTTCGTGTGTCCTCAATAATAGACTATTAAACAAACTGTAACAACACATGGGCTAAATAATGCAACATTTTTTTTTAGTTGCAGTATCCGAGGAAAATATTTTGGCAATAAGATTTCCAAAATTTTTATTACACACGTCCAAACATATTTTTTTGTGAATTCCACTAAGTATTTATACTAAAGTTTGTACATTTATGAAAGTATTTATTTCAGTGATCGGTTTCAAACGTGCTCATATAGAGCTTAATCATACGTAGGTAAAACGTTTCAAATGAATATGAATCTCATAAAAATGTGGCCTCCTTGAGTGTGAAGTTAGGATAAATAATGCCCCCCCCCCTCCTCCTTGGAGTTAGACGTATCCCTACCGGACATAGCCTGTTCCAAGATATGCTTGGTTCGACAAACATGCAATTAAATCTTACGGTAGAGCGCCAGCTCTGGAAAATTTCACGACGGACGGACGCCGATTGCGCAAGGTGATTGGCAGTAGAGCTGGCCACTCGACCAATCGCACGGAAATAAACCTCCCGAGCGAGCCCTGCACGTACGCAGTTACCGACAGCGCAGCCGAGATCTGTTTTGCTTCAGGTATCCATTAGTGAGCACGAGGAACCGTTCAGCGGAGCTCTTACAGCTGCCTAGCTCTCTCTAAAATATGATGTTTTGATCGGCCCAGGAGTTAGCTATTCTTACGGTGCCTGCCTGCTACACTGAAGAACAAAAAAAAATTGGGACATCATTCAAATACCGTGTGGGTCCATCTCAGCATGACAGGAACGTATTTACACGATGTGGCCATAAACGGTGGAAGCTTTCTGGATTAGTCTTTAGACAATGGAAATCATAATTCTTCGAGAATGGTCCACAACTCTGTGTTTTTCCAAGATAATGGGTCTCTGCTTTCAGCAACGCATTGAATAGAATACCAGGGAAAGATAGTCTGGCATGACTCTAAAGTCAGATGAGTGTTCCTTCTGTCAAGATTTGATGGTTATGGATTTGTGTGAGGGTGCATTTGCCTGCCGCCTGAACGCAGGAAATGAAGTTTATAACATATCGGAAAGTATGTCCACGTAGGTTTCACTGGTCGCACGCATTTGTAGATGTACGAAGGATCCACATGAGTGCAAGTTGAACGCATTTCGTACTTTTACGGAGTCCCCGCCAGCCAGTACCGCCCCTTGTTGACATCCGGAATCCATTGACTTTCTTATATGCTCGGATCAGATGGAAACAGGATTCGTCAGATCATTCTACATGTTTACAGTCGCCAAGTCTGCAGTGACAATGTTCACAACCCCAGACGAGGTGTGTTGCAGAATGCAGGGATGGTTCCTTCAGGTCAGTTCATGATGAGAAAAGTGTACATAATGAAGGTGTACGTGTCGGAATGAAAGTAGGTATTCTTATGAAACAGTTCATGGTCGTCGCGTTGCGTGTCGTGTAGAAACAACTTCAACGTGTAAACGTGGACGTAATGGCCATATTTTATTTCGTGTCGTGTGCGTAAGGCATTCAGCTAATAGAGCTGTAGGAGAGAAGTAATAATCCGTTGCTTTAAGTCAATTTTTTCTAAATAAAACCCACGTTGTTATTTTCCTTTGCGTATTAAAAATAATGTATAAATTTTTTATTTCTTCTTAAGTCACTACCCCTCAAAAAACCAGTTGATTAATAGTTATGTGTAATTGGTTGAACATAAGACGAGTATAATCACTATGAACCACTGGTGTTTGTACGCGTTCTATGCAGACGTTTCTTGCGTAAATCCTGTTCACGATAAAGTGACCACTTTTGAAATCAACCTTAGAAAAAAATCGCTGCCCCTACCTGCATGTATTTTAACGGGCGCACTGAATGGCATGCGCCCAGTAAGGTTGGTAACGATGGATGGGAAGTAGTTCCTTATGTTAACGTCGTAGGCTATAAAAAGTGCTAGGTAACCATTTGTGATTAATTAAATTATTTCCATAATTTTATGTTTATTTTAATGCGTCGAAGTGTAAAAGTTAGCAGAGTTTTAAAATACTTACTTTTCTAATAATTTTACAGTTTCACTTGACCGACACATGAAGAAAAAGATGAGGGCCGTGGCAATGATAATTTTACATAAGGCGGAAGAACACACAACGAGCATACAAATAGATCATAAGCAAAGGCTTTGGAAAGTTCTCAATTGACCGTGAACAGCCTATACACGAAACAGAAAGTGAACCGAACTTTACCAAGGCCATGGCCGATCTCTTCCCCACTCATGCTTCTCTAATGCCTGGTTCCGCCATTAACGGCCCTGAACCGAGATCCTAAGATCTTGGCTCAAACACGATCTTCAGTTGGATCCGAGCTCCAGTGTACGAGTGTTGCAACAACGCGAACGGCCGAGTTCCGATCGTACATCTCCTGATCTCGGTTCGGAACTAGGATTGAGATGAAACACTATTTATGATTGACTCTCATTTCGTAACGTCATGATGCAACTGTTTATTTTGAAGTTGTTTCACTGGAAGGAAAATACTGTTGTAGGAACCATAATTCTGTATCCGTAACCTTCCAAGACTGTTAAAATAGGGACAACATTCAGATTGGTTGTGGCTACGGTAACGCCAACAAAACATACTGTAAAACATCAGTGCGTCACGATTCAGTGACGTCATTCTTTCTACAGAATAGACAGTTGCGATTACAAACGAGTAGGGTTCTGACTACAATCCAATGTGTTATTGCCTACAGTGCTGCTCTGATGCCGTTACAGAGCTGATTATGCACCCAGCAGTAACATATGGTAGTGCTAACTATCTGTTCTGCTGTCTTAACACAGTTGCATGGTAGCCCCAGCAATGAGATATGGTAATCCTGACAGTCTGTTCTGTTACCTTTACAGAATGGCAGGGTGTAACCCCCGCACTAGTGTTTGGTAACTATAACAATTTGTTCTGTTATCTTTACTAAGCTGCACAGTTTCTACAGCAATATTAGTATGGTATTCATAATAGTCTGCTCTGTTTTATCTTTATAAACTTTAAGGTGGTCCCAGCAATACCACATAGTGTTCCTAACCATTTGTTCTGTTGCCGTTACTGAGCTGTATGGTGGCTCCAGCAACATACTATGTTTCTAACAGTATGTTCTGTTGACATTAAGACCATGGTGGCGCCAGAAAAGGTGTATGGTAATACTAAATATCTGCTCTATTGCCTTTACTGAGAGGCATGGTTACCCTAACCATTTTATGTGGTTTGTTTTAATTCACTGTTCGGCGCATAGGATGCGCTGCTATTTGTAGTTATCTATACTAATATTATAAAGAGGTAGTGTTTGTAATTTTGTGTGTTTGTATGTAGGAGGTAATCTTCGAAACTACTCATCCGATTTTAAAAATTCTTTCACCAGTAGAATGCTACGTTATCACTGAGTGTCATAGGCTATATTTTATTTTAAAAATCAATAGGGATCCCTACTAAAACTCCAATAATATAACCCAAAGTGTAATTAAATTACCTATAAAATGCCTTACATTGCGTGCGCTGCGAAAACTATTGATGATAGAACAAAATAATGTACTGCGGCTTTGCAAGACGGACAGATTCGGAAAATAAAACGTGCTGTGTGCTGCGTACGGCGCCAACCTTAGAAGCTCTACTGCCATTATGGGGGGAGTTACTTTTGTGTTTGCTCGGGATTTTCGGCAGACACTCCCTGTAGTTACAAAAGGGACGCGTGCAGATATCATCAAAGCATGTCTTAAATCATCTCCCTTATGGAGTTCTATTCAACACCTAAATTTGCGAACGAATATGAGAGCCTATCTTGGTGGAGACACGCATAAAGATTTCCCACAACAATTGCTCAGACTTGGAGGAGTTTTTCCTTCTCTAAATTTGGGCACTAATTTTGCTGAAATCATTTTAAATTAGACATTAGGTCAGATAGTCCACAGTCTGCAGCATCTTATAGAAGCAGTATATCCGGGCCTCGAAAATTTACTAGAAAGAGACTTTCACTGGTTGTGTTCCAGAGCAATAGTATCGCCTAGGAACGACACTGTCAATGAAATCAACAATCTCATTATACAAAGCGTTCCCGGCCAAGTGAAAACCTATAAGTCGATTGACACAGTCACCAATGTTGACGATGTCGTCCACTTTCCTCAAGATTTTCTAAATTCGCTTAATCCTTCTGGCTTGCCACCTCACGAACTATCATTAAAAGTCGGTACTCCTATCATGCTTTTAAGGAATATAAGCCATCCTAACATGTGCAATGGCACAAGATTGCTCATTAAAGACTTGAAAGAAAATTTGATTGTCGCGACCATCCTCACCGGTCCAGCAGTCGGCCAGCTGGCAAACATCCCGAGGATTCCCATGATTCCCACGGATTTGCCAATACCTTTCAAACGGTTGCAATTTCCCGTAAAAACATCGTTCGCGATTACTATTAATAAGTCCCAGGGTCAAACTTTCTCTTTGGTTGGAATCGACCTACGAAAAGAGTGTTTTTCCCATGGCCAACTATATGTTGGTTTATCACGAGTTGGAAGTCCCGAGACACAGTACATTTTGCTACCAAACAATAACAGGACGTCAAACATTGTCTACAGAGAATGTCTTAGCCAATAACATATTAAATACTTCTATCTCAGATAAATTGCATTGTAATATAATGTATATTAATATGAAAAATTATAAAAAAGTAATCAAAAATATCAACTAAAAATAGCAAAAAAAATTTAAACTATAAATTACTTAATTAATTAATTACAATGTGCTTCTTTTGATGCTTTAAGAGAGTTTATCCAACTTAATTAACGCCTGGTTAAGCAGTTTTTATATTTTAATTGCACCCGTGCGAAGCCGGGGCGGGTCGCTAGTTCTTTCACAATTTGAAGGCATCCTTGTTGAAGCAAGCAGCTACGAACTGCCGGACCTTGCGTTTATAGACGTCGCCTTAGACCGCTCGGCTTTTCAAGGGTATTTCTTTTATATTGTTTAATTTTTAAAAAGCACGTCGTATAACGTGTCTGCAGATGAATCTTGACGCGACGAATTCACACAAAAGTGAGCTAATTTATTTATTTAGTAAAATAATATTTTATTTGTATATATAAAACATTGGGTATCATCTGATATAAAAATGTTTGTACGTGTAAAATTTTTGTAAACAGATTTTCCTTTCATATCAGATAATTTGTAGTACCAATAAAAATATGACGTTAGTAATTTCATTTTTATGTCCTGTTTGTATGACATGCGTCTTTTAAAAACAAATAGGACATTCCAGCACCTTTGTTGCTATTATTACATTTACGCTTAACATGGTGGTGTCTGTCAATACTTTAAAGGGTGCACCGTACCCTCACAGATTGCCAACAGCCCGCACAAAATAAATATTACTTCACAATAGCAACGTTTTCCTATTTATGTTCTGTATTCTCAATTACACTAGTTTTATAATCTTTAAAATAATTAGAGGTTGCTTTTAACAGTCCGCGACTATGTCGTAATTACCATACTTGTTTGTTAACTCTACATTCCTATATCTGTAATTTTAACAGCATCGGAGGGTACCACCAACAGTTCACGACTCTGTTGTAGCTACCCTACTTTTCCTGTAAACTTTTGAATAAAAAATGGTGGTTTCCTCAGAACATTCTGTTGCAGTTTCCAAACAGCACTGTTGGGTTTACAATATTTTGTTCTGTTATCGTTACAATACTGTAAGATTGTATTCACAACTCTATGTATTGTTCCTACAATAGAAAACACAGTTATCGACGCAGAAAAGAGGGTTACTACAACAAAATAACTTTTAACAATATTTAGATAATTCTGCTAACAATCTGGATTGTAAAGTATTACAGATCATTCTGTTCCTGGTACTAAAATTTAGTTATCGCTACCATATAATGTCATCACAGAACTGTTATGTTAAATTCCGTCTGCTGATTTCTTTCAATGTTTGTTTGGTTGGAAACACTTTGCACACACTATTTTCGTAATTTTCAATACCGATATCATTTCTGATATTCTGAATGGTTTTTCCAGTTTTCCGTTGGGTGTTCTCGGCGGGATAAGTATGAACTTCGTTCTCTCTTTACAACACATTAATAGTACATCTTCATTTAAATAAATGCATTGTATCTTAAGCCTTTGTACAATGTTTCAATTTATATTTTACAACATTAAAATCAAACGAATCCATTTAAAACCATTAAAATATTATTCAAATAATTTCTAGTAAATAAATATATTTAAGGATGCTTTTAGACACTTCTGTGATGTCGGATTGAGAGATGAAACTCAATGGTGCAACCGGCCATAAGCAACTTGCCCCGTCCCTAATGACCTCATTGTCGACGATGACAAGGCTTTAAAGGCAGATTCACTTTGACGTTGACATGGGCCTTGTTATGTTACGTTTGCGTTAACTGTCAATTTTTTTTTTTTTATAAAATTGTATTTGTATTCACTTTGAAATAAAGAATGGCTCATCAATCTAGTACTACCAAATACTCGCTCTATCTGGGATCTGAAGGAAAAAAAAAACTTGTGTATATACATTTAGGTATATTTCCAATCAAACGCACGCATGGGCAGTTGCAAGATTTAAAACATTTCACTCTGTGTATCAATATTAACACCGTCTCTTACATAAATTGACGCCAAATTGCACCATAAATATTTTATTTAATTGTAGAGGTTTTCAAATCGTTAATATTGTTCCATGCAGACGCCTGAGGGGCGCATCTGAGTCCGTGATGGGTGGAAGTCTTAATAAAAAAAACTAAATTTGTTTTCTAAATTATTCTCTCCGCTATTATTTACAGCATTAAATGATCTCTCTCAACATTTACTATTGTTATTTATCAGCGATCGCAATATTTGATATCTATTTCAGCTCTAGTTAATGTCCTTCTTAATTTTCTCTGTTGGTTACAGTCAATTAACTCATACTCATTATCAACACTGCTCAGTTTATCTGTTACCGTCATTTATAATATATTTCACTCACACATTTAGTCCAATAGTCCAGCATGCCAGCCGCACATTTCACTGCTTGGTACCCTCTGTTGCAGACTTCCCTTCCACTGGTCTACTGGTCCAGTGGTTCTCCCGCTGCTCGTCTTCTAACGCTCGGAACTCAGCCACTCATTAATTCATCAACTCCAACGCAACTCAACTCCCGGCCCGGAGAGCATCCCGAAGGTTCAACGCTCCAACGCAACTCAACTCCGCTCCAACCGCAACTCAACTCCCGGCCCGGAGAGCATCCCGAAGGTTCAACGCACCCCGAGTCGCGCTGAGAGAACGAAATCAATAACCCAGAACATTCTTCAGATAAACGCAGAAATTAATACGATCAGGGTCAACAGAATGCGCAGCAAAAGAAATTATCTTGTCGGATCACTTTATGTTACTGATACGCGGCCACCAGCTTAATCGCTCGCGCTGCCGCCACTGTAGAATAAAGACTCTCTCTCTCTCTCTCTCTCTCTCTCTATTCTCCTCTTCGCTCTCTCGGGATGCGAAGCAGTGAGCACTAACAATATGTTTATCATTCAAATACGCACTAAAGTAAACTAACACCTCCGACATCTGTTGCGATCGTTTAACACTAAGCAGTCCAGTCGGAAGTTGGCAGGATAAAAAATGGAATACAGAAATCAAAGCAAAACAATCATCACTGGAATCTATTTGGCCACAACTACAGTACGCAACTTTTGCGTTATGTTGAAGATAAAGTAGTTCAACTTCTCGCTTGGAAAACGTACCTTTGCGTCGCTCTTAATATAATGCGAATACACTGTTGCGCGATATATACCTAGACATAAATACAACACAAAGTTAACGCAACGATCATGTTAACTTCACATGGAAGCAAAATCACTGATACAGTCTGTCAGGACTCTGAGGATCGTGCAGGCATTATTGCAAGTGGATCATTTGTGATCGAAGTGTAGAGGAGGTGAAGTGTTAATGAAGGGTCCTAGTGTTCAAAATTGTTGGAAAATTAATTGACAATTCTATAAAAACTGCATTAAAAATGCCGCTTTCCGACCATAGCTTTGTCTTCCGTCATCACCGCGGAAAATTTCGAATAATCAGTCGAGAACGCGCGCAACGCACACACTTGTAAAGGCTGTTCACGATAAAATGAGCACTTTTGAAATTAACCTTAGAAAGAAGTCACTGCATATATTTTAACGGGTGCACTGAGTGACATGAGCCCAGTAAAGTTGGTAACAATGAAGGGGAAAGTAGTTCCATATATTAACGTCGAAGAAAAAGTGTTAGGTAACCATTTGTGATCATCTTAATTATTTCTCTCGCTTTCTTCATTTTTTAATTAATCGAAGTGTAAAAATGAACAAATTTGTACAATATTTACTTGTAATAATTTTACAATTCCATTTGACCGACGCATGAATAAAGTGACGAGACCTATGGCAATGTTAATTTTACATAGGACGGAAGAACACATAATGTGTATATGAGTAGATCTTAAGCAGGGCTTCCAAAAGTACTCATGTTACCATGAACAGCCTATAGCATACTGGAGTTGCACAGAAGTGCTGTAAGCTGATGACTCGTATATTAAACTGGTGTGCTAAACTAATATTATTCTTCCCATTTACTGCCATTCATGTCGTGAGCGCGCGCGCACATAAACGCAGATGTTCAACGGGAACTGATTTAGGCCTGCTGTGAAATAGTTGTTTGCGCGAATACGCGTATCTTGGTAAATAAATGTTCTGCAAATACGACTTTTTGTCAGAAAAGATAAAAGAAAAAAAAAACAATTATCTATGGTTCTATTTTTTTTTTTTTAATTTTATCTTATTAAGTGTATTCTTATAGAAAAAATTCGTGATAATGGCCAAATATCGCATTTTAAAAGCTTGTGTATGCAGTTTCTTAAGCGGCAAGATAAAAGTACAAACATACGTAGGTAGTTTAATCTGCGGGCTTTCATCGCGTAAAATAAAACCCCTCTGTTACAGATCTAATTTGCATAGTACAGCTTTACGACGGAAACACTGCACGCCTTGCAGGTAGGAGCGATGAGCCGCTAGAAGTGCGTGTTAGTGTCGCCCGTATCGCTCCCTCGCTTCCTTGACCTTGTACGCGCAAAGGGGAATGGTGCATGAAAGCAGTATATTTACCCGATTTTCGATATGTCGTTTTCCAAAGGGTTTATCGAAATTTTTGGCTCGACAAGACGTAAATCATAATTTTCAACACTTTTCTACTTTGTTAGATTTTCACTGCCTTCATTATTTATCAGAGCATGATGGAACGCAAGAAATTAATTTATTCTCTATCTTCAATCAGAGCTCCGAAAATAACGAACGCGCAGAATTTTCTACCATTTAACAAGGTGCTCAAAATTGTTTTTTTACGTCTTGTCGAACAAAAAAAAAACCTCTGTAAAACTAATTGTAACTAAAATTATTTTAATATACGGTTTTCATGCACCATTACCCTTAAGCGATTTTAATTCGTGACACGCGATTTCAGCGTAAAATTTGCTTGCAAGTAGAGATTAGTAGTAGGCGATGTTTATCACGTGTACCAGCAGGTAGAACCGCAATGATTATATCGGTAGCTCCAGAGATACTTGGACTGTAACGTAAGACTCGAGAATGAGCAACAGATTCCTGGAAGAGCAATGGTTATTTTGAGGGTTCGGTCTTGTTGCCGGCGGCGGGGGAGGAGGGTGAGATAGGTAAATGAAGCAGGGGTGGCGCAGCAGGGATAACAGGCGTGCAGTAAAGGACAACTGCGGCTAATCCAGCACACGCCGCGAGGGGCGGACTAATTGAAGTATCGCCGCCTAGAAGAGGAGGACGAGGTACGAAGGAGAACTTGTGGTTACAACCTCGCTCTTGCCGCCTCTCTCCAGTCACAGGTGGATCCAGAAAAAAAAAAGGGGGGGGGGAATTGGTGGTAATGGGTTTTGGATCCCTCCCTTCAAGCTTGATTTTACGTTGGAAGAAATACTTTTATTGGGACAAGTACATCATTAATACTGCACTAAAGGCTGTTCACGATCAAATGAGCACTTCTAAAAGCCCTGTTTACGATCTACTTGTATGCACGATGTGTATTCTTCCGACTTACGTAAAATTAACATTGCCATTGGCCTCATCACTTTATTCAAGCGTCGGTCAAGTGAAACTGTGAAATTATTAGAAAAGTAAATATTATACGTATCTATTCATTACACTACGATGCATTTAAAAAAATGTGGCGGAAACGTAGGAAAGCGAAATAAACAATTTGAGCTATCTAAAATGGTTAACTAACACTTTCTATTTGACGTTAAGATATGGAAATACTTTCCCTCTGTCGTTACCAACTTTACGGGGCACATGTCACTTCAGTTCGCCTGTTTTAAAAAATATAAGTACATGTGGGGGCAGTGACATTTCACCAAGGTTGATTTCGAAAGTACTCTGTACCGTGAAAAGTCTTTAGTATATGTAACAAGAAATTTTGGAATGTATCTACTATGTACTGAAATTCGTATGTAATGGCTGTTCACGATAAAGTAAGAACTTTGACAATCAACCTTAAAAAAAAATCACTGCCCCCACCTGCATATATTCTAACGGGCGCAGTGAGTGACACGTGCCCAGTAAAGTTGGTAACGGCGGAGGGGAAAGTAGTTACGTATATTAACGTCGAACAAAAAGTGTTACGTAACCATTTGTAATGACTTAAATTATTTATCTCGGTCTCAGTATTCTTTACTGCATCGAAGTGTAGAAATTAGCAGATTTGTGAAATATTTACTTTTCTAATAATTTCACAGTTTAATTTGACCGACGCATGAATAAAGTACTGAGACCCATGGGAATGTTAATCTTACATAAGGCGGAGGAACACACGACGTGAATATAAGTAGATCTTAAGCAGGGTTTTCAAAAGTGCTCATTTTACCGTGAACAGCCTATGGCATTAAAACTTGAAACTTACTGGGTAAGCACATGGTTTGATTTTTTTTTTCGCCGCTGTTTTCATAAAATAAATCTAATTTTGTAAAACTTTCCGATTTGTATTGTGGTAGAACATACGTAAAGAATAAACTGTGTTCTTTGCACTAGAGTGGAAATATTACGAAATATGTTTCTAGGGGATCTTCTGTTTGCCTCGCCCTTTCATTCAAGCGCTTCTCCACACTCCCATCGATTCACCCTAATCGGCTCTCAATACTTCAGTCACTTAGCGATTGGGTACACCATCATCAGAGGAACTGCCACGCCGTTTCACATATCTTTACTTATAGGCTGTTTATGGTTAAATGAGCACTTTTGAAAGCCCTGCGTAAGATCTATTTGTATGCACGTTGCGTATTCTTCCGTCTTATGTAAGATTGACATTTTCATGGGCCTCATCACGTTGTTTATGCGTCGGTCAAGTGAAACTGTAGAGTTATTAGAAAAGTAAATATTTTACAAATTTACTAATTTTTACACTTCGATGCATTAAAAAACAAAAAGAAAGAGATAGAAATAATTTACATTATTCTCCAATTGTTATATTAAACTTTTTATTTGACGTTACCAACTTTACCGGGCCCATGTCACTCAGTGCGCCCGTTAAAGTATATGTAGGCAGGGTCGGTGAATTTTTGCTAAGGTTGATTTCAAAAGTGCTCACTTTACCGTGAACAGTCTTTATACCCACTTTCATAATATTGTTACTTATGACGCCTAAGGGCGTACCTGAGCTCGTGAGAGATGCAATGCTTTTCACTCACGCATATAGTCCAATAGTCCAGCCTGCCAGCCGCACTTTTCACCGCTTAATACTCGCAGTCTCAGATTTTCCTTCCTCTGGTCTCTTATTGCTCGTATTCTATCGCTCGGAACTCGGCCACTCATTCACGCATCACCTAAAACTCAACTCGCCGCCCGTAGGCCTGTCGCAATATTTATACCGTTCGCCCTGGCCATCTGGAAGATTCTACGCACTCCGAGTCACGCTGAGAGAGTGAGGTCAGTAATCAAGAACATTCTTCAAATAAACGCGGAAATTCAATGCAACCAGGGTAAGCAGCGCACACCGCAAAAAGTATTATCATGTCATCTCGCTTTCTGTAACATATACGAGGACAACGGCCTATCGCTTACCTGTTTATTCAAAACAATCCTTTGAATTGCTTCCGCCGCTATCATATAACAGCTGTCCTTCACTTCAACTTGCTCGCGCGGGATGCGAAGGAGCGAGCGCGTAACAATAATGTGCATGAGAACTATTTCTTACGATAAGCTGTTCACGGTAAAATGAGCACTTTTGAAAGTCCTGCTTAAGATCTACTTATATGCTCACTGTGAATTCTTCCACCTTATGAAAAATTAACATTGCTATGTTCCTCGTCACTTTATTCATGCATCGGTCAAGTTGAACTGTGAAATTATTAGGAAAGTAAATATTAAAATATTATACGCATCTGCACATTTTTAAACATTCATGCATTAAAAAAACTGAAAGCGAAGGGAATAATTTAAGTTATCACAAATGGTTACTTAAAACATTTTATTTGACGTTAAGATATGGAACTTTTTCCCATCCATCGTTACCACCTTCACTGAGCAAATGTCACTCAGTGCGCTCATCAAAATATATGCATTCAAGGGCAGTGACTTTTTCAAAGGTGCATTTCAAAAGTGCTCACTTTATCGTGAACAGCCTCTAGGCATTACCAAAACTAATATTTTCTCCCTGTTTTATTCAAATAAACTATAAACGAAATATTGACATTTAAGAAAAAGTTCCATGCATCAACAAAGTAAGATATTTTCATGTTGACAGAAATATAAAACGCTTGTGGTAGATGCCATGTTTAGGAAACAACCATATAAGTACGTCATACCTGGGGTGAAGTTTCGAAGGTTTGATTCAAACCGCTTGTCTAGTGTGGTGTGGCGGGAACCCCGCGACGAGT
Source organism: Dryococelus australis (assembly GCA_029891345.1). NCBI lineage: Eukaryota > Metazoa > Arthropoda > Insecta > Phasmatodea > Phasmatidae > Dryococelus > Dryococelus australis. The sequence goes on from CM056996.1 coordinate 135,201,852, forward strand.
TGTCGACTTCTAACCCTCGTGGTCGCTACTTTGCTGCGCTAACCGCCTGCCGCTGGACTCCAAACCACATTACCGTCACTTGGCGGGAGGCGAAGAGACGCCGTCCTGCGGTCGATAGCATCTCCTCGCGCCGTGCTTTATCACGCCCGACGTGGCCAAGTCTTGTATTTCCCGCGCCCGCCTGCGAGACTAATATACCTCTGTCCGCGGGCTCGGCGAAGCTGTTTATCCGTCCTGTCGGCCCTGCCGTGGCCTGCGCCGAGAAATCACGCTGCGTTAAGGCGATTTAACTCTCGTTTAACACTGTGGCTGCTGCCCGACGTAACATTACGTCGCCTGATTTAAACTGAGCTGTATGGGGTTTTGCCGTAACGTTACGACATCCTTGATATTTGTAAACACGGTCGAAGAAATATTACTTCTCCAGCAATGTTTATAAGGTTCTCTGCCACTTAGTAATATTACGTTTACCAAAACTCAAAGTATAAATTACTCAAATGAAGAGGATGTATTATACATTAATCTACACAGGAAAAAACACATCGCTGGTAATTTTTTCCCAACTCAGCAGTATATAGGGAGTGAGTCGGCCAAAAATGAACATTATACAATATAGTAAGCGTATCCGGCGCAGTGTGAACCAATAGGACGGTTGTAAATGAGAATACGACGATCAACGAAACTGACGATTGTGTAGTCGTGGACATAAGCGACTCACTTCTTACATGTCATAATTTTCAGTGAATTCGAACTGGACTCAAAGTGTCAACGTTAAAACAGGTGGACTATGACTTGTGCGACAGGCATTTGGTTTAAAAAAAATGTAAGCAAAATAAGGCCTAGATCAGAATATACAGAGTAGAGACATGTATTACGATACAGTTTAGTAATATGAGACTGCCAAATATTAGTTTTTAGTGCTTTAGTGCGGGAGATGTGGTCGTTACGATTCTGAGTTTAAAAAAATATATAAGCATCGAGAGATTTATAGTGTTCTTCAAAACGGTCTGTACAATTTTGAACATAAATTTAATTTTGTCAAAGTGAGCGAACATGTAACCATACCTGGAGGTATTCTCGGCTTTAGTAGCTCAGGCGCAAGTGATCAATAAGGTCGTCATTTACACGCGAAGTGACCAATCGCGTCCACTAAAATGGTGTGCAGTCTTTCCGTTGTATTGTGTGTGTGTGTGCGCGCGCGCGCATCTATAGGACTTTATCCCCAGGCGGCCTTAGAAGCCAACCTTGGAAAATTTGAAGTAAATTTCGAGAAATCCCCCGCACAATTTTCGTAAATATTCGGTCAGAAATTACTACGACGCAGCTGTCCGAAAATTTTGTTTCATGCTGCTTCGAAGGGTTACGAAATCATGTTTCCAAAGCACAAGATGTCGTGTGTACATTTTGCAATTACTGTTGAAATGTTATATTTGAAACCTCGTGAACAATATAGTTAAGACATCAGGTACACAGCCAGGTGATTTTTCGCAAAAAAAAAATGAGTACACGATAGACTTCAATATTATAATTACCCAACAGCAGTTTGTCTATTTCCATTGGTTGCTGTCTAACTATCGGCTACATCGTCACGACTCTACTTGATTTGTGTGTAGACAGTTAACACATTTCTAAAAGTAATTCAGCCGATCAAAATAGATAAACGACCCTACAGTGCTTTGAAATATAACTTGTCTTGAAATGTTGTCGTGAAATTTCACTACCACTATATATAGTGCAGCGTAGGATTATATAATCCATTCACGGTTACTTCACAATTTTCTGAAGTCCTGATAAAGTTATGCTCCCAGGATATTGTGCCGCCTAGTGCAAACTAAGCTTAGTGACGTCTAGAAAATTACAACAAAGGACAACACACCGAATTTGTGCGCACTCAGTTGTAATGATATTTTGCATGAGAACTGCTCATTATTAGACGCTACCAACACACATGTGTTCTCACTGTCTGTATTCACATTTATTATAAGTGATATATTATAATTTTTAATAAAATACAGGTAAAACTTAAATTCAACAAAAATAACATACTCTCACGTTAACAGAGGTATAAAACGCTTGTGATACATGGAATATTTACGAAATAACTAAACACGTCATACATGGGGTAATTTTGCAATGGTTTGATTCAAACAGCGTATTGCCTACTGTAAAAACCGCGAATAGACTATAGCCGCGATATGAAACGTCTCGCTATCCCGCGATGAAAGGATAGACAGACGACGGGAACAGCTTACACTCTAAATTCGAATCAGTGGTATATAAACAACTGATTCGCAGTGAAATTCAACTACTATAATCAGTGAAAATGGCTTCACTTACAATCAGTGGAAAACCGCTGATTGTTTCTGTGAAAAAATTTCACCGAATGAGTTAGTGACGGCCGGCTGCAGTGGCGAATAAAATATTCTCGTGTTTGGTTTGATTGGTACCGTTAGGATTGTTAAAACGAATAGTATATATGAGTGCACTCCCTTAATCACATTAAATGCATTAAAAACATTCAAACAGAGCACTGTGACGATTACATGGAATAGAAATGAAAGACGTAGAAACGGAATGAAAAGCTGTGTGTTCATATTACCTCGTAAAATGGCGTTTTGAAAGACGAAACACATTTTAGAAAGCCATTGTTACCCTCAGTATCACTGATACACCAGTCAAAAATAATTAGAGATGGAACAAGTTGCTCAGATTTTTCACTGGTATATGAGTCAAAAAATAAACTACTGAGAATTCAGTGGAAAAAAAAAAATGACTGACGAATGAGTGGGAAATGTCACTGAATCAATCAGTGAAGTGAATATGGTGTTTTTTCACTGGTTCATCAGTTAAATTCACTGAAGTGACTGTTGTATCAGTCAGATACGTTTGACTAGTTGAAACAATGCAATTCTAACTGATTCAGATTTAGAGTGCAGTAGTTGCCAGCGGGACGGGCCAGAGGTAGCCGACGACAAGTCCTGTGCGTAGTTGTTGCTCGCCGAGGCGGCTCGCAGGGGGACAGGGCAACGTAATAACGAAACGTCAGAAAAGTTTTGCCCCACGTCCTGCCGCTACAGCTTATTCCACAAGACGTTCCTCAGAAATAAACGCAAACTTCATTTCCCTGAATACCAATTTTCTTCCGCCACGATTTTGCTCCTCCATGAAAATCCCTTTCCCGTCCTTCGTTTTGCTTCTTTTCTATTTGCGCGCGGTCCCAGCAATATTTCTTTTTGTTGCGGGTTGACAGCAAGTTTGCTGGGACTGGAAGCGGTACAAGTCGCTACGTTGACCCCGCAGCTGCCGCCGCAAACAAGTACTCAGCTCATCCAGGGGCCGCGCTTTCGATCCCCAGCGGGTCGCCCCACGATTTTCGCATGTCGCAGTATGCCAGACGATGCCGCTGGCAGGCGCGTTTTCTCGGATATCTCCCGTTTACTCCGACCTTGCAATCCGGGCGCTGCCCCATGCTCACCTGGAATCTACCTCATCGGTCCTCAAGACCTCGATGTTAAGAGCCGCCGTAAGCTCTGCACTCAGCTCATCGAGTCCGTTCAGTCGCCAATGAATACATTTATCTGGGGTTTAGATCCAAACAGGAGAAAGAAACTGAGTTCCAGTGCAGAAGTAAAATTGGCGGATCGGTCTAACACATTAAATTTCGGAGGCATTTCACCTTGACCTAAGCCCACAGACCTGGACCTCGGACTTACTCCATGGCATTCGGATTATATATATATATAATTTTTTTATTGCTTCCGCTATGACATTAGGTACGGTCATCATTTCAATTTGTAATTCGACAAATGTAACTTTGATAAGAGTTTCTCAAATTTTATTTTTTTAAGATGTAGTTTAAAAAATCGAGAAGTCATATCTCCCACTTTCATAAAAATATCATCCAGAAAAGATAAAAAAAATCATAAAATTAAACAATATTTAAAACATTAAGCCACGGCTTACGTAATTTTTATTAGTTTCGTTGTAGCAGCCAGGAACGACCACACATTGTTACTAATTTATGTAGATTTACGGACACTTTTACGGAGATGTATAATTAATTTACGGGAATGCACTCCGTAATGGCGAATAACGGAAATGAGCTCCAGAGATATAAAACACGGAAGGTCTTCGTATTGTTGCAATTTCTCTCTCTAGAATATAGTGGGCTATAACGAGTTGGTTAAGGGATAGAGGTCTTAATCAAATAAAAGAATTAATTATAATTTCCTTATTTTATTTACAATAACTACAGCAAAATTTTCTGTACTCAACATCTCACAATAAATTGATATCATTTACTGTTCACAACTAATTGCTCCAATTTAATACAATTTATAATCACCACAAGGAAATTATTTCAATTAAATAATTAAAGATCAGTCCCAATAGACAGTGTATCAACCTATTCGATTAACTGGTAATCTATGCGTCCATATTTGACAGTTCGAATATTTACAGTAAAATCAGTATTTCACTTCCATTCAGTCTCACCTCAGTTCAGTCCATGTCCCGCCAATCGCAATGTTCTAGAGTCCTCCAAGCACCCTCACGCACAGTAGGCTTTACTTGTCGGTATCACACCCTCTCGTCCATTCAAGCCACGAACACCTCACTTGCCGTCGTCCCGCAATCTCCAGTCGTCGTCCACAATTCTCTTCGCTCGCGCACACTCGTCAAATACTGCCGGCTGCTGGGTTGCGACAGTATATATAGTGTTTTAGGCCGCCACCTAGAATCTTCCCCAACTCGCGTGATGCGTCGCGGAGGGCTGAGGCGCCAGCCAGTCCCACCAGAACATTCTTGCGTCGTCGCTAGACGCATCGGAAACTCTAGCAGGCGAGATGAGGTCTGTGACGCCATTAAGTCTCGCCGCTGTCGGCATTCACGTGATTCCCAGGAGGGGGGATCAGAGGAGGCCGCGAGCGCATCGTTCAGAGGGGAGGGCGAGGTAGGTCTCCGATTACGGCGCGGGGCAATTGAGTCGGCGCCAGCTGCAGCACGTAACAGTATTGTTACGTCTTAGATTTTGAGACACGAACAATGAAAATATCTGAAGCGTATAAAATCTCATCTTCACAATACTACTTGGAGTAAAATAGTAGTAGACGAGTGGCGAACCACTCATGGAGTGCCAATTCGTTCAAATTCTGCTACAGGAGAAAACCTTATACACAGTGAAACACGCTCTTCGAAAATAAACCATTTTTTCTTAACCTCTTATTATAAACCGCAAATATAGCAAGCGCTCTAACACGACTTGAAACTAAGACAGGAGTGTTCGTCACTTTCATATAAATCCCATGTTTGCGAACTACTTCCTGTAAAAGTGTGGTAGGTGAGAGTTTAGAGTTATTGATTGCTAATTTTTCGATTCGTGTTCAAATTTCACTAAAGGACAAAATATTTAAACTTTTTTAATTTCTCTGTTATACACAGTAAAATGCATTACCAAAACAAAACTCTTTTCTTGCCCCTGTAAAAAAAAAAAAAAAAAAAAAAAAACCCTCATACTCAAACATGACTAGAAACGAAGAGCTACATGCATCATTTTCAATAAATTTATATTTTCACGAACTCTGGCAGAAGAGTGGTAGGTGGGTGGATAAGATGTCGAATCGTTAACGTATTTTTCCGAGTTCAAATCCCGCCACCGGACAAATTTTTTGTATTTTTATAGTAATTTTTATACACAGTTATTTGCCCATACAACGAAAGTAAAACGTTTATTTGGCACAACTTTTTATAAAAAAAAATAATAAAGGTAAAAACACCCACATGTTTGTGGACATATTCCGTGAATTCACGAAGATTTGTGTGAAATTTACAGAGAACCTTATTGAAAAAAAACGAAAATTTATCGCAGATATCTGGATAATTTGTAACCGGTATTTCCCGTAATTTTACGGACATTTTTTCTAACAGTGCACAAATAGAAACTGATAACATCCGAAGTTTAAATCACACGTAGGCTGTACTATGTAGAACACTGTTGGACATATAAATTGCTGCACCATCTTTCGTTATGTGAAACTTTATTAAACTGTCTCTGACTAATAGATAAAAGAGCGCTTTCGAAAGACCTTCTTAAGATCTACCTGTATTGACGTTCTGTATTCTTCCGCCTTATGTAAAATTAACATTGGCACGGGCATCAGCACTTTACTCATGCGTCGGTTAATTGAAACCGTTAAAATTATTAGAAAAGTAAATATGTTCCAAATCTGCTCATTTTCTCACTTCTGTACACTAAAATAACAGAAAGGTTAGGAAATAATTTAATTATCACAAATAACTACCTAACACTTATATTCGACGTTAAAATATGGAACTACTTTCAGTCCATCATTACCAACTTTGCTATGCGCATGTTACTCAGTGCGCCCGTTAAATTATATGCAGGTAGTAATAGTGACTTTTTTCTAAGGTTTATTTCAAATAATTGCTCACTTTATCGTGAACAGCCTTTGGAAATGAGTAATTAGTCTTTCATGCATGTAGGGCACGCTGTTTAGCATTCTCAAACCACGCGTTCGATATCTTCCTCTTGCCGCTACACTAGCAGCGATGCGACAAGGTATTCCATCATACAAGTGGCGGACAACGTCCTGAGGCACGCACCACTATGCTTCCTGCAGTAGGTGGTTGGCGGTGGTGCAGATGTCACCTCATCATATCCCTCACGTGTCCAAAATGGGACAAGTCCGGGGAGCTGGCAGGCCAAGGAATGGTGTGCACTTCTTGTAGAGGTTGTCGGGTGATGCGAGCTGTACGGGAACGAGCACTATCTTGCTGCATGATGGCGTTGGGTATGCTGCGCCCAAATGGCAGAAAATTGCGGCCTCAGAACCTCGCCGACATATCGCTGTGCGGTGTTCGTGACTTTTCAACAACTACGAGGGGTGACCAGGAGTCATAGCTGATGACATCCTGTTCCATGACACCTGGTGTCTGGCGCTTGAGGCGTTCACGAATTAGTGCAGGATAGTTGCGAACTGCGGCCTCGAGCACTGCTGCAACCATTGTCAGCAAAAAGATTGGAGAGAGACACATAGGAGAACACAATGCGTCGCCATTTGTCTTTCCAATGTTAACGTCCGTGGTACCAGTGACGGGGTGCCGGACGATGCCAAGGGGTCAAACATCAACGTTCGAGTGGACGCTGTGCCTGTAGGCAAGCCTCATTCAAACGACGGATGGGCGGACCGCAGGATTCGAATCCACGCCCCTTTGCATGCGAGCCCGAAATATATACGTATAAAGATAAAGCACCATTTTAAATTATGTTTTTCATGTATCCATGTAACTTTTACAATATTAGAGTGTAATGCACAATGAAATTTCCAACTGTGTATGATAGCCACGCCCAAAATCTCTATATTTGCAGGCAAAATTTCACTATTGTTCAGTAAGTTTAACAGAAAAACTTTTACAGTATATTTCCAGCTGACTTCTACTGGCTCAGATTCCTGCAGATTGTATTAACTGCCGTCTCAGTGGCAAAAGCAACACAATCGTACAAATGTTTGACGTCTAATGTGGCCCCTAATGAATCCGAGAAATTGCGCGTTCACCTAGCCGTGTGTCTGGTTGCAGAACAGAAATAAAAGTATGTGACGAGTCCCCGGGTGAAGGCCATTACTGGTTGAAATTATGGAAATTGTGTTAAAAACGTGTGTTTGTCGAAATATAAAATTGTAAACTTATAAAATGAAATTGTTAGTTTATTAAATGTTGAAATTAAAATTGTAACGCTACGTAACTAAAAAGTTATGAAATAATTTCTTATGTTGTTTTACAAAATTATGGAAGTGCTTAAGTTATAAAATTTAATCTGTTAAATTGTAAAATTAGTCCCTCCGTCTCCTGTTTCCCTTGGAAAACCTCGTTCCGACACGTTGTCATTCCTGTTCGATAGGCAGAGGGTTGGAGTGTCCGGTCAGAGAAGAGGCAGTTACAGAAGCGAAGTGGCGTGGACGTGCGTTTGCCCTGGGAGAGGGGCCTCTCCTTTGTCTGATTGACCTCGCCGAGCTGCGGAAGACGTATTGGCCGGGCTGACGTCTCCGTCCCCAGCCTCTACTCTGATAAATGATCCCGCGCTGCGTTGTTAGCGCGCGGCTTCGACTTTGGCGCACCCTCCGCGGTCCCCTTTCTCTACATAGTCTATTCGTGGTTTCTTCACACTTATTGAATGAAACCTTTGAAAAATCATTCTGTGTAGCTACAATGTGTTTAGTCATTTCAGAAATGTCACGTATCACGAGTATTCTATACATAATTATGCTAACGTAAAAGTATCTTATATTTTTAATAAATTTAAGTATTTCCTACACATAATTTATTAATTATTATATTTAATAATAATGACTAAAATAAGTGAGAAAATATGTGTGTTGGTAGCGCCTAGTAAGAAATAGTTCTCATGCAAAATATTATTAAAGGCTGTTCACAGGAAAATGAGCACTTTCAAAAGCTCTGCTTAAGATCTACTTGTATGCACTTTGTGTATTCTTCCCCTCCATGAAAAATTAACATTGTTGTTGGGCTCATCAATAATTCATACGTTGATCTAATGAAACTGCGAGATCATCAAGAAAGTAAATACTTCACAAATATGCTCGTTTTTATACGTGGATGCGTTAAAAAATAAACAGATAGCGAAATGAATAATTTAACTTATAAATAGTTAGCAAACACTTTTTATTAGACATTAAGATATGGAACTACTTTCCCTCCATCGTCGCCAGCTTTACTTGGTTCGTGCCACTCAGTGCATCTGTTAAAACATATGCAGGTATGAACAGTGTCTGTCTTCTAAGGTTAATTTCAAAAGTGCTAGCTTTATCGTGAACAGCCTTTACAACTAAGAGCGCACGAATTCGGTGCATTGTCGTTTAGTGTTATTTTCTAGACTTAGTTAGTTTAGCTTGCAAGAGACAGAGCAATATCCTGGAAGTAGAACTTCAGGAGGACTTCAGAAAAAGTGTGAAGTAACCTTGAATGGACTATAGGAGCTGAGGTCGGCGCAGCGGTTAGGGCACTCGCCTCCCTCTATGGTGGACCGGGTTCCATTCCCGGCGCGGTCTATCCCGGGTTTTCGCACTAGGGTACCGTGCCGGACGATGCCGCTAGTAGGCTGGTTTTCTCGCGGGTATCCCGCTTCCTACCGTCCTTGCATTCCGCCCTTGCAGCTGCTGACAGCCCACTGCACAACTGCCGATTGCTTCGGTTCAGATACCCATATATTATTGGACGATCATAACTTTCTGCGTCACAGGAGCCTGAACGCAAATCACCGATGTACAGTATCGTAATAACTTATATTGGCGCAGTCGAGTGTGCAATAACCAAAATAAAGTTGCTTGTCTACACGTAGGTTATTATATCTTTTCGGGAAAATATGTGTCCCTAGTGACAGGACAAATCATGACTTACTTTTTTTCAGACTAATCACAGACATTCAGTAATACAACCGCGGGGCTCCTGTTGACCAAGTAAAATGGGAGAAATATCTTCACCTTTATAGGCTACTCACAGTAAAAAGAGCCCTCTCATTAAGAACAATAATCAATGAATATATTTTATTTTAGCCTCAGACGTTAACTTCAGAGTGCGGTGGAATCTACACAATGTGTTTATTAATTAAATGTCAACATTTATTTAAAAAGGTTTTTAAACGTTAAAAATGGTTGAAATAAAAAGTAACTACATCCTCAAAAGTGCTCACGTTACTGTGAACAGCGTTTATAGATGAGAACCAATAATGTTAATGAGAGGGGGTGGGGGGTTGCAGTTTCAGGCTCATAAGCACTATAATGAAATTAAGTAAGTCAACGAATTATTTATTCTTTTATTAAAAATATATTCTAACATTTTACTAAAAACAGTCAGCCAGAAATTGTGCGAAGTAAGCGCGTAGTGTCGGGTAACGCGTGCATTACCTGCAACATCTGAACTCGTAAATGCTTCCGCCAGCAGTTTATTTAAAAAAAGTGCCGGGAGGGGGCAGGTGGTTAACTGTCCAACTACAATCAAAAGTTCGAAATCTAGGACAAAATAATAGGAATAATATAAATAAGAAAAAATAATAGTTTACTTAAGAGCCATGCTGCTGGGTAATGTAGTACATATTATTTCAACATATTGGGTGAAAAAAATGTGTAAAATGCACACATTATAGCCTACTCGTGTGGTTCGAAAATAGGATATCCTATTGTGACGTATTTCACAGCAGTGGCGTGTGATAAACTGTTGCTAAAGGCTGTTCACTATAAAATGAGCACTTTTGAAATCAACCTTATAATAAATGTCACTGCCCTACCTGCGTATATTTCAACGGGCTCACTGGAGGAATGCACCCAGTAAAGTTGGTAACGATGGATGGAAAGTAGTTCCTTATTTAACGTCGAATAAAAAGTGTTTGGTAACTATTTGTGATAACTTAACTTATTTATTTCCTTTTCTGTTTATTTTAATGCACCGGAAATGTAAAAATTACCAGATTTCCACATTGTTACTTTTCTAATAATTTCACAGTTTCACTTGACCGACGCGTGAATTAAGTGATGAGGCCCGTGGCAATGTTAATTTTACATAACGCGGAAGGATACGCAATGTGTATACAAGTAGATCTTAAGCAGTGCTTTCAAAAGTGCTCATTTTTCCTACCGTGAAGAGCCTAGACCGATTCTAATTCTGTGAGTGTCCGCTATTTTTGACTCACGTGTGCCAATCAAAAATGTCAAAATCACATACTGAACAGTGGTAAACATGTGTGTTTACTTTTGGTTTTCCACCACGTCCGCCCGGTTTTTATGAACAAAGTGTTCTCCTACAGTATGTCTCACGAACGAGTGTGGTTTTTCGACAGTTCAGAAGGCAGCCCTATTTGCAGCGTTTCCATGGATACAGTGGTGGTACCCTCCCCCCTCCGGTCATAGACGATGTTAACACAAGAACACTGAGCTGTCAACCTGCCCAGCATGCCAACAGAATATATTTTGCCATAGAAATAACTGCACACAAGGCTACTTTCAGAGCCGCAAAAATGCGAACTGGTTCCTGAGACAGACTATAACTCTAGTATGCTCTATTCTAGTTGCATTAAAACTCGATCAGAGGCAGTTTGCAACAGCTTTGTTACCTCACCTGTGTCATGACCTCAAATTTTACACTGAAGGGGAGGGGGGGGGTGGGCAAGGTGACAGCCTGCTCGCGTCCCACCAAATACTATCCGGATTCAATCCCCGGCCGGGTCACTCCGGATTTTTGCATGTGGGAATCGTGCCGAACGATGCCGTTTGTCGGCGGGTTTTCTCGGGGATCTCCCGTTTCCCCCGCTCTTTAATTTCGGTGCTGTTCCATACTCACCTCAATCACCCTTATCGGCTCTCAAGACCTCGATGTAGCCGTCCAAATCTCTTCACTCGGTCAGATTCTATTCACGTCGTTAGTGATAGTACTGTCGCCAAAAAAAAGCACTCCATGTAGGAGCACGCTGCGCAGCTGACATGCTCACTTTGCCCCACATTCTGCCTACGTATAGTGGTCGTCGCTCGTGTCCTTGAGGGAACAGCACGTCGGCGGGGCACGCCCACTTCATCAGGGGGAAGGAGGGGGTCCTTCCCCGCAAGGGGGGTGGGGGCGGCCCGTCACGAAGCTCCGAGGTCGCTCCCCCCCCCCCCCCCTTAACAATGCGTGCCGCAGACATAGTGCGTCTCAGTCTCGGATTGCAGTGCGGTAGCTAATCAAACAATTTTATATTTATACACTACTATACAATTTGACCATTTTTGTTACGTGTTTTCAAATTTGCAACCATAGTGGGAGGCAATCCAAAAAATCCGATGATAACAAAATTGAGGGATACAGTTTGACATTGCAGCTCCGAATCTATCGTCAACATTCAAAATTCAGTTACACCTCTCGATTGCCAAAGGCTCAAAGAATAAGTTACGTTGAGTGAGGACTGTGAAGCATCGCGGGTGGCCGAGGGGGGGGGGGGATGCGCTGCAATTTTGAGTTCGTTTCGCCGCGTCTTATAACTTCCGCGTAGTATAATTTTTACTAGGAGAAGCTACGACGCTCGTTTCGGTTTCAATCGACATCCCTCGTCAAGATAAATCGATTGCGTCCATAAAAACATTTGTGTGGCGTGGTTATGGTGAAATTGTATGCGTTCAGTGTTAAAAATTAAGAAAACTTAACACAATTTCGGCGTATACTCGTCAGAAAGCCAAGTAGAAGTACAAAAATCGTATACGGTTGGAAAGAGCATCTGAAAAGCAATGCAGTAATATCTATAAAACCCCTTATTATCGAGCGAAGCGGTGCCGGGAACGTGAAATAAATATCAAGGCGTCCGAGCGCGTCAACGTAGACGTATTCACGCTAAACAAACGGCCGTGTCCCCAAAAAAGCCAAACCCAATTTTTTCTATGCATGAATTTATTCTGCCCACACAGTTGTTCATAATCACTATAGGCTGTTCACGATAAAGTGAGCACTTTTTAAGGCCCTCCTCAGTTTTTCCTTTCATCCAATTTCCAGCTTCCTGTTGCTTTTTATTATAAACGTTCCAATATGACCAATAAACACAGTGTATCCATTTCACCACCCTCTGCAATGTCTGCAATGAGATGTATTTATTAGTGGTTAATGCCTGATAGGAGGGGCTTAAAAAGTTCTCACTTTACCGTGAACAGCCTATAACCATCTGGAAACAGCAAGCGCCGTGCACTATCTGCGCGCGCCGGCCGGCTCGCGTTTAGCGTACACAAGTTGTCCTAACTTCTTGTACATGTATATGCTCGCGGGAAAATGAACATCATATACAAGTCGAGTACACAGGAGAATACATATAGACAATTTTCTTTTTTGTTCTACCCGCCTCACATAAGAAAATAGGGTACAACGATGGCCAGGATTTTCGCACGTGGGAAAACGTGGCAGACGTTGCCCCGTTCGCTGGTGAGGATTCTCAGGGTCCTCCCGTTCCTATTATCGATACGTTCCGTTCATGGTCTATCCCAGATTCTCATTCCGTGACACTCTGGGAACGTGTTTCCTGCAGTTCCCATCTCGAGAGCCCATCGACAGGTGAGTGTTACTGGCGCCATATAGCAACTTTCCTGCCATACATACTCAGCTTTAAACTATCGATATATTAAAGGAGCTCCACTGAGTAGTAATTTACTATTTTCCCAATAATTTTAGTAGTCGGCGGGGAAAATAGAATAAAACAGTATAAACTGAAAATTTGACGTTAGGTATTACAAATATGCTTGAATTCACATTCTGAGTTTAATAATATGTTAGATAAAAAAAACAGATAAAATTGATAGCCAGAATGTCAGGCTACATACTGTCATCCCTTGTAAAACTGAGCAAAGTGTGAAACATTTTATCAAAACATGAAATGAAATGTTACAAATTTTAATCGAGCTTTTTTCCCGCGTGTTTTTTTTCCGCTGACACTAAAAAAAATGGTTGGGAGAAAATCTTTTTGCACCTACCTTTACACATATTTAGTAGTAGTACACTGGTGTATTTGGAGCAAAAAATTCTTCTTCTTCGCTTGGTGAGTAAATGCAGTTGTCGTATATGTGTGTGCGTATGTATAATATATACATGTAGTATAGTTTGGCGATAAGGGGCATGAATAGAGTAGCAATCAGGACAAATCCACACAGTTTATTTTTATTAAAACGGGAATTCTGGAATTTAAAGGGGAAATTTTGTCCAGCCTGGTGGGAATGGCAGTCACTAGCCTCCAACGGCGGGGTAGCTTCAAAAACGGGAATTTTGGAAGTTAAAGGGGAAATTTTGTCCAACCTGGTGAGAATGACTAGTCACTAGCCTCCAGCGGCGGGGTAGCGTCATTAAACACCGAGATGCATTACGTCCCAGGTTCGCTTTTTCTCGAAAAATAAATATTTAGAAATGTATAAACCTACATTTTAAAAGTACGAGTCGTGCATTAAATTTTACCATGTAAGGTAAGCGTGTCCTATACTCAATATGGTTTATGGCTAGTTCTTATTAGTGATACCATTAATCCAAACTATGGCTAAGGCCGGGAACACACGGCAAGCGCTCCACGGGCCGGGCCCGGCACGGTGCAAGGCTAAAATGGGCCTTGACGTGCGCCCACTGACTGGCGCCGGGCGTTTTCCGGTGTCGTGTGTTCCCGGCCTAAACCAGCACATTCGAAGAGTAAACGAGACGGTATGTCTCTTCTACCAGTTGCACAGAGTATATTAGCTGTTGGAGAGGACAATTAATTTTTTCTTTGTATCGTCAATTTGCATGTTATTATTTCCTACTCGTAAGTTTCTTAATGTAATAATTACTGAAGATATTATATTCAAATTGCTCTCGTGTTTATTTAAGAGAACCGTCTAGATTTTGAAGTTCCGTAACAAGTCCTTAAAAATAATAATTGTAACAATCTCTATCATAAATCATGTCATGCAGAGAAGTATTAGTATGCCCTAGGCTGGCCTTTTGGAGTACACAAGTGAAATCACTTCCTCTCCACCTGCCAAGTGCAGTTTTTTAAAATTAAAATCTATGTTTAAAGCATTGCCTAGCTTTGGTAAAAAAAAAATACAAAATGTTTGTTCGTTTATACTTTAAAATGTATAGCTCTTGAAAGATTTTATTTTACATATGAACACCTTGTTCTTTCTGAAATCATGTGAATATTCTTTGTTGTCTATTGTTTCGGTCTCTCATTTCCAGAAATGAATTCCGAATCAAAGAAGAAAAGAGAGCAGTGTAATCGACAAGAACTTGACAAGGTCTTCGAAACAACTGCGAGAAAAGAAATATCCCATTATGAAGCAGAGGAATTTTTCGGTATTCCGCGCAGAACCTTGTAGAGGCATGTAGTATAATCTGATTGTTTAACTAAGTCAAAATTAGGACGTAAGTTCGCTTTGTGTTCGGTTAAAAAAATTCTACGTTTTCGAAACTTACGTCACGCAAAAGTGGCGTGTCCTGCTACGTCGCTAATTTTTAAGGCTATGTGTTTACGAGTACTGTAAGTCAAATAAAATCAAACTTCAGCTTTCCAACATGAAGCAAACTGCAAGCTGCAAATGGACAAAAAAATGTTTTGTGGGTTAACCCTACACAGTTAACTAGTAATTACGAAATAGTACAAATAGCGACACGTTAAGTTTCCTTGTTTAACCCTGTGAACTAGGGAATTTTGCGAATTATTTTGACGCCAGACTGAAATTCACATACTTCTGTGTAATCGAGATACCTCTATTGTGTGTAAGGAATATCGCCCTCTCTGAACTGGAATGTATTAATGTGCGAATCAGTAACTTATTAGTCAACTTTGTTTACTACTGATGGCTAAGAGTAATTTTAGCTGTGGTGATGTAGCTATAGTTCGTTTATAAAATAAATTCAGAAAATTAAGTGTTTCAAATATATCCGACCCCAAAAGAGTCCGCAAAATTTCCAGGCCTGTAATCATGTCACGTACAGTTTTTTTTTTCTTTCTGCCGAGATGCGTTCATTGAAACAATGGATACAGCATTTATCTTAGTTCGCGTAATTAAATGCTTTTTAAAAATTTTTTAATAATATTATTTCGCAATTTTTGTTCGCAACATGCCGGTTAACGCAGAGCAGACAGTTAAAGAAGTACTCTAGATAACGATAAAAAGTCTTGCTCCTCGTTTGAAGTACCGCTTGAGTTTACCGCGTCAGCATTTCTGAAACAACACGCATGACACAGCAAAAAACATCCGTTCGAAAAAAAGCACAGCGGAGTAATGTTAATTAACTGCTTGACAAGAGGAGTCATCCAAGCTGACGAATGACACTGTAGGCTTAACATACCAACCTGTTTTTTTTTCTTTCAGTAACCTGTATTCCACAAATATATAACACTGTGGTTAACTTTAGAGTACTGTATTATTGAATAAATGAAACTTTACCTTAATATCTTATATAACTTGAAATATTTATCTCTTTTTAAATTTTAATTAACAACAGCGAGAGCAGCGACGTGTTGACAACACGGGTAAGAAATAGTTCACAGTTAAAATATTATTTTAACCTAGTTTTTAGTATACTATTTGTAAATTAAACGGTGCCTATTGAAATATGTAAATATTTAGGTTGCCCCGATGACAACATATCTCATTTTCACAGTTAAAAATAACAGCGGAAAATATCGTGAGTAGGCCGTAATGGTACGGTGTTGTTTTATCGAGAGAGATGGCATTGCAACCAGCTGTCTGCTGGGCGAGGCTTGTTGATGTCTCTCTTTCTTGATCGCTTTCACACCCGGGAAGTTTCACTTCGCTAGTGTGCGTAAATTATACATGTTTTCAATTATAGCATATTTCGTACTTATTACAGCAAAATAATGATTTTTTAATTTGTAATTTACAATTGAAAATAGATTTTAATGTTTGAATACTTATTTTAATCTATTTAAATATGATGGCGAGGCAGTTACCAAGTGAAGTTGGTAGACGAGGTGAGTCATTAGATGGCGTGTTGCTTTTTGCCAAACGAAACGTAAATTATTCTTACTCCGAAAAATACTTCAAAATACCACATCACGTTTGTAGACCTACCTAGGCAAGTTACGATGTTGTGATAAATCTGTTTTTCCACGGCGGAAAAAAGCATACAGTGACGTGGGTTTCGTTAATCATTGCGTCTGTGAAATGGCGTACATTTGTGCATCGTGGTTGATACGCTGGCCCTGTGTGTGCGTGATTTAGAATATTTGAATAGCACTATTTATACGTTTTAACTGTGAACTGTTTTTATGACGAAGTTAATTATTTACATCCAAATCTGTTTATTTATCACAACGTTGTACCTTTGCCCTAAGGGGTTTGAAACACAGTCGTGTAACGTAATTTGCCACAATTCTGGATTAAAAATACTAAGCCCAGCCTGGTAAATTTCAATAAATCTAATAAACAGTAAGTAGCAATACATACACTCTAAATTGGAATCAGTTCTTTTTTACTGATTGTCAGTTGAAACTGCTCCATCTAGAATCTGCAGAATAAATATCATTAATTGATCAGTTAAAATAAATATACTAATTCAAGCAGTAGAAAACTAGTTATTTATAGTTATTTAATAAATTAGCACAGAGCATTCCTATGTGATGCAAGTTAGGTACGATTTATTTTGTCACAGAGCACAAATATTGTCTACACAATAACGTTTTTGGACGTGGTTGGGCTCGAAATTTCGCCCATAAAGCAAAGCATGCTGAAGCTTTCATGATCAGCCATATCCACTGCCCTACTTTACCACTGCCAAACGTGTGCTCGTATTATGGGTACTGAACCACAAAATGTAGTGTCAAATATTGCTGTAAGTTTCGTGATGTGAAAGTATTTCTTGTTGTCGAAATATATAGATTTTCTGCGCAGTACATGTCTTTGCAAAGTTCGAAAGTCAATCTATCTTTAGTTTAGTTCTGATTATGTGCTTTCAAAGATAAAAATAGTGGTTTCAATGTACGAGGTTATCGATGTCCACTAGTATCCGCCATTTTACAATACAACGATTTAAACTATTATTTTTAGTGACAGATAGATCAGTGATAATTTTACCGACTCGATAGTGTGGTGATTCAATAAAAAAAGGTGGATTTACACCAACAAAAGCTTTGTGGACAGCAAGTTAACAGATCAAATAATTAAGGAAACGACAAATTCTATAAAATATTGCATTGTTTCTAACGTTCCACTGTCTAATTAGCACAGTTATTACTAGTCAATCCGTCTCTTCAAAATAACAGTTTCATTCAGTAAAATATCGTTGCATTGTAAAATGGCAGATACCTATAAAACACCAACAACACTGTTAAAACCACTATATTTCTCTTTTAAAGCACACAATCTGAGCTAAACTTAACTTAGAATGATTTTCGAGCCTTACAAAGACACGTACCTGCGAACGCCTAATATATGTATATTTCGACAACATGAAGTACTATCACATTACGAAACTTACAGCTGTTCGCCATTGTAAGTTTGTGTTACTATGTAAATGCGAGACTGTTTATTTCAGTGGCAAAGTAGCAAAATTGGTAGAACGTCAGCCAAAAGAAAAAAAAAAAGAGAAATGTATTGCGTTTTGGGGTAGCGGTTCGATACCAACCACTTCCAAAATTACCTTGTACATGTAATAATTTTGTTTTGGGACTAAATAATTCTACTTAATTTATTTCAAACAGTAATGCACGTTTTTAATCCTTGTAATTTTTATTAATCGACTATAAAAAAACTGATTTTCTACTGATTGTATTAGTGGATTTCATTTAACTGAAGAGATTAGTAGTTTTCTTTTTCTACTGATTCCGGGTGGAGCAGTCTATACTGACAATCAGTAAAAAATTACTGATTACGATTTAGAGTGTAGAAATATGAGCGGAATAAAATCTATCGTAGGCTTATTTGTGTGTATGTTCACCGCTATCTTTTAAGTTCGTATGACAAAAATAAGCAACACGAGTTGCGTGCTTGAATTCAATGTGCCTTTTTTGTTTTAATATTTATTCTAACTGAGGCCGTCCTTTAACAAAAGGATAATTAGTACAGCCCTTTTCCTCGCAGTTGTAACAGTGTTAAACCAGTCGTGGCAAAATACTAACGTGCATTTCATGTATTGTGCTATGTCGTGGAAAACAAATATGTTAATATAAAATAACCGTAAGAGCTGTCGTCAATTCAGGCATTTTTTAAATTTCATAAAGCTGACCTAAATAATTTTGGAGGCCTAAAATGTGAATATTCATACGAAATGGTTTTTGGAACGTGACAGAATTCTTTGAAAAGCTGTAAACAGTAAACCACACATTTGACAGGTATAAAAGTACATTTCAATGTTTATGGTTAGGTGTAGCGAAAGTAAACGAACACATCATGTACACACACAATGGCATATAAACATTGATTTTGACAGATGCTACATGGCAGTCACATGGCAATGTTTGTTTACATTAGGCGGAAGGATACGAAACGGGCCTGCAAGTAGATATTTAGCAGGGCCCCGAGAAAGTTGCTTTCAGTGGGGAATGGACTATAATTATTTAGCATGGACTTTAATTTTAGCAATTTATAGGCGAAAGGTCAACACAGAATCTTGTTGTGGGCTGAAGAATGAAATTTTCTACATTTGAAAGATCGCCGTGTATCAAGACCAAGAAATTGGGACGACCATTCATGTGTCCAGACCACTGGGTTCACCAATTATTCGTAACAAACCCCCACCCCCCCCCCCCCACACACACACCACATTGTTATTCTTATCAAGCAACAATCAAAGTAGACGGAGGTATGAAAATGAAGTTCCGGATTTTTTCCTAAACCATTTTACATTTTATCTTCGATGCATACTTGTTTGTAGCCAAGACACTCTAGAAGTGAATCACCTTCACACACCCACTGTAAACCACGGTAGAAACATTTGTTGGGTTCTATACTTTCACTACCCGCCTTCTTATTTCTCTTAACTACAGCGAACATACTGTACTAGGTTCGCTGTGTACAGTTCTTTATTGGTTGGTTGTGAGCGATTGAAGTAGCGTGATGTGTGTGTCTCAATTGAAGCTTCCTGGCATAAATGACGAGATTTGCAATACAAAGATTAGCGTTTCTTTTGTCATATCAATACAATAAATACGTTTTATTTAAATATTTTAAAATATATGTTAATTTTGTATCTTTTATATATTTTTTATTTAATTTTCCGTGTAGAGAATTTATTGCTATTTATTTTATTGTTTTACGGTATATGTTATTATTACACAATTACATAATTAAAATTTGTTCGAGTGTGTTGCGTCTTCAAGAACAAAGAGATGTGTTAAGCTAGCTCATACGGAGATACGTTCGAGCACAAAATCAATAAGTATAAGGAATAGAAAACGCGTCATGTTTTCTTTCATGAAAGCGTACTGTGTCACTCAATGGCCGCGTGAAGCTATGAAAGCGAGGCTCGAGTCTGATTGGCTGTCGCACGTTAAGGAATATTCCCTATTGTTCGAGCTGTCCTCTGGCAATTAGTCTCCACAGCGTAGTTGGTGAACTACGTTCCGCCATATTGTCAGCCAGCGAGGTAATTTTGCTGGCGTGTGTCGCTTGAGCTGGCAATACATGTCACCATTTAGTTTTTGTATTCTTAAGGCAGACTCCCAACCACCATTTTGAATTTATGGAATTTTTGGCATACTCTTGAAATAGAGATTTGTATCATTTTTTTTTTTAAACGACAAAGCACAAAGCATTGCCTAGTGCCTTGTCTGAGGTCAATATTTCGGGATTACTGTTGATATTGTCGCCTTGGAATCATTCGCAATAAATAATATCGCGTTTCGCCTCGACAGTTGCCAGCTAAAAACTAATAAATGTAGAGAAGCTGTGGCAGTTCGATAAAGTTTGGGAAGATATTTAGAATATGTCGTGAGGGAATTTTCAATACACCTGCTTAGGCGAAAAATCGATAAATCGAAGATGGCGGGTGGGGGTCCGCCTTAAGTGTTCTATGGCTCGGTCACAACTCTCAAAGTGTGAAATGACCTAAAAAATCCAGCATGTCGGAAGACCCTCCCGACGTGTACGAGGAAGGAGTTCTGTGGCGACCTTGAGGAGACCAGGGCAGGAGAAAAACCACGAGGTGACTAACACAAGAGGCTCGTTTTCCCAGAAGACCCGGGGCGAGACGTTGGGTCGTAATAACAGCCTTCTGGCTTGTTGTCGACTGATTGAGACTGTGGGAACTGAACCCCGGGGCCGTCAGAAGGCAGAGGGAAACCACGAGGCTACTCACGTGGCAGGCACGTCTTCCTGAATCCCTAGAGGAACCTGAGTGGCTGGAGCAGCGCCCCATTTCTGGAACAAGGCCTCTTCACAAGTCTGTGGTAACACTCACTCAACTCAGTGCAACCAGTGTGATTGCAATCAAAATATATTTCCTTATAACTTTTCCTCTTATGTATATTATCAATATTTTGCGCTTAAGACTACAGAGGGATCAGAATAATTTTTCGATTTCAAATCCGATCGCACAAGACTCCGTGAAATTTCATGGCCTGTATTTATGTCACGTACATTTTTTACTGTCGGTTGAGATACTTTCATTGAAACAATGGATAACAACACTTATCTATGTGCGCCTAGTAAAATTATTTTTTAATAATATTATTTCTATAATTATAGTTTGTTGTTTTTAATAGTTAGTTTGGTAATAGGTTATTCTTCAAACACGTGCATAATAATGAAATGGTTTACTGTTTTACTGCATTCCATTATAATTGTCCTGAAAGACTTAAGTCAGCAACGCCCTGCAATAAAACGAGAAGTGAATTAAGTGTTCATAGGGAAGAGTACGACGAGTATCTGGCTGCTCCTTAAGGTAGTAACAAAGGACACGTAGCCATGAGGATCGACTACACAAAGGACTGAGGAGTATAACCTACCGGTCTATAGGAACTTGTGAATTTTTCCAGTTTCTACAGACTGATATAGGCCTACATTATACAGTAAGAATTGGAAAATAATCCACGTATTCAGCGTTTTGTAGGTTATGCTTCACTGTTCTCTTGTACTAGGGCCATTTACACCAGCAGTTAAGCTGCCTCTATAAGACAAAGTATTTAACCTCATTTGAGTTACATGTTTTCCAGCCTCAGAACAAGTAAATGTACAAAAGCAGAATGGTGTAGCAGTTACATTGGTGTATGCGCATACGTTCATTGATTAGCTGCGAGATGGTCTGTAAAACGTAGACTAAAGATGAGGTAGACTGATCTCGCTGGCTGCGCACAACCAATCTCCTTGTCCCAACATCCAACTGCTTACGTTCCGATATAACTGTCAAAACCACGTGGTTCGTTTCGTTGTTAAACATTGTTTACATATATACGTGCCGTAGTTTGAATGCCAAAATGTTATAAATTGTAAGTAATCATAATACATATAACTGTGCACTACTTCAAATTATACATTTAAAATGTAAATAAATATGTAAATATGCCATTCCTTTCACAACAAAGCAATGGGAATGCAATGATGGCTCCAAATGATGCAGCATGTTGAAATAATTAATGTCTTCATTATAAACGAGAAACTATTATTTTGAATTATGGCGTAAGTAACTCAGTTATGCTTGTAGGGTAGCAAAACCCTTTTGTCTGCAATCTGTATTGAAAATTATGTAGCAGGAGTGAGGTTATGTTGTATCCGTCTTCAGTGTCAGTCATAATGTGGAAGGAAGACCAATTAAATGAGTAAATTCCGGCATTATTTTTTATTAGAACTATTTTGCATTTTGTTTATTTTACCCCGAGAAGTAAATCAAACACCAAAGGTAGCCTACTTCAATTATAAGGTGGGATATTGTAGGGGGACATTTAAATGTGATTTTTTTTGTGTCAAAAGACACCCCAACTTGTCACAAAATGACTCCCGCTTACGGAACTATATATATATATATATATATATATATATATATATATATATATATATATATATATATATATATAATGCACTACTATTATTGGAAGTGATGTTCCATAAGAAAATTATGCAATGAACGTCATCCTTTCTGCAGAAATGTAACATTTTCATATGATTCCATAATTCTACTAGAATATATATATTACATACACTCTTGTACCTCTCTGTCCAATGGGAGTATGCACGTCACTAAAAACTTACCTCACCCTTTCCATTTTAATCCATCACTAACTCACACAATTAGGCTTGAATCCTCGTATCCACCACAGTGAAGGAAGTAATCAATTTTGGTAACATCACCAGTTACCCTATATAGAAAACAGTGAAATGTATTTTATTTTAAAAGCCATTATTCTGTAAAGTTTAACGTGCTTCATGTTTCCAACTTTAAAGTTTAAACTTGGTTCAGAATGCTCTAATCAAGAAGCGTTCCATGTGTTCATTACTGCATCAAGACTAATCTAAAAATATTAAAATGCCAGCAAATGTATGAAGTGCCTACTAATGTCAACTGTAGAGCATTATTTTTTGTTGCCAGTGAAAACAGATCAACAACGCCAGTGTAACATTTCAGAAGGGAAATTATCAATACATCAAATTCAGGAAGTTGGGATCACCAGCCTAAGAAATAAACTCAATTGCATTATTGTTTCATTGCATATCAACTTAAAATCTTACACATCATGTTTTAAATAAAAGATTTTGTACCTACAATTGTCAGGTTTGTTTACTTGCACATAAAACTGACTTACATGCGTAAATAAAACAAAATAATTTCATGATTTAATCAACTGCAGTAGCAAAGGGCAGTTTGATAATTATGTACAAAGTTAACCAATGGTTTAACTAAATGTGTTTGTGATCTGCTAAACATCATAATCAAATGAAATTCTATAATTATTTTTGCGAGCTAACATCACATGTTAAATGAAATCGAAAGTGTGAGCAAGAAACGGTACAAGTATATATATTTTTTCCATTAAGTGCCACAAAACTGTTTTGTAATGATTGTAGACCTACTTCACTGACTGCGACAGTATACCGTAACATTAATTCAAAGCTTTCACACATATGGCATGTTTCCCCCCCTGTTATTCCCTTTCACAATTTATTTTATGTAACAATTTTAATCAAGAACTTATAAATAATTTTCACGCTTTCGCAGGCATTGTCAGAATGGCTATGTATCTTAGCTTAAGAGGATGGGTTGTGATGTAATGATAGGATTTGCCATTTCCTGATGCATTACAGCTGGCATCTGCGGTGGATGGCAAAACATCAACATTGGCTAACTCTACCATTTTGGTGCAGCGTACACTTAGTCAAAATTACCATTTAAACAAGATCTGTTAATGAAACAGAAGCATTTTTCTTTTGCTTACGTACATTTAAAATGGAAATTAAGATATGCAAGACAGCTAAAAATAATGTTTACTGTATATTTTTACCCTTTGATAGTCAGCCAGAAGTTCCATGCGACAGTATGTATGTTAGAGAGTCCCGTTTGTGTTAAAAGCTGTTTATCAAGAGAGCGCAAAGGATAAAATTGCTTCAATGGTCCTATATACTGTGTAAGGCGGAGTTGATATAGACTGTTGCACCTGTGAGACTTCAAAACAGGAACCATACAATAATGGTACAATAATACAAACATGTGTGTGTTCCAACATGCTAATTCTACTTTACCAAAAATTAACTTTCTAGCTGTAACCATAGGACCTAAATCAAACAGCACAAATCTTGTTATGAATCAATTAGGTACTTCTTAATAAAGGTTAAAAGTTTCTTCACTGCTGAAACAGGCCCTACAATATCAATTATTTTACAAAGGCCTATCGAATTATTTAACTGCCTAAGCAAGCAGGTCTTGTAGCATATTTGAAGAGTGGAATAAATGTAAGTGTCCCTCAGTAGCATAAACATTTCACCTACAAAAAAATATTTGATCAGTTTACACCGACAGAAAATCGAACAAAATATTAGTTTCTATAGGGCCAAATATATATATATTTAGTTGTCCTAACAAACAAAATATATTGTTGAGCAAAAAAAATTTTAAAAGCAACAAAATTACTTTTGTTCGTCTAACAAAATATATGTTTGAATAAACAAAATCTCTGTGTTGGGCCAAAAAAGATAGACTGTTAGCTAAATATTTTACTGAATCAACTCTATATATTTATTTGGCCACTCATTTCGTTCGAAAACACAGCTCGAGAGTTTGTTTGTATTTTTTTGTGACAATTAAGATAGTAAACGTTTTTGCTAGTGCATCTATTGATGCTTAACAAACGTACAAAAACACATTAATAAAACAACGCCACAAGAAACTGACAAGTAAAGCTGTAAAACTTAAAATATTTGTTTGCACACATTGCCCAATATTTGCAGTATATCTATTAAAAAACTTTCCGGCGTCATTAATTGTCACATTAACTGAGATTGCTGAGGCATAGCGCTCGGACGCAGGTGATCTAGGTTCGAAACTTGGTCGAACTCGTAAAGTTTCTTATATTGGCCCAAACTGTTTAATGTGCGTGTGCAGTTTGCGTCAACCAAATAGGAACAACAAAATAATTTGGTTTCAGCAACAAAATATTTCATTGCCCCTACATAAACAAATAATTTTGTTGCACCAAACAAATCTTGTTTTATTCAACAAAAGATTTTTCTCAGTATATTTTCAGGGATGAAATATTATTGCACGCTTTATGTGATTGTTTTTCTTACTTTATATCAAGATCAATTACAGAAAACACTGCTCTATTTGATATATACTCTTGAAAACTTCATAAGTGCAGCATTTCAAATATATTTATGTAGAAAATACTAAAAATATGTCAGCAATAATCACAAAATTCACAAAATATTGATATCAAACTTAAATAAAGTTAGATATTAAATTAATACTGTCATTAATTTCAGTAATACCGATTATTTAAAATTTGTTGCAACCCTACTGTGTGAAATTACAATAAATTTAGGGTTTTAAGATAAGAAACTCTCTTAATACATAATGGAGAATCTGTTGAAAAGGTAGCGGTGAACATTTGTATAGTTGAAAAAGTAAATTCGGAAGGAACAACTGACTACCTTTCGTAATACTCCTTCCAGCTTTTTCATGTGACTCTCATGGACTGTTAGCACAATCATAATCCAAAAGGGCAGCAATGGCAATAGACATAAATACCACATTATGGTAGTTTTAATTTTTGATGATGTGTCCTACAATTGAAAGTTATGCGTATAATTCACCAGGGTGTTATAGTACATTGTTACTACTCGTAAACAAGCTTGTCACTGCATAATATCAGCAAAATTAATAATAATTGACTAAATTATATGTGCAGAGTGGCTGGTAAAAGGCTGGCAAACTAGCAACATGTAAATGACAGTGGCAAAACAGTCATGATGAAAACTAAGACTTTATTTTGTGTAACTGTGGCATCAACATGAAATAAGATAACCAATGCTAGCACATTTGTTGCCGTACATCATACATATTGGTATTGTTACACGCGTGCACACTTGCCTTGCTCTGCCGCTCGAGCGAGCGAAAGAGCGTGCGAAGGCCGAGGTAGTATAATTCATTCACGGTTACTTCACACTTTTCTGAAGCTCTGATAAAGTTCTACTTCTAGGATATTCCTCCGCCTCGTGCAAACTGCTTAACTAAGTCTAAAAATTAACACCGAAAGACAACGCACCGAATTCGTGCGTGCACTCAGTTGTAATAATATAATATATCGCACAAGTTTTCTCAATTTTTTTATTAATATTTATTGTAAATTAAATATAAAATGTATAAATAAAATATAGATAAAACTTCAATTTAACGAAACATAAGATACTTTTATGTCAACAGAGGTAAAAAAACGCTTCTGATACGTGGCATGTATAGGAAATAACTAAACACGTCCTACATAGGGTATTTTTCGAAGGTTCGATTGAGTAAGTGTGAAGAAACCACGAATGGGCCATATCCCGAGAGCGCAATGAGATTCTTCAAATGCGCGCTGCCGCGTGCACCACCATAATAAGCCTATCGTGGCTTCTACCGACTTCTGCCCTAGAGCGGATTGAATTTCTGGGGTTATCTTTGCAGGAATGTTCTGGTCTTGGCTGTAACCCACTCTAGAAAGACTTGCGGTGCAGGGAACCAGCAAGCTCGGGCTTGCAAGGTTACTCACGAGGCTGTATCATCCCGTATACAGAAATTATTCGTTTTATTGTCGTGCCAGAAGAGTCAGGGTCATTACTGGAAATGTTTCATTATATAGTCCATTCCCGATTGGAAGCGACTTATGAAAATCAACCTTTGAAAAAACACTCTAGGCAAAACATACCAACCTGTTTTTTCAATAACCTATATTCCACAAATATATAACACTATGGTTAACTTCAGAGTACTGTATTATTGAATAAATTAAACTTTACCTTAATATCTTCTATAACTTGTAATACTTATTTATTTTTAGATATGAATTAACAACAGTGAGAGCAGTGACGAGTTGGCTACGGCCGGTAAGAAATAGTTCACAGTTAAAATATTATTTTAACCTAGTTTTTTAGTATACTATTTGTAAATTATACGGTGCCTATTTAAATATTTTTAGGTAGCCCCGATGGCAACATGTCACATTTTTACAGTTTAAAATAACAGCGGAAAATATCATGAGTAGGCCGTAATGGTACGGCAATTTTGAAGAAACTGTCTGCTGAGCGAGCTTTGTCGCTCTCTCTCTTTCTCTGTCTTTGTCTCTTTCACACTCGAATTGTACATGTTTTCAATTGTTGCATATTTCATACTTATTACAGCAAAATAATGATTTTTGAATTTGTAATTTACAACTGAGAAGAGATTTTAATGTTTGAATGCTTATTTTAATATATTTAGATATGATGGCGGGGCAGAAACAAAGTAAAGTTGGCTGACGTGGCGAACCATGACATAGCGTGTTGCTGTTTTACCAAACGAAACGTAAATTATACTTCGACAAATACTTCAAATTACCACATCACGTTTATAGACGTTGTGTTTTTTTAACCTGCCTATGCAAGATACGATGTTGTAATAAATCTGTGTTTCCGCGGCAGTAATAAATATAATGTTACGGTGTGTTTCGTTAAGAATCGGAGGGACTTGGCCGAAAATACGCGATTTTCTCGCCGGAAGATGTTGGGTATGTGGTTGTTGCTATGCCCATTTTACACACACTCCATCGAGGATGAGTGTCTGTCAAACCAGCTGGTGGGAGGGTAGTCTATCGCCTCAACATCATCTCGTCTCTCTTGGCCAATATCCTGGCTGTTCCCATGTACCTGAGCATGCATGAATAAGGCCGTGTTCCGTTCCCTGCACTGATGCGACCAACTGTATAGCCGCCAGTTGTTGTTCCGTTACTTCATGCGTTTAATGCTGGCCTGGGAAACGGAACAACTTCCATGCTCTATTTTCGGCGCGTAATTTGAGCGTTTGGTTTACGAATGGCAAGACATTTACATATACGGCGTTGGTAAACCCGTGATCTTGTCTTACAATTTGACAGGATAACTTGTATACAATTATCTTATATGTAAACGGGGCATAATTAAATTAATTGAATATTAAATATTTGGCAGCCACCACGAGTACATATTAATCTCAAAGTCGTATATACAGCAGATCAACATGTCACAGGTTGGCATTCCAACCTGCATTATTTTCACCTAGTTACGTTTGCTTGGGTTCTGTTTACTTTATTTCAATGGAGAAAAGGCAACACTGTTTTAAAAAAAAGGTTCTTTGAGGGGCGGGGGGAGGGTTCTTTAGATTAATGTATTTCATGATACATTTTTGTTTTGATGTTTCGATGAAGCAGTATAAAATTTTGTTCGTAATGAAATAACATTGAAATTATTGTAATTTCGAAAATTTTAACTTCAATGAAAAAAACAAAACGCGATATATACGTCGTTCGTATTCGTACAGATGCAGCAATACACACACAAACATACACACACTTTGGCAGAAGTTAACCATACACTCGTAGAATTCACGATATAGGCAGAGAGACAAATATTATTTGCGCACTGCAAAAGTGTTGAAAGTGCAACTTTTTTAGGCCACGTGTATTTCAATAATTTTAGTAACAGTTTACAAATACATTATTTACAAAACATGCAAACTTACTGTTAGTTAAATTCGCAACCTCTTAAAAACGTGTTTTCCTATGAAAATCATTTCAGGAGTTTTCTTCGCCAAAACACATTTGTTCATCATTAGCATTATATAATTTTTGTTGCAGAATTATTCAGTACAATCAACACTGCGCACGTTTCCTAAAACCAACAAACTTGATCTTGGTCGCCGCCGATGCTAACCTCCAAATACGCATGTTTCTGGTATTTTTCCGCCACTGTAACGTCAGCGCATGAAGCATTTGTGCTTTTTCCTCGTGCAGGTATGCGTGAGATTGGCCGGAAGTAGAATGACGTAGTAGGTGCGACGATGCGCCAGTGCGAATTATTCGTTAATTATTCAAAGTAGTAATGCATATATTTAGATAACAGCATTAATTAAAAGTTCATGCAAATGCAGTGCTGTTCTATCTCTCTCCCTCCCTCTCTCTCTCTCCCTCTCTCGCTCTCTCTCTCTCTCTCTCTCTCTCTCTCTCTCTCTCTCTCTCTCTCTCTCTCTCTCTCCACTTACAGGTTCCACATTTTGCCAGATCGCTGGTGGAATCTCATGAATGTAGAGCACTGTATAAAAATTTGGAAATAAACGAAACATCTAAATGTGACTATATGCCTATGCAGGGCGGAAGCAACATTGACCAAGTATTTCAATGTGTTCCAAATAAATTTATACAGATTATTATTTCATTCAGTGTTTTCTGGTCACGCCATTGTAATAAAAATACTCACAAAATTTAAAATATTTTCAAATCTGACAGGGAGCTCAATGAAGCACGCGCACACGAAAGGATCCTTAGGATCCCGTCTGGCGGTAACCTGGAAAATAATTAATAATAAACTCTACGGCAGTAAATTTAAGATACGTTAAATATTATAATTTCTAATAATATAAGTATGATATAGATCACGTAATACTTACACATGGAAAGTGTTCTTTCCAGCCTTGACAAAACGTTCTGTACAGTTCTTTGCACAACACGATATAACAATTTTAAATAAAAAGTCATTAAACAGATTACAATACGTTGCGATGAATTTCTCCTTCTTATAAATTCACCAGACCATTAGTTGTAATTGGAGGTTTGAATAATCGGAAGCAAAAAAATTAACATGTGACGTTGACAGTTGTGTTCTTTTGGGGTAGGTCATTGTTCGGCACATGCACATGCTGTAAGCGAGCTTCACATCTGATTGGAGACGTGGCGTCGTGTTGTAGAAGTATCTGTGTTTGTCTGGTTGGCCTCTGGAAAGTTCGCCTCTAGCCACTGATTGGCCAACAAGGCCCTGCCTTATCCGTGCAGAAGTGAGAACATGTTTCTGGATCATGTGTGCACGTAGGTAAAGGCTGTTCACGATAAAGTGAGCACTTTTGAAATCAACCTTAGAAAAAGCTACTGTCCCTGCCTGCATACATTTTAACGGGCGCACTGAGTGATATGCGCCCAGTGAAATTGGTAATGATAGATAGAAAAAATTTCCATAACTTAACGTCCAATAAAAAGTGTTAGGTAACCATTTGTGATAACTTAAATTATTTATTTCGCTCTATGTTTTTTGTTTAATGCCTCGAAGTGTAAAAGTGACCAGATTTGTAACATATTGTATTTTGTTATAATTCCACAGTTTCACCTGACCGACGCATGAATAAAGTGATGAAGCCCATGTCAATGTTAATAATGCATAAGGCGGAGGAATAGATAATGTACATAAAAAATCTATCTTAAGTAGGGCTTTACAAAGTGCTCATTTTACCGCAAACAGCCTATACTGAGAAAGCATGATAGGTAAAGTTTTATTCCCATACATCGGTGGTCGCTTTCCTATATCTGTTGAGGAAAGAGTCAAATGCATAGTGAGGTTCCCAATGGCGTGTAGTAGCAATTCTATGTTTGCGGCCTGATGTCTAGTAAAATTTTCCACAATGTGTAAAGTTATAAACCTTCCTTTACATGCTAGGAAGTTCGTTGGAAAAAGTTTTTCAATAATTTCGGTTACATGCTGCAATTTCGCATGTATAGTCCACTCACGGTTGCTTCCAATTTTTCTGAAGCCCTGCTAAAGTTCCAGGTCTACTTCCAGGATATTTCTCCGCCTCGTGCAAACGAAACTTAACCGAGTCTAGAAAATTACACCAAAGGGACAGCTCACCGTATTCGAGCGCACTATCTTTAATAGAATTTTCCATGACAACTATTTCTTACCAAGCATTGCTAAATGCACATATATTATCACTGTTTTTATTCATAGTAATTATAAATGGAATATTCTAATTTATAGATAAAATATTAACAAAAGTTCAATTTTAACAAAAATAAGCTAATTTTATTTTAACGTAAGTATAAAACGCTTGTGGTGTGACATATTTACGAAACACCCAAACATGTCATATATGAGGTATTTTTTCTAAGGTTTAATTAAAAAAGGGTGAAAAAACCGTGAATAGATACTTCCTTTGAAACTTAGTTACAAGTTACCTACCCACCGTGAAAAATAAAAAAAAGGGGGTGGCGAGAGAATTTATTCAATCGTATCCCAGTTAAAAATCAAAATTCTTCGTTTTACAAGCATATTGAGTTTACAGAAGAATGAAAAATCTACAAACTAAATCGGAATCGATGAATATTTACTGATTACCAGTTAAAACTGCTCCATCCGGAATCAGTAGAAAAAGTATCACTATTTTTTCAGTTAAAAGAAATCCACTAACTCAAACAGTAGAAAATTTGCTATTCATAGTTGGTAAATAAATAGCTCTGGGATAAAAAAAAAAAAAAAACCAAAAGCAAAGCATTCCTATGTGATATAAGTTAAGTAGGGTTGATTTTGTCACAAGACAAAATTTTGTGTACACAAAAATTTGTTGATGTGAGGATCAAACTCCTGCCCAAAGAGTAAAGCATGCTACAGCTTTCATGGCTAGAAATTTCCCCCACAGTTCGACTTTACCGCTCGTAAGGAGTACCTATTTGTATCATGGGCATTGGGCATAAAAATATAACGGCAAAATACTGTATGTTTCATGATGTGAAAGTACTCCATGCTGCCTAAAAATACAATGGCAAAAGGCTGTATGTTTTATGATGTTAAAGTACTTCATTCTGCCTAAATATATACATATTCTGCGCACGAACATGTCTTTGCAAGGTTCGCAATTAATCTAAGTTATGTTTAGTTCAGATTTTGTGCTTTAAAAGATAACTAATGTGGTTTCAATGTTCGAGGTTATCGATGTCCACTAGTATCCGCCATTTTGCAATACAACGAGACACTATAGATTAAAACTGTTATTTTTAGTGACAGATAGAGCATTAATACCTACTTTTACTAATCCGACAGTGAGAGATTCCTTTAAGATACGCGGATTTTCACCAACAAAATGTTTGTTTTCTGCATGTTGACTGATCAAATAATAATAAAATGACAAATTTTATAAAATAATCACTTGGTTCAAACATTACACTATAGAATTATAACAGTTTATTAGTTCTATTATAGTACTATTATTAGTTAGTATAGTATAATACTAGTATTATAGTTCTATTATAGTAGTTTATTAGTAACTTCTAAACAACATTTTCATTCAGTAAAATCTCGTTGCGTTGTAAAATGGCGGATACAAGAAAACAGCGAAAACCTTGTTAAATGAAACCACTATATCTTTTAAAGCACAGAATCTGAACTAAATTTAACTTAGATTGACTGAACCTTGAAAATACATGTAAGTGCGCAGAATATAGGTATATTTCGACAGCATGAAGTACTTCCGCATTACGAAAGTTATAGCCGTTTGCCATACTGTGTTACTGTTAGTAAGTAAAATACGAGGATGAACATTACGGTGGCAAAGTAGCGATGTTGATAAGCCAATAGAAATTTAGACTGGAATATCTGTTGTATTTTGAGTGGAGGTTCGATTCTAACCATATCCAAAATTTTCTTTGTACAGGTAATATTTTTGTTTTGCGACAAAATAATTGTACTAAATTTATTTCACACCGTAATTCACTTTTTTAAATCCTGATGCTCATTAATTAATAAATTATATCTAAATAACTAATTTTCTACGATTTGAGTAAGTGGATTTCTTTTAACTGAAGAGATTAGTAGTTGTCTTTTTCTACTGATTTCGGATGGAGCAGTTTCAATTGGCAATCAGTAGAGGAGCGAGGGGTTTGTTGTGACAGGGGTGAATAGTAACACGTATTTTTTTACCGGGATTTTGAAGTCGTTGACGTCGACTATTTGACTCGATCTTGTCCTTATAAATCCCCACATTACGTAAGCACAGCCAGTGTTTCGGTAAGCGGCACAGGAAGAGGTCGTGTGCACACGCTCCGATCGGGCCAGGTAACGAAAAAAAAATCATTTACGTAAATTTTGATTTCTCCTACCAATTATTAATTTTTTTTTTCATTACTATTTTGAGCGTTAAGGTTCTAAATATATCTACATTCACTACGCTTGATTGATTTTTAGTGCTAACGACGAAGACCAATGGTAATCTCAATTAACCTAGAAATGCATGCCATGGGGGCAAGTAGTAACAATTTCGTGGGGTTAGTTGTAACATGTTACAGCATGCCCCTGATGTTTATGTTTGCGTGACTCATTTTGTGTGATTGTTTATTTATTTGATGCGTTTCACTGTCATGTATTATTTGTTTCCTTTTTAGCATGAGAGACTACAAAAGAAAAATTGAGAGGGCTTCGAAAAGTCAAGAAGTGTATGAGTTAGCTGCTGCTGAAGTTTTGGAAAACAATACAAGCATACGAAAAGCAATTAAAACGTTTTATTTGTGCCATGTGACGTTATGTAGGTACGTTCAGAAAAAAAAAAAAACGAATGTCCTACTGTTGGATATGTCAAACCTGGATTGACATTTATGCAAGAAGCCGAAGATAAGTTGTTTTCCTATTTACTCAAATGTTCAGATATATATTTTGGGCTATTGCCTACAGAAGTCAGGAAACTAACTTAGCAATTCGCTGTAGTGGTTGAAATAAAAAACATCCCCCCTTCCTGGCATGAAAATAATATGGCCAGACCAGACTGGTTTCAAAATTTCATGAGCAGGGATCCTCGACTTTCGTTAAGAACACCAGAAACAACATCACTAAGGCGAGCAACATCGTTCAACAAAACCAATTTCAACGATTTTTTCGGAACATATAAAGGATTATTCCAAAAATATGAATTTACTCCTTCCCGTATATAGAATGTGGACGAAAAAGGGGCCACGACTGAGAAAAAACCTAAATAGATAGTGTCTGCGCGTGGTCAGAAACAAGTAGGTGCCATTACTTCTGCCGAAAGAGGAACACTGGTAACGATCGCATGCGCCATAAACGCAGCCGGAAATTCTATCCCACCAAGGTCTGTGTTCCATAGAGTTAGATACACAGAAATATTTCCCTGTGGTGGTCCACCAGATTCCATTGGAGCTGGCAATTCTTCGGGATGGATGTCGGGAAAAGAATTTATAATATTCATAGACCATTTTATTAAGTACGTTAAACCTTCTACCGAAGAGCCTGTTCATCTGCTGCTGGACATCCACACTTGCCATGTCAATATTCAAGTTGTTTAGAAGGCCAAGAACAACATAGTCATGTTTTTATTTCCACCGGACTGCTCCCCCAATCTATAGCCATTAGATGTGGGAGTCTATGGCCCATTTAAAAACTACGTAAACTGAGCACAGACATCCTGGATACTTAATCATCCAGGAAAAACGATGAAGTATACGACATCCCAGGTGTGGTTAAGGATTCATTGCCAGAGGCCTTAAACCCAGCAAATATTATGAGTGGATTTAAAGCATCTGGTATATGGCCCTTAAATGCTGATATTTTTCAGGACAGTGATTTTGCACCATCTTTTGTCACTGATCGCCCAAATCCTGATTACCCAGAGAAAGATCCTCCAAATCCCACACAGGATGTTCCCAATTTGACACTGGACCTTGAAAACCCAGAGTTATTATAATCTGTTCCTGGACTAGATATAAGCGCCGCTAAATTTTACAAGCACTTGAAATAGCAACTGCCTTAACTTCTGACACCTCTAGCTTTCAAAATACTACTGCAACTGCATCACCGACTCCAGAATTCTCAAGCTCGTTAAATAAAGTGCAATTGTGACTCCAACTCCAGGTCCATCTGGCTTGCAAAAGTTAAATGATTTTTCGCCATCAAAGATGAGACCTCTCCCAAAGGTTCCACCTCGAAAACAAACTACCCACAATCGTCGCAAAAGAAAATCAACTGTATTAAGTGACACGCCAGAAAAGGATGCTTTAGCAAGAGAATATGAAGACAAAATGAGCAAGAAACAGAAAAAGGATGATAAGAATAAAGGAAAAGCGAAGGAAAAAACAAAGGGAGTGGGAAAAAGATAGCATAAGAGAATGGCAAAGGGAAAAGGAAAGGGTAAAGGAAAGTCGACGACAAGGGTCAAAGAAGGAATAGATAAAGTTAAGAAAAAAATATTGAGTTCTGACTCAGACTCCGAAACTGAATAATGATATTGTTTAATTTGCAACGACTTCCATAGCACTTCTAACAAAGAAGATTGGGTAGAATGTATAGTGTGCGAAATGTGGGCACATGTCAAATGTGTGGTGGGAGATGTTTACTCAGTTACATGTGTTAATTGCATTTCTGAAGGAGACTGATTTAAGTACTTACTAAGTGTCAATTAGGTCTATTCCTACTTAAAGGCTGATTATAAATAATTGACGTTAATAGTGCCATATTTATATAAGGTTTCAAAGGCTATGAACCTGTAATTAAAGATCCATATTTATTTTTAAGTATAGACTATCGAAACTAAGTAAACTAATAAAACGCTGTTTAATTTGTACAGTTGATTGTTGATGACAAAGTTTATTTTTGATTTAAGGACAAAAATATCGATAGTTCTATAAATAAAAACATTTATAAGACGTAGGCCTCCCAAGTTAATTTTGTTGTTTATTGTTGTTGATGTAGAAGTTTAAATATTAGTTTAAAAACAAACTGTTGATAATTTCAATAAAGAACAAGTTACATTACTTACACATATATAAGATTTCCAAAAATGGTTGTTTTTGTACTTATCTTTGAAAATAAACGCTGCAACCTATTGAAAACTTTACGATTTTATAATTGTTATTACATGCCCCATTGCTGTTACAGCTAGCCCCAAACACGGGGCAAATTGTAACAACTGACCTTCTTTAATAAAACGCCTGTTGTGGGAAAAAGGTGTACTTTTTGACATTTCTGCTGTTCTGAATTAATAGATGAATGATTGCTTTATCGGTTCAAGCAATCATAATGTAGCTATATAATACCTGATAGGTTTCATGATATACACAATTTTCTGAAAATTGTTTGAACATGCTCCTCGCTCCCCTAAGGGTTTACTGATTCCGATTTAGAGTTTAGCCGTGCTTATCATTTGAACTTGATTTTTTTTTTTTCAACAAGGGGCTGCAATCTGTTTAAATGTTACTGATGTGTGTATGTTTCCACACGCCGCCTCAGCTGTCCGCGTGCGAGTGATGGATGTCCAGTTCTGCAGCGGGGCGTACAGAGAGTGAGAGAGAGAGATAGGGAGAAGTGAACACATCGCTCCGGAGATGTGCTGGGCTGGTCATCTCTGCTGCACCTGGACCTGTTGGAAGGGGGTAAGGGGCGCACTGCTGTTGTCCCAGGTCAGTTTCTGCCACTGCCTCCCCGAATTCTCGGCGCGGCATTCCCGCCCCTGGCCGGGGGGAATCTGCAAGGCTGACCTCGCCACAGGTCAGCGGCGAGGCCCACTACTTTACATTCGCTGGAAACACAAGTTGGACTCCACTTTCGAAGATTTAAGCGCTCCGTCTGAGCGGCTGACGAATTAAGTGTGGTATAAAACACGTGAATAAAAAATTGTTTGATATTTTGTAGTGCTGTTTAAACAACTAAAAGCATGTATGGGCTGTTCACGGTAAAGTGAGCACTTTTGAAATCAACCTTGGAAAAAAGTCACTGCCTTTTCCCGCATATATTATAACGGGCACACTGTGTGACATGCGCTCAGTAAAGTTGGTAACGATGGATGAAAACTAGCTCCATAACTTAACGTCGAATTAAAAGTGTTAGATAACCATTTATGATAATTATTTCTCTCTCTTTATGTTTTTTAATGTATCGAAGCATAAAAAAGAACAGATTTATACAATATTTTCTTCTTTTTAATAATTACAGAGTTTCACTCGACCGACGCGTTAATAAAGTGATAAGGCCCATGGCAGTGTTAATTTTACATAAGGGGGAGAATAAACAACGAGCATACACGTAGATTTTAAGCAGGGCTATCAAAAGTGCTCACTTTATCTTGAACAGACTATAAGAAACGTTTCGTGCCCAAAGTCAAGTTTCAAATTCTCATTTAAACTCCGAGGATTATTATTGTTTTTTGTTCTTGAAACGGGCTAAAATGGCACTTTTTCGAATCAATTTTTGCTGCTATTTTTTTTACGAGTACTTCAGAGTTGTCTTTGACCCCTCGTTATACTTCTATCTTTATTAGCGTGCCATGTGAGTATAGGGTGACCTCTTTAAGCTATGCCCAGGCGAGCCGCCAGTTGAAAGCCTTGAGCATAGAGAAGATTGGGCAAGTGGCGACGGCTCAGGCATTTTGAAGCCTTGAACTCACTAAATAGCTGCAGCCAGGTGCAACTATTAATGCTGTTTTTTAAATCCTACTTTCGTCGGAAATATAGGCTTATAAAATAGGGAACATGTCTGTCTGAACGTATGTCCGAATGTCCCCCCCCCCTTTTTTTTCCCCCTTAAAAACTATTTAACATCCAAACATATTGTAAAAACATTCCGTAGGAATTTGATGCTACTAGCAACAGTGTGTAATAGAACCTTATACCTAATATCAGTGATTAATAGAGTTTTATAACCTTATAACAGCCTTTAATAAAAGAACACTTTTGTTTCTGGAAATGTAAACTTTATACTAAACGAGTGTAGGTATATCAATCTGCGATTTATCAGTCCGCGTGTATTACGTTCATGGCTCTGTTAACATGCTGTAAATGGCATATATAAACAATTCACTGTTACTTCAAACTTTCCTAAAGCCCTGCTACAGTTCTACTTCTGGGACATTACTGCACCTCATGCAATCCATGCTTAACCGAGTCTAGAAAATTATACCAAAGGGCCAATACACCGCATCATTCGTATGCACTCAATTCAATAATAATATTTTGGGTAGGAACTATTTCTTACTAGGCATTGCCAACACATTTTCTCTCTGTTGTTATCAATATTAACCATAAATGAAATATTATAAATTATAAGTAAGATATAGGTTAAAGTTCAATTTAAAAAAAAAGTAATTTTATGTTAACACAAGTATAAAACACCTGTGATACACGACATATATAGAAAACAATCAAAACATCATACATGGGGTGATTTTTCAAAGGTTTGATTCAAAAAGTGTAAGCCACGAATAGACTATATATGTAATCGTGCTATTTCCAGCTACAGTAATAATTAATCACTTATGTTGCACGTACTATTAATACGTGTTTTTCAGATAAATAGCAACTTACATATATATAAAACATTTACAGACCACATTAATTACAAAATAAAGGTATACATTGTCCATTACTACACGTGGTTTACGTGTACGCCGATCACACTGAACGAACAGAGAAGCTAGCTGTTACAGCCAATCAGAAATCGTCCTCGTTTTCCGCACGAGCCATGCCGGAAAGTTGAGCTCACGCAGAAATTTTCGCTTGCGTAAATAATGGCCTTCGCCAGTACACCCCAGAAGTCCACTATTTACCGTGTTTTACGCCAACAGTTTTATGGAATATCGACGTATATTGATATACCCGTGTAAGGTGGTTACGATGGTTTATAAATTAATTTACAATGAAATACGCGAATTATATTATTGTAAGTATAAAACAAAATAATAGACATTGTAAGAAAATTCAATAAATATTCAACCAAATTTTAATTACTAAATAGAGCGAAAACAACGGAGATTAGTAGAGAGTTTTGGGCGTATCATTACACCGAGGTATTGAGAGCCGATGAGGATGAGGTGAGTATGGCGCAGCGCCGGAATGCAAGGGCGGGGTAAACGGGAGATCCCCGAGAAAACCCGCCGACCAGTGGCATCGTCCGGCACATTCCCCACATACGAAAATACGGGAGCCACCCCGCCGGGAACTGAACTCGTTTCGCCTAGGTAAGAGACGAGTAATCGGACCACTTCATCACCGCGGCCCCCGGAAACATAGACAGCGGTAGTTTTCTTGTCCAGTATTTACTTTGGGAACTCAATATTAAACTAATTAGCTTGGTCGTAAGACGGTAACACAAAGAATCTGCATACATGTGAACAGCGATAAAGCTGACCTCCTGTGGCGCAGTCGGCGCTCTGTCCTCGTAGCTCAGGGGCAGGGTGGCCGACTTGTAGTCAGAGGGTCGGGAGTTCACGCCCTGTTTTCCCCCGCTGCAGAGTTCCAGTTCGCGTGTCGCACACATGTGTACTGTGAGTTTGTCATCAAGTCAGTCTGTTTACTTGAGCTCGTCGCACGCCAACCTGAACTCACACTGTCAAACGTCACGGACGCTATGTACAAAGGCAAACATATCGCTCACTGTAATCAATAAAGTCAACTTAAAAAAAAAGTCGGTTGGTGCGCCGCCGGTCTGCGGTGCGGCGGGAGGTTCTGGGTTCGAATCCTAGGTAAGGCATGGGTGTTAGTTGCAGTTAGATTATTAGTTAGTTTGTAAGCCGTCCCATGATAAGCCTTCAGGCATAACACCGGTGGACGCTAACAAGCCCTTTCCAAAAACCAAAAAAATTAACAGTGATAAAGTTTGTCCACTCTGTCCGTTCGACGTGATTGGAATATATGTGAATAATCCAGTATTCCTATTCTCTAACACTTTTATCACTGAAGACAACCCATGGACGTTTTGCGCATTTCTAGCATTGTTGTCATGTCAACTTACGCTCAGTAGGCCCCAAACTATTAAGTTATTACAAAAGTTGGGATACCAACATAATTGAATCTGTGGCTCAACTTTTTCTCTCGCTGATAAGACTTTCTTCCGACTGTGCTACGCGAAACATCGATCATGTTCAGTAAAACATTATTTCAACTTGATCAAAAGCCATCACGTAATTTCTTATGCAATTATTACCATAATTTCAATAGAAAACCTGAATTTTAACATCTCGATGTGAACCTGATCTCACGCCTATCACAGTTACATGATCAGAGCCAGATTTCCTGACCAGCACAACTAACTCTACACCACCACCCTAACTCGTCATTCAGAAAAGATCACACAGGATCACTATTATTCTCTGTTTCAATTAATAAAGCCGTTTTTTGACAGTTCTTGGAAAGCAGCGCTGGTGTTGTTGCACTGCTAATGTATCCTTCCACCTCAGCTGTTCTGACACATTGAAGCCATAGTGTTTCTTTTGTCAGCTGTTGACATAACGAAGGAACTCGACGTAATATGTACAGCAAACTTGTTTCAGAAAGTATGAAATTTTCTTACGCAGTATAAACTGCAAAATCCAAAATGTGCATTTTAAGAAACTATTTTTAAACGTGTATAGTCAATTAAAATGTAAAAATGTAAAATGTATCTAGAGCAGTGTTTTACACATGTTCTAAATAATTTCAGTTATTTTCTAAAGACAGTAATTTGCCATTTATATACTAGTTAAAGGGTAGATAGTATAGATATTTTTGATTTTTTTTTCTGTCAAATTAATCTTTTTCTACAACAGGCTGCAGTGAAAGTGAAAGTGTATTATTTAAGTCCGTATTTAATTTAATGAGGTTAAGGGATTCGCACACACAGAAAATGTAATATATGTGTTATCTTCTGTTGGTAAACATACGTAGAAGTGGAAACTAGTAGTTGGAAACTAGGTTGGAGGTGGGTTTATTCGTTTTATCTTTATTATTTTCATCCACAGCATGCTGTCATATTAACTGCAAATATTAGCTTACAAGATAACCAGTTGTATCTTTAAACTTCGTATAACCTTTTCAGTAGTGCTGTTTTCGGTATTTTGTTAAATTTTAATGTTACAACTTTATTCATGTATGAATCACCCACAAAATGTATTTGTATCTTGAGAAAAGAAAATATTTGATACCTTACTTGTGTTATTCTGTGACACATTAAAATAAGTTACGGATTTACCGTTGCTACAACGCGCTTGAAATGCGGAAACGAGATTTATCGTTGCTACAACACGCTTAAAAATGCGGAAACGCTTGAAGTTCAACCTATAATAGTCATCGTGCCAAAAATTCATAGCTAGTTTATTTTATATTTGACTTAATAATCATTACGAATGCGTATGCTTGGCCGAAATGAAATAATACCTCTAGACTCACGTCTGAACGCGCCTTGCATTTCTTAAAAATAGTTTTGCACAGGAAAAAGTACAGCATACCGCAACACTACTAGTACAAAGCAATTACAGTTAACTTGACTTATTAATGCTATAAGAAGTGATATTTCACATGAACTTGAGAAGCTATAATTGAATAACATTTTTAAAAAATAGGTGGAGTTAAGTAGGCCTATTATTTTCATGCACTTTAGTTAACATATATTTAAACTTAAACTTCAACCGAAATTTGTAAATGTCAGATACCGTAACACAAGCACACTGTCATACGGTTATGTAACAGAAAAACTTCGTAATTGTGTTCAAAATTAAATCTAAAAAATTCTGAACATAAGCATGCATAAATTAATATCCCGACATTAGGCACAAACGTGAATAAGACTACAGAATTAGTTCGGCCTCGTGTAATTACACGTAATCAATACAAATAAAACATTAGTAAATTATGCATGAAGTCAGCACATCTTACCTGAGATTCCTGGAATTCAAATCCCGACCATTTATGTCATATAAAATGTGATATTACGTGCTCCAAGTAACGGCCACTTCATTAACAAGTAAAATACTTTTTTAATGTGTAAACGTACATGTGTGTGTGTGTGTGTGCTTGTTCTGTAGGCGATTCATACAGTGAACTTTCATCACATTACAAATCGCTACACGCTAAGGAAAAAAAAACACACGTGACTGGGCCACTGCCATAATGAGCATATAATGAAATATTAATAACGCATTGAAAATAGCACTGTTAGAAAAATAATACAATAATCCCTTTCACTAAGTCACGGTATAAACAAACTTTAAAGGAAATTAAAAAAAACGCGAAATGTAGACACACCCTCGTGAAAACGTATTAAACACGGAGCAGCCAAAATGGCGTTGGTCATGCGAGGAGTCCGTTGGAATATTTGTTGCCCACAACACTAACAGGGCGAAGCGGGCCAGAACATGTCTCCTCATTAAAAATTAATGTGAGTTGA
The DNA here is from genome assembly GCA_029891345.1 of Dryococelus australis. Lineage (NCBI taxonomy): Eukaryota > Metazoa > Arthropoda > Insecta > Phasmatodea > Phasmatidae > Dryococelus > Dryococelus australis. The sequence goes on from CM056996.1 coordinate 135,243,974, forward strand.
AACCGTTAAAAGTACGAAGTAGGAGGGCCAAAATATTTTTAAAGCCGTCTATGTAAATGGAAACGCAATATTGTTGTTAATGTTTGATGGTAAACTTAAATTTGCTGATATGTTGTGTACCCACTATTTTCAACAAGTGTTGCCAACGTAAACAGATGCACAGGCACTGCGAATGGAGTGTCATTTGTTGAGACATCGTTGCAAAGTCGGTAGTTCTGTCTGTCATCAAACGGCCTTCGTAAATGAAACACAGTATATCATGTTGAAATCACAATCATCACGCTCAAGATTGCTTATAATTCAGCTAAATAGGATTTGCCCCCTGAACAATTAGTGTGACCGCTGACTTCTTATATAATTTTTACCGTACTTTTAGAAGGAAAGCTATGACAGAGATATCACTTCCCTGATGTTGTGTTTGTTTGCGTGTAAATGTGTGTGAGTTTGTGTGTGTGTCCCCTAAAAACTTATGAATATCTGCCCTGGTTTTCTCCAATATCGGTACACTCGCAGTATTTAATAAAGAAACCTACAGTCTAGGTTTTTCGACCATGCTGCAAGCTCATTTTAAAAAGTCAATCTTTTTAATTTTTTTGTTGTATTCCATATCTCAGGAACCAGTCAAACGATATCAACCAAAACCATATTGACAGTCTACTATGTCGCTATCAAATCAGAGACTCATGTTCTAATTGGGCGTGCATGGTCAAAGTTAGTACCGCTTGAAAAATAAACCTACTATGTCAAATCGGAAGCTACTCAGCCGATCCCCGCCATTGGCGTACAAGTAATGTTACGTATTCCCACCTTAAACTTAATAATTTTAATATTTCTAGCACTATTTTTAAAAATGACGACTATATATAATATCAGAATACTATTTAAAGCAAACCCTTTGACAAATTTTGACCACACTTGGAAAGTTAAATATTTTTATTGCAACTATTAAATATGTAAATACGTTCACTCTTTTGTGCGCCATTTTGGAAGCTAGCGTTATCTGAATAACTCATTTCTTTCGTTATACCTCGCGAAACACAAAAGCTTTTTCCGCCTAATTTGGAACACAGATACTGCTAGATTAACCAACCCAAAAAATTATATAACTTGAATATGTAAACTTAATTTTAAAAATGGCGGTGACAATTATTCAAGTTTAGAACTCAATTTCTACCAAAGTCGTTACCAACATTATTCAAACTTGAAGTTCCTAATGCGACCATTTAAAATGCTGATGCACCCACTCTTTCGTTTGTCACTTTGTGACATAATACCGCCCGAAATACTAAAATATTTTAGATAGTATTTGCGAAATCATAAAAATTATTACCGCCTAATTTTGCACTCGTAAAAGGCCACTCAATGATTTCTGCATATCACATTCATTTATTAAAAATAATGGCTCTATAAATATTTTAGTTGAGTATGATACTTATATGTACCTAGAATTTAGTCATTAAAGTCAAAATTTCTATACTGTGGGTGGCGGTGGACATTGTCGTATTTAATAGGGTAGGTTTACGTAGTCGCCATAGTACATTTAACACGGTTTATCTGTACCAAAACTGTCAAAGAAGTCTTCTTACTAAACGATTGACGAAGGTCAGTCCGCTCCTGTAAGATGGTCTTAGTTACAGGTTAGCCACGCACTAAGGTGTTTAACTGTCGCACGTATCCCGACCTCTAGAAAAGTTTCCTCTCTTGATAGCAACGGTGCATTGCGTCATTCGCCAGTCAGTGCTCGGAGACGAGCAAGCCAGATGCCGACCGAACCATCAGGCCTTCCAAAGCACTACGTTGCCGGTGAGACTAAGGCCCACATTCATAGCATCACGGCAGCCAGTGCATCAAACAGAATGCCAGGCCCGACTCGCTTCTGTTTAGTAGCTTCTCCTGTTGCCGGGCTAGTCTCTTCAGACGTCCTATGGATAGGGATAGAAATCTCGCGAGTTCAGTGGCTAGACTCCACAGTCCTGTGTATAATCAAGCCTCAGATGTTTGTTCATTGGATGCTGCCCCACAGAGTAGACAGTGTTACCTCACACCTGGCGCCGACCGCGCGCCGACCTCCCGTGGCGCAGTCGGTTGGTGCGCCAACGATCTGGGGTGCGGGAGGTTTTGGGTTTGAATCCCGGGTAAGGCATGGGTGTTAATAAATTTAAGTTAGGTTGTAAGTTAGTCTATAAGCAGTCCCCTGCTAAGCTTTGCAGCATAAAACCGGGGGACATTAAAAAGGCCTTTACAATACACTGCAACTGGCAGTATGGGGTTCGCTAAGTCTGCTATTGGCTCAGAGTGGTCTAGGGCGTGTCTAATAAACTGCGATCCAATTGCAAAGGTGACTTTAGTGTACACGTGTTTGACGCCTATCTTGTTCTGAAATGAATTCGCGAAATTTTGCTATCCTTACCTATAGAACATGACTAGGGACACCCGAATTTCACGAAAATATTTCCGCTCATGATAGATTTCAATACCTTACGGGTGTACCAGTAGTTTTCTTTTGCTGATTGACGGCGTGTGTTTGTGAGAAGACATGCTTACTTGACTGGCCAATCAGAGCTACGTAACTCCAATTCTGTACGTCTGTGAGTCGCGAGCAGACACCTAAGAAGCTCAACACCTAGATCACCCAATCAGGAAAGTCGTTCTGAAGTAAAGTGTTATGAGATACTGCTGGTCGTGAAATCTTTTCGCGAAATTCGGGTGTCCCTAAACATGACGAAGCAGCGCTCGGGCGTTGCTTCGTGTTTTGCAAACACTGTCGGACTGCTGCCACACACGCGACGCGTGATCGAGGCAGCTGATCCTTTACCCTCGTTAGCCGAGCCATTGGAACGGTGGCCAGGTGCTCGACTGTTTGATATTCTGGTCCGGCGAATGCCTTCTCGGAATCAATTAATACGAACCCCATTACCGGTCTACTCGCAGCCGACGTGGTTAAGTAGACTTTTATTGGGCGAGGGTGAATAGGAAGGGGCCGCAGACCAGGTAATCGAGTTTTTACGAGCCTAACGTGCGGTGGCAGCCTGGCGCTGTTTTCGACCATTCATAAGGAACGACCGGGCATTAAGGACGATGTTTTGATGCCTACTGTAGATCAAATAGCATTTACGCGTGGTGAGTTCGAACTCGGTATGGCCTGGCGGTCGTGCAGTATACACTCTGGGGATTTAATCGGAGATCCTGTCAGTTTATTTGCAGAATGTCCGTAGTAAAGTCCAGTCCAGATTTTTTGATTCTGCATATTTTTATTTGGTACACAGCGGCAATATATGGGTGTTCAGTTATTTGTGTCTAGTTATCAATTTTTTTTTACTTACATAACAAACATAATTTGGTATTTGACTGTCCCAGAACTCTCCTACGCCAGCTCTGACGTCATATTTGTAAAGTAAGTAAAATTAACCAAAACGAATGGATTTGGTTCTGGAGGAGACTACTCTGAAGAAGACAAGGTCATTTTAAAATTAGTTTTCCTACTGTGTATTTTAAAACTTAGCTTTGTTTAATTTTTTTATACTAAGGGCTCAGCTTTAGTCAACACAGCCTTTTTCTTTTTTCTCTACTTATTATGTCGCGAGATAAGCGTATTGTTCTAAGGATGAGTCGTGTTGCTGGACTCGTGAGAATGTACTCTGGTCAAGTAAAATAAACTTAATAAATGCGTAGCAAGCATTTTTGTAATCACTTTCTCGCACTTTGCATGCTCTATTTATACAATTTAAATTTGGGTGAACAATTAAGCACTGCCAATTTATCCAGATTTGTTATAATTATAAAAGAAAATCTCATGCAGTTAAATGACTCCAAATATCTAAAACACTTCCTAAATTTTACTAGGAGATAACGCAAAAAGAAAAGGAAGAAATACAAAATGCTAAAATATCGAAAATTAATTTTCAATGTTATATTCATTTCTTTATTGCTGACAGTTTGTTCTTTAGTTTTTCTCAAATACCGCATTTGTTAACGTCATTGCAAATAACATACACAATTTGACTGCGAATATTCGTGTTCGTGTATTACGCAATTGGAAAATAACCCCAACTTGAATATTACTATACTTTCCTGTAAATTTTACGAATTCCCAACATGGAAAACAACACCAAGCAAAATTGTTGTGCCAAGCTGCAATGCATGCACGAAAAGTGATTATAAATTTGATTAGTACAATGTTAAGCACCACGTCATTATGGTCTAAAGTAAATTACACTCAATAATTTTCGTATCAAAACCAACCTAATACGGCGATAAATAAAGTTGGCACCAAATTTTCATCCATACGAGTTTTTACTTCAACATTTGAAATTTTAATAAATAAAATAGTCCAATCCAAAGTTATATATCTTGCGACTGTTGTGACAACATTTCTAATTACCTTACTTACAAAAATTAATTATTACAATTTCAGAACTAGTCATTTAAAATTCCCTTGGAAATACAACGCCGTAAAGGCTAAAGAAATAGTTAGCGTTTGACGGGTTAACACTCATTGGCACTACACAAGTAAATATTGTGGCTACAGTATCAATGTTGCAAGTGCAATAACTTTTCGTTATCCGTGAGTCGTCAGTAACTAATGTTGCTATTATAGGCTGTTCACAGAAAAGTGAGTACTTTTGAGGCCCTAGTTACTTTTTCCTCTCAGTCATTTTTTAAAACATATTACCGCCCTTTTAAATAAATATTATCATCTAAGTAATAAACACACTATGTATATTCCCCTGCACTCGGAATTTAACATCTAAGGCTAAAATAAAATATATTTATTGACTACGAGATGACCCGTGCCAACTTCGATCGCATGAAATTTAGGACTGCGTCCCCATTTGATATATATCTATCTAATGCGGCCCCACTATTGGGTTCTCTATCCACTGAGTTTCTGCGGCCCCACTATTGGGTTCTCTACCCACTGGGCTACTGAGGTCCCACTATTGGGTTCTCTACCAAATTAGCTACTTCGGCTCTTGGGAAGGAATGGAAGGCAGTCCATAGACAAAAAAGAAAGGAGAAATGACGGAACTTTTTTTTTTTAACAATGCTTTTCTTTATGCAGTAAAATTACAATAAGAATTTTCCTAAAGGAATAAGATAAAATTATAATAAGAATTTTTCGTAAGGAAATGAAATTTTTTCCGGGATAAAAAGTAGCATATGTCACTCTCCGACCCTCCATCTATGTCTGTTGAAAAAAAATCACGTTGATCCGTTGCTCCGTTTTGACGTGAAAGATGGACAAACAAACAAGTACACAAACACACTTTCCCATTTATATAGTAAGTAGTATTCGAAATGAGAGGGCTTTCAAAAGTGCTCACGTTACCATTAATGGCCTATAATGTAATTTACTGCTATGCTTTTAATGTAAATGCAATGTTAAGTACTTTGTAGAAACGTTACCTATCTACTATACTGTCTACATTAAGGTGGTGTTAATATTGCAACATAACAAATGTTGTGCTGAATTGATATTGAGATACGTATTAACTATTTATTGTTTTTCCTTTGCTTTAAAACAAGATTTCGATGTAAAATGAGTTGCGTACATTTGTTTTGTCCAAAAATAAATATACCTATAAAGATAAAAATTAAGTAAGAGGGGAGATGCAAACCTACGCTTTTGTATGCATGATGACCTTTACTTCACGAAATAAAAAGTCTTACCAATTGCTTTATTTTAACATACGCGGCTACGCTTCATATTGTAGATATTCTAGAACACACGACGACAAACTGCAATACTCATTCGTTATGTTGAAATACTTTATGCTCATGAAATAAATAATTATATTTGACACACGTAAACTGCTTTACAAGGTTTGAAAGCTTATCTCAGTTACATTTATTCCTCGTTCAATTCTTTAAAATTTTAATATGGTGGTTTCAATTTACGAGTTTACCAGAGTACACTATAGCATCCGCCATTTTACAATGTGAAGCCGGTTTAAACCGGTGTTCGCTGGACATTACTTTACCGTCGCCGTAACACAAATTGCTTGTTCGTCCTGTTATTTTTAGCGTTATATAACATTTGGTTGCGGCAACATTACATACAGGCTTTGCTAGCATTAACACTTCAGAAGTATATTTGTATTCTAGTAATATAAGATTTTGTAAATGGTTAACTTCACTAACTTTGCCGCAACATTATTAAATCTGCTACAGCATAAACGTTTAAAGAAAAGCTTCAATAGTATTTTTTTTACAACATTTTACTTTTTCCTGTGTAGTTTTACAGGACGTGAGCAATTAGTTTTTTTCTTCCCGCCCTGAACGGTGTTTACTGATGACGAATGTAGATGCTGGCTATGGCGAATGACAAGCCGATGGTGTAGGCGGTGGCATGCGTGAACCCAGCCGCGTATTCGGAGATTCACTTACGGATGCACCAGTAGTGAATTTTCTGCTATGCACCGATGTGTGCCAATCACGACTTTCCACGCAACTTGTTGTTTTGTATTTTTTCTTTAGACTACAAGGGAATAAATGCACATGTGCAAAATAATTTTGGCGTAGTAGAACAACATTGGACAACTTGCCGTATGGAAATTACTCAATTATTTTGCAGAGTTTGCGTTGCAATTAAACTCACCAACGTCACCTTCCACGAATCTCCGATCAAACAGTCTCCAATAGTAATATTATTATTTTTGTTATAGAAACTCACTAACACATGTTCCCTTGCATATTCGCCAGGTAATTATCCAGAATAGGAGCTTTTCCGAAAGAAAATATCCCGGAAATGGTATAAATCTACATTACTTATCACACAGAACACGAATTTACTAAGGGCATCACGATCTTCGCAGTAGGGACTACATGCTACCAAATGCGATAATGGGGAGGGTTATAAAGATTAGGGAAATGTTGGGGTAAAATATTTAAGATTTATGTAAATTATATGTTAACTGCATTGCATAATCAAGTTAAAAGCTAGAACACCTAACCTAACTAAACCTAACTTCACGATAGGTGATTACAAGGGTAGAGTGTGCCGACACGTGATAGTGTTTTATAAAAAGTATAGTAAGAAAGTGCGCGTCGGTTCATTCACATCCCCTGTGATTCACATATCGTGAAGTTAGGTTTATTTTGGTAAATTCTGCATTTGACACGTCTGGGCGGCAGCAGTACGTAAGCCCTTCAGTGTAATACTGCACAGTACAATTCACTACACTTACTTTCCACGCACAAACTAGATCATAAATTACGTTACCTACACATGTAAGCGAAGAATATGGCTTCTGGGTGATGCATTGTTGATAACTCTCGTATAGGACACGTTTACCTTATATTATAATCTGTCGAATCTTCACACCAACACTCGTATTTTCATACAATATACAGATTTTAACACTTCACAGGAAAATAATTAGATTCAAAACGTCAAATGGAAATAATCGCAATAACGAAACACGCTTAATACCACTCGTAAACCTTCGCACTGTCAAATGCACGCGGTATAATCATGGAGGTATTATTCTATGGAGTGGAAGCCGAGACACGAATGTGAAGCCGAAAATGAAAGACAAGGGCAGGGCTAGTAGTGGCAAAAAGGTGCATGTTTTACATTGCTTACAAGTAACTTTTGCCACTCATAATATGATGGCTAGCGTAAACAATCGGTCTGCGCATGCGCAGTTGAAAGAAGTCAGACAATGCATGTGCTTCACTTGATAAACGTGGAGAAGATGGCATGTTGCCACTCCATCATCTATTACCTCCATGGGTATGCCACACTTCCACACGCTACTAGCGTACAGCCGTCACGTGAAATAGGTAAAAATTAAACAGGAAGACCAAAATCGTTGCGCATTTCTTCCCTGAGGCTGTGTATTGTTCAACAAATGTATCATGACGATACACGTAAACTGTTCGAAAACAACACCTGGCGACATATTTTTGTATGGTATACTATATGTATATTTTTCTATCACTTCCACGTTAAGTAATACAATTCTCTTGTGAATGTAGACAAAATTAGCCTTACAGAATTAAATGATATTCTGACACGTCTTGAGTACCGTGGTTTATACCTATATAATCTTAGTGCGTCAGTATAAATATTCCGTGTGAAACACGTTCTGGGAATTAAATGTTTGGTTTCCAATGGTATTCTCGCACTTAACACGGTCCAGAAACCCGATATAAATATATTAGACATGAATTTTACGTGTTTTACCGCAAAAATACCCCGATACTCATAGCACTCCTAACGATCACGTTTCATGTTATACACTGCAAATTACGTGAAGCCCCAACAAAATTCGTATAAAGTATGATTAATAAAGACGATATAAACCATTTGCAGGTATTATTTCTCCATTTTTTTTTGGAAAAGTCCCTATTCTTGATAATTTATTTTCTGGCCGGTAGAACTAGTGGGTAAAGGCTGTTCACGATAAAGTGAGCACATTTGAAATCAACTTTATAAAAAAGTCTTTGCTCCTACCTGCATATATTTTAACGGGCGCACTGAGTGACATGCGCCCAGTAAAGTTGGTCACGATGGAGGGAAAGTAGTTCCATATAACTACGTCCAATAAAAAGTGTTAGGCAACCATTTGTGATGAATTAAATTATTTATTTCGCTTTTTTTTTAATGCATCGAAGTGTAAAAATGAGCAGATTTGAATAACATTTACTTATGTAATAATTTTACATTTTCAGTTGACAGATGCACGAATAAAGTGATGAGGCCAATGACAATGCTATTATTGCATAGAGCGTAAGACTACACAACGTACATACAAGTAGATCTAAAGCAGGATATTCAAAAGAGCTCATTTTACCTACCGTGAACAGCCTTGTTCCAACTGTTCTGAGGCCCTGCCAAAGTTCTACTTCCAGAATATCTCTCCGTTTCATGCTAACAAAGCTGAACCGAGCATAGAAAAATCACACCAAAGCGACAACGCATCGCATTCGTGCGCAATCAGTGTAATAATGTTTTGCATAAGAACTTTTTCTCATTAGACATCACCAACACACCTATTTTCTCACTGTTTTTATTCACATGAATTATAAATTATATATTATTATTTATAGATGAAATATAAATAATTTAGTTTGACTTAAAGTAAGGTACACATGTCTTAACAGTATTTTTTAACGTTTGTGATACGTGGCATATTCAGGAAACAATTAAACACGTCATAGATAAGGTGATTTTTCAAAGGTTTAGTTCAAAAAGTGTGAAGAAATTGCAAATAGACTATAATTTGATTTATTTAATGGGAATATAGGCTACTCTTTCCTCCCAATAACATAACTGCTACAGTAGCGAGATTATTTTGAAAACCCGACGAGCACTTTTTGATAGGGACAGATTTCAAAACCAGTTGTACTCCAAAACACTTTAGTTCATATGCACTTACGTGGTTGGGCGATTTTAAATGTCACGTGCCTCAAGTGCCTGTCCACTAATCATGGATGTTCAGTACCGGAGTACTTATTACGATTGGCCCAGCCAAATAAGAATATATCTTCTCACGTAGACACGCGGCCAATAACCAAAGGAAGTTGTGGTTGTGGGCGTAGGACATTGAAGCCTACCATGGCCATACATATTTTCGCGAAAAACACCTGTCCCTACTCTTTGAGATATAAGAGGGTGTTCATGGGTGTATCCATTTGACTGTAGCTGTGGTGGGATAGGTTGCATCATCCACTGGTATGTCCAGCGGAGTGTTCCTACAAAAGTGACTCACGCGTTAGAGATACAGTAACACAGGGATCGAACGCACGCGAGAGGTTGTTTATTGGTGTCGTCGACGTTGCAGACAAATAAAACGTTTGTTTAATTTGATGCTCATAGCTTGATTGCAATTTATTCAATGAGCCATCGTTCCAGTTTCAAATCCATACGAGTGCAACATCTCCCAGCGAACGCAACCTACTTCGCCACAGCTACAGTCAAACACACACACCTATGAAAACCCCCGTATATCTAAAAAAGTGGTACTTGGATTTTCAAAACAACCTCGTCACTCTGAACTCGCCACTTATTACATGCTATGCTATTAGGAAAAGTGATTATTTTCCGATTTATAAAAAAAAAAATCATATCGTTATCTCAGTAATCAATTACGTCTTGGAACAGATGGGCCACTGGGGCTGAGCGGTTAGCCTGCTCTCATCCCACCAAGACGAACTGGGTTAAATTCCTGGCCGGGTCACCGGATTTTTGCAAGTGGAAATCGTGCCGGACGATGCCGCTGGTTGGCGGGTTTTCTCGAGAATATCCTGTTTCCCCCGCCCTTTCATTCAGGCGCTGCTCCATATTCACATCAATCACCCTCATCGGCTCTCAAGACCTCACTGTTAAGAACCGCCCAAAACCTACCCCCCCCCCTCTCTCTCTCTCTCTCTCTCTCTCTCTCTCTCTCTCTCTCTCCCCTCTCTCTCTCTCTCTCTCTGAACAGAGGCACTGTAAAACCTGCTGGCGGGGAAAACTACGTAACGGGCAGGTATACTCTGTTCACGGTAAAATGAGCAATTTTGAAAGCCCTGCTTAAAATATACTTGTAAGCACGTTGTGTATTCTTCCGCCTTATTTAAAATGAGCATTGCCACTGGCCTCATCACTTTATTCATGCGTCGGTCAAGTGAAACTGTACAATTATTAGAAAAGCAATCTTTTCAAAATCTGTTCATTATTACAGTTCGATGGTTTAAAAAAATGAAAGCGAAAGAAATAATATAACTTATCACAAATGTTTACCAACAGTTTTATTACTCTACATTAAGATATGGAACTACTTTCCCTCCATCGTTACCAACTTTATTGGAATCATGCCACTTAGTGCGCCGGTAAAAATATATGCATGCAGGGGCAGTGATATTTTTTTAAATGTTGATCTCAAAAGTGCTCGCTTTATCGTGAACAGCCTTAACCAGCGCCGGGACTGGAGGCGTGCGTCTGACAGGCGTCGTCTGCCGCGAAGTGAGACGCATATGCCAGGCATGCGCACTTCTGCGACCTCGCCATGCCAGCTGACGGCGACCATCAGTCAGCTGTGCGGCACGGCTGAGTACTTTCAAGAAGGGAAGGGGGAGGGAAACGACCCAATTGCGCCACCCCTCCATCCTCCTCAGCCTTCCAGTGTGTTGTGAGCCACGTCACTCTGGTAAGGCCAGTGCCAATTTAAACTAAAGGAAATTAGGTAGCACGCTTCTCTCTCTATTCTAGTTTTTCACGCCCACTTATAACCAGTTTTGAACTTCTTTCCTGTCGTGGAGAGGGTCTTCACTGTGCCTATGCCGGCTTCGACTTCTCTTGTTAGTCACAGGCTAAGATGTACACATGGCCACAATCGCGACCATCTTCTCCTTTAGGAAGCCGTGGCCGTGTTCCACTAATGCAGTTAAAGGCTGTTCACGATAAAGGGAGCACTTTTGAAATCAGCCTTAGAAAAAAGTCACTGCAATGCCTGCATATATTTTAACGGGCGCACTGAGTGCCTTGCGCCCAGTAAAGTTGGTAACGATGGATGGAAAGAGTCGGAGGGACTTACATGCGCCACAAATTACAAGAAAACTGTACATTTTTTCGAGGTGGCATTTGTTCTGCATAAAAATAAAAATGAAATGATTGTTGCTGTTACTTAAAAATAGCAAATTTTCTTCACGAAAAACGACATTTTACTGTTACAATATTTCACAAACCCGAATTTTGCACATACATATTGTTTTCCTACGTAAACTGGTATGCTTGAGTAGAAAGTAAAAAAAAAAATTGCATGCTTCCTCAGATAATTATATAGCATATCAAATACTGCCTCCGCTGTATAAATAATGATTACTTTTGAAATAAATCGAATAAAATTTTTGTAAATGATTATATTCCAGAAATTAATTCGTACACAGACCTGTTTTGAACTGCGGCATTTGGCAGGTAGAAGGATTGAAGGATGGTTAACGACCTCATCCGACTATCCACTATCTCTTCGGAGCATCTGCACTCTCGGCAACTTGTCTGTTAGAAGTAGCGGATCGGCCCTAACATTCTACCTACGAAAGCGCGAGTTGTATTTGCAGTTACTTTCGGGAAGTATTATCTCGATCACGCATATTACTCTTTAGCAATCAAAAATGGGTAGGTACCGTACGAAAGGCAATGGAAAATGTTTGCGACTTAGTGCAAGACCAAGAAAAAGTAAGATGAACCATTTACATGAAAACAGCTCTCAAAAAAGCTAACTATTAATATTATGAACATAATATAGTTCATCTCATGTAATGTTCCAAGATTCTGACAGCTACTGCTGCCGAAATATTTTTTAATCACAACTGAATAACATCGCACTTGAAATAAGGAAACGGCGGCTGATTGTCACGTGAAGTAATTGTGGTATCCCCGAATAGAAACTCGTCTCTCTTTCGTTAGCGGAAAACAATGCCGCTTAGTGAAATTAATAGATTGCGAAAGAATTTTGGAATAAAATTAATGTTATATGTACAAATTATCTTTCACGGCATCGTATTAGTTACAGATTTAATCTATTCTATATGGAATTAATCATACATTTTACTGTTTGTCTTAATGTTGGTGCAGTGAAAATGAACAGCCAGCCATGTTACTTGTATCAGGTATAATTTTTCGTGTGCGCGTGCTTGATTGAGCTCCCTGTCAGATTTGAAAATATTTTTAATTTTGTGCTTATTTTTATTACAATGGCGTGACTAGAAAACACTAAATGAAATAATAATCTGTATAAATTTATTTGGAACACATTGAAATACTTGGTCAATGTTGCTTCCGCCCTGCATAGGCACATAGTTGTTACATTTAATGTTCCGTTTATTTCCAAATTTTTATACAGTGCTCTACGTTCATAAGATTCCACCAGCGATCTGGCAAAAATGTGGAACCTGTAAATGAGAGAGAGAGAATAACACTGCATTTGCATGAACATTTTAATTAATGCTATTATCTGAATAGATGCATTGCTACTTTGAATAATTTATTAATAGTTCAACAATTATATAGTGTTAATTTTTCTATTAACAATTTTTTTTTTAAATCAATCAAATCTTGCGAAGTGAACCGTTACCACCGAGACAAGAAGGCGTGACAGCCTGTTCTTACCAAGCCAGTGACGTCACGGCTAGGGGCAATCGTTGCTGGTGTTTATGTACAATATGACCATAGACATAGGTACGTGTTTGGTAGTTTACAGCGTGGAGTTAATCTACGGTTTACATCGGCATGGGATATGGTTTGCTTTGATTGTAAGCTTTCAGTAAAACTGGAATTCTCTACGGTGTGCAAGTTTACGTTCCTCAGCACAGAATAAAAATTAATGTAATTTATATTCTATGTCCTGAGTGTCATGGAAATTATCGGAACTGACCGTAAATTTACGGTTTTAAATTTCCCGTCGATTAATAAACAAACAAATAATTTGTAGAGGAAAACAATCTCGAGGCAGCACTTCGCGTCTAGGAAGTGTTCAAGAGTATGTTGGTATTTATCAACATAACATACAGTATAAATAGTTCTGTATAAAAGATAACTTCTGTGTAATCATTGGCATAATCAGTATATATGTGCTTTTTGCTTTTTTAAAAAAAAAAAAAAATTAATTTGCCAATTTATATAAATATAATCCATTTTGTCTTCGTGCGATTATATAAAACTACTCTTTTGTGACAATGTGTATTAGGAAATAGGTGTTGTCTTTTATTTCATATTATAATGGGCCAAGGTTTTTTCAAACTTTTTCAACTTTTCGACATTGATCAGGAGCATAATGTTTCGTGTTCAATGGCAAAGTGTCAATATACCCTCCTACACCAATTTCCATCTTCCTCTAGCTTACAACCTTGCCAATAGAGCACAATGAAATAACACCTTTTAAAACTTCCAAGAACACAAAGACTAATTTGAAAATAATATACCCTATTTAAATGTAACGTGAGAGAGAGTGTTAAAAAAAAAAACAATGTGTGTGAGGCACTTGTGTATTGAAATTATTCATTTTAATGTAATTATACATTTAGTGGGTATTTTCTTAGCACAGTCTGATGAACAATCACTTTTTGTAGAAATTCGTGAGTTTTGGAAACGTCAACACACGACAAAATTTCGACAAAAACTTGTGTACCTGAGTGTATAATGCGTGGTTACAGACGTAAGCAGTAAGTACGGATGAATTAACGGGGCTCATTGCATGTATAACATGAAAACAATGGTAGTATAAATTGAAATACGTGTGTGTCACATTGAAGCATACATATATATGTGGTTTATTACATATTTAGCCGCACTGTGATGCCCATGCCAACTGTGAATTGTTTGAGAATTATGTGATATCAGAATTCCACAGTGCTGGAAAAATTATAGACTATTGTAATACCTTATCTAAGTGGATAAGGCACGATACATAATCACACAAACAGGCTATTTGGAAAATAAAACGAAAATGTTAGTATAGAAATTCTACAGAATTTGAAAAACGTACAGGCTAACATGAGCGGCGAAACATTTAGAAAGATTTGTATTTTGAAAGAGGTGGGATGAACTTGTGTTTCATGTCAGCGGACTACACTGCTAACCTAAAAGCTGCTGTAGCGCTGATGTAAACAAAAACGTCACACTTTATAATTAGTGCTTTTTTTTTCTCGAGACAACACGTTTTAGTTTAAAGTGTGCAGCCTACTGTGATTCAGAAATGACAAATTACATTTAAATTTACTTACCATCTTACTTTTCCGTTGCGCCTTTCATATGAAAATAAAGTTCAGGGAACTGAGCATTGCAAGTAATAACCTTCCTTGTCATGCTGTTGTCCAGAATTTCGTTTACAGTGTCGCTAATTACTTGGAATTCTTTATTCTTGAATCAGTATTTTTTTAAGAGTATCACAAAGGCCTCACTGGGCAAGCCAAAAAAAGAAACTATTTCTCGCACGTACTGTAGCCAGGAAGGAAATGTTGCAGGCCATGCGTATAGGACGGTGAGACCTATCATGATGTCCGACATTATCGCGATAAATTACCATCTCTAGAATGGCGTAATTGTGGTTAGATCCGCCTGCAGTTCATGCAACATTGTCGAAAATAATTTACACCGAAGAAAAATGCACGTAACTTTCTGGCGTACAGTTTTGTACCCAAAGGTTTATCATTGGCGAGTCGATAAAATGAAAGTTGAAATGTATTCATGATCCAATCATTTGGGAGACATTCTGTATAAGTAATTTTTCATCAAATGTATTTTTGTGTCATAATAACTGCTAGTATTAACGAAATTCAGTAATTTAATTTTTAAGTGGATTTTCGTACCAAACTGATTACAAGATCATTGTTGTAAATACTGTCAAAAATAATTTAATGAACACGTAATCATTAATTACAATGGATACAATGAACTCTAGTCTTAGCGCAAGTGTTAACTAAATTTATATAGCTTTAATAAGAGTAACTATATTAGCAGCTTCCAGCCAAAACCTTTGCACAAATGGATTTTGTATTTTGAACGCAAACCGAAGTAAACGGTTGTAAACTCTCATTACGTCGACAGTTTCACACGATATGAGGGTACAATATGATACACAAAAACATTTCTATAAATTTACTACATGAATATACATGGTTTTATTGGCATAACTTAAGATAATGTATCCAAATATGAATAATATTTTTACTTGCCAAATCAATGTTATTACTTTCTCTCTTGCAAATAATACTTGTTGATATGGTTTTACAGGCTGCGATAGTAGGATTCAGAACTGAAAGAGTCCTTTTTTTTCGGGGTAAAAGACAAGTACTGTACAACCTGTTGCCGCGCTGCATCATTAGGTAAAACCCCGAAGCCGCACACGTGATTCAAGAACTGGGAGGATAACCAAAGTTCATCAAGTATGCAAGCAGCACTAATTGTTGAAGGCTTCCGCCAGAGTGAAGTAATGTATGGTATAAAATATACTAAAGTAATTGCTAATGGTGACAGTAATGTGTACAAAAGAGTTTTGGACGCACATCCTTACAAAAAAATGTTACCGTCGAAAAACTTAGGTGCACAAATCATCTTCTGCATAATTTCTGTAATAAATTTAAGGACTTGCAACTACAAGAAATAAACAGATTGAAGACATTATCATGAGAAAGAAGCTTGGTGACAATATTCTTCGATTCAGAACAGCTGTTGTCAAAGCTGTAGGACACAGGCGGCAAGAAGAATGGCCACTGCATGGAAAAGTTGAAGAATTACGGAAAGACATCTTGAACAGAACAAGCCATATATTTGGCGATCATTCCCTCTGCTCGGATAGAGGCTACTTTTGTAAGCCAGATGGTAGTGAACGTAATTATGTGCCAGAACTCATTAAAAGTGGTCTGCATGATAATATATATGGTATAGTAAGACAGATGAGCAACCACAGCAGAAATTTAATCCACAAGGTGTGTAACAACCCTGCAGAACTCTACAATTCGGCAGTAGCTAAATTTGTCCACTAGACTATCTTACACTGGCAGATGCGCAGGAGCAGTTGTAAAACACAATAAGAACAACAAGAAAGGGCCAGGAGCGTAGCTGAATAATGAGACATGATTAGGTAGAGCACACAATCAATGATGGGGTTTATTAACAATATTATCTTACCATAACATATTGCGCGGTTATTACTCGGGGGAGCTTATAAGGAATTTCATTATACTAATTTAACCTCTTATGCTTATTTACCACACGCCGCTACTATTGCAAGCAAATTGGAAAGTGTCCACCTTATTTATGGTTCCAGAGGCTGTTTCTGGTAAGCGGTTATCGACGGCCGGACATACCCATCTCCGTAATCTTCTCGTAGCGATGACCTGATGAGGAAAGACGCCGCGCCAAGGGTGACGCTGGCCTATATCGATTACTGGCCGATGAAGTGGTTTCTGCACATGGCTTTCCGCAGTGAAATGTTGCAATCTCGCTCGTGTCCTGGTTCAATGTTTGAAGGTGTGATCAGGCAGGCCGCCCACCTAAGGCCTGATCACACCATAGCTTCACTAAGTATTTGTGCTCCAGACCACGTGCAGTTGTTGCGCAATTATGGTCGGAATTATAATGACGTATGATGTACGTAGATACGCGTCTAGACTGGCGAGTGCTGGCTGTAATGATTCACTGACCAATTAAATTACATATTCAATTTCAAGTATGCTACAATATCTAATCCGTAATATAAGTTCAACAGTAATATTTATGTTGATATTTGTTCAAAATTATTCTTTACCGACTTAACAATCAAATTAATTAAAGTATTGCATCTCCACGCACACAAAAATAGTTACAAATTTTAGATTAAATTAATAATAAAAGCTAGAGGAGAAATCGCAAGATTGCTTATAGTATGAGTTGCTCATTACAATTAAATGGAGTTATTCAGTTACAACAATACATTCGAAATTTAAGGAAATATATAGGCCTATGTGAACTATTGGTCAATGTTATTTCAGTTGGAGATGAACGAAGGCTGATTCAATTATGACATAAAATATAAATGGCATTTTTTTACATTCCAATACACTATACGAATTTTAATCAGTTATAAAATTATTAATGTTTAGGGCCTTATTTTAGACTAACTTTTACCCGCGGCTTCGCTCGCGTGAAATTTAGGACATGAAATAACGATTTGGTTATCTAGCCACTGGGCTACTGCGACCCTTCTATATGGTTTCTCTAGTCACTGAGATACTGCGGCCCCACTATACGGTTTCTCTACCCACTGAGCTACTGCGGCTCCACTATATGGTTTCTCTACCCACTGGGCTACTGTGGCCCCACTATATGATTATATACCCACCGACCTACTGCGGCCCCACTATCGGGTTCTCTACCCACTGACCTACTGCGGCTCCACTATAGGGTTCTCTACCCACTGGGCTACTGCGGCCCCACTATAGGGTTCTCTACCCACTAGGCTACTACGGCACCACTATAGGGTTCTCTAACCACTGAGTTACTGCGGCCCCACTATAGGGTTCTCTACCCACTGAGCTACTGCGGCTCTTGGGAAGGAATGGAAGACAGTCCATAGACAAAAAAGAAAGGCGAAATCTCTAACAATGCTTTTTTATGCAGTAATCCTAAGAAAAGTTTAATCATGTACCTATGTACATTCCTGATCATCATATTTTAGGAACCGTTTGAGATATTTTCCTGATATAAAAAGTAGCATATGTCACTCTCCGGCCCTCCAGCTATTTCTGTGCAAAAAATCAAGTCGAACCGTTGCTCCGTTTTGACGTGAAAGATGGACAAACACACAAACACTCCTTCGCATTCACATAGTAGTAAGGATATACAGTTTGTCCACAAGTATGTTATAGGTTTAGGATGACATTGTTCTAACAAACTGTTTTTTTTTTTATGAGTTGACAGTAAAGCTGTTATGGGAGGATGGGGGAATAAGATACCCATGGGGTAATAAGAAACATCTCAAATTTAGAAACTTTACTGTTTTGAGACTGAAGCTTTCATCTTCGGTTCTAATAAACCTTACATCTGAGGGCCTTCATGGGCATAAACAATCATATAATTTTTTAGCACACGTCGTTTTAATAAAACCTTTATCTTTTAGTCTGCAATTAGTATCTTATAACCCCTAAGGGGGTGATAGGAAGCATTCCCTATAATATCCCCCACGAATGCTTGCAACTTATATGGGGAAATAATACACACCAGTGACGTGTGTATTATTACCACAATTTTGATATAGAGAGCGATAAAAAAATAGTTAACAACATTTGGCATTAAAGTGACAATGAATGTAAACTTTACATAACGTAATTGATAATCTTCAGTTTGACATAAGAAAACATTACTATGAGTCAATACGTACAACATAACATTTTTACACCAAAAACTGGTAACAGCATGAGGTTACACTGCACATCAAAATTACGAAACAAAATATTAAACCTGTTAAAATAGGCCTATGCCCAAGAAGAAGAAAGCCTAAATGATATTTAGAGGAAACTTCACCTTGCAAAGACATGTGACTTTGGGATGGTTAAGTTTAAGGCCGATGATCTTTTTACAGCTTGTGGGTGAATGGTGCAGGCATTTTTTTTAATTATTCCGATATTACTATAAATAATGAATAAAAAAAGCATCTAAGCATTTACCCCTTCCACCGGACATTACAGGAGCCTGCTGAAGTGTTCGATTCAGGGACCTCCGGTGTCCAATACCTACCTGATATATTTCGTTAGTAATATTTTGCATACTTTTATAACTGACCTATCTTCTTTCAAATTAAATTTGAACTACTAATCTAGCTTAATTAAATTTAATGCTAAGTTAATTTGGAATTAATATGGTATTTCCGCGTATTGATGGTTGCGGAGTGACCGGAATTCCAGCTCCCATTCAACCTTAACGTTTGTTGCACTGTTTTTACTCCAGAGGCTAAGGCCTAGCGACATTAGTGCCCTCGGTGATATTAACTCGAACTATCAACGGCCTGACCTATCGCCACATGAGCCTTGACGATTTAATTATAAATTAAAATATTTCATATAGGATACATTTGAATTAAAACAGCGAGAAAACATGTGTGTTGGTACCGCCTAGTAAGAAATAGTTCTCATGCAAAATATTATTACAACTGAGTGCGCACGAATTCGGTGCGATGTCCTTTGGTGTAATTTTTTGGACTTAGTTAAGCCTAGTTTGCTCGAAGCGGAGGAATATCCTGGAAGTAGAACTTTAGCAGGGCTTCAGAAAAGTGTGAAATAACCGTCATTGAATTATAGTTAAGTATACAGATGTGAGACAGCCGTTAGTACCGCGAACTCCAGCTGCAAATCTTCTTAATGTTAATTTTCCGCCTGCTTATCGAGTCATTAAGTACAATCCTAAATTCTTCCGTCGTTAATCTTAAACCCACCTTAAACCCTATCGGTCGAGTACGTGCTGCGATTTGTAGAAAAAAAATGACAATAAAGTACTGCGTAGTCTGTTCACGGTAAAATTAGCACTTTCGAAAACCCTGCTTAAGATCTACTTGTATGCATGTTGTGTAATCTTCCACCTTATGTAAAATTAACATTTGCATGTGCCTCGTCACTTTATTCATGCGTCGGTCAAGAGAAAATGTAAAATTATTATAAAAGCAAATATTTTACAAATATACTTAATTTTACACTTCGATGCATTAAAAAAACCAAAGACGAAAGAAATAATCGAAGTTAGCACAAATGGTTACCTAACACTTTTCATTGGACATTAAGATGTAAAACTACTTTCCATCCATCGCTACCAACTTTGCTGGGCGCACGTCATTCGGTGCGCCAGTTAACATATGTGCAGGCAGGGGCAGTGACTTCTGAGGTTGATTTGAAAAGCGCTCACTTTATCGTGATCAGCCTTTACGTGGGATACTGTGCGGACTCTCCTCTGCGCGGTATAATACGCAGCCAGGAAAATGCGAAGGTTTGTTTACACGAGGCAGATTAATATCCTGGAAGTAGAACTTGAACAGGGCTTCAGGAAAGTTGGATGCAGCCGTGATTGGAGTATACCCCATATTCAGTGTACAGTCAGCACCTGTGACGGCGGACATTTACGGCGCTATTCATTTGTCGGGGAAATATACGACGGGACGTGGTGAGGGCTGGCGTTTAGGAGGCAGAGGCGAGGGGCGTTGTTGTCGATTGTTTATTGTTTTAGTGCCGTCATCAAGCGGCACGCACAGTCCGCCGGGTGACTTACCACCCTCCCCCCCCCCCCCCCCTTCTAATCACGGACTGCTGCCGACTTGCGTCGTTGTGGGATACTCACTGTCCGGCGTCACGCACCTTGCCACATCCCACATTCACTCTATTCATAAAGCCTGTTCACGATAAAGTGAGCATTTTTTTAAATGAACCTTAGAAAAAAGTAATTGTCCCTGAACGCATATATTTTAATGGGCGCACTGAATGACATTTGCCCAGTAAAGTTGGTAACGATGGATGGGAAATAGTTCCATTTCTTAACGTGGAATAAAAAGTGTTAGGTAACCATTTGTAATAACTTAAATTATTTATTTCTCTTTCTGTTTTTTTTATGCATCGAAGTGTGAAAGTTTAACCGATATGTATAATATTTACTTTACTAAGAATTTCACAGTTTTTCTTGACCGACGCATGAATAATGTGACGAGGCCCATGGCAATGTTAATTTTACATAAGGCGGAAGAATACATAACATGCATTCACGTAGATCCTAAGCAGGGCTTTCAAAAGTGCTCATTTCACCGTGAACTGCCTATATTACGTTGCAACGGCCTTTAAAGAGCCTCACATACCAAGATAATCTTAACTTTTAAACCTGCTGCCAGACTATCTGAGCTTCTTGAAGTTTCGTGAATAGACACACGACAATCTACAATCTATAAAGTACGCCAAATCAGCGAATTTGACTGCAGAGGTCTGTTGAATCTGCCGTCATTAACATGACACAATTCCTACATTGTTTAAATTGTATTCACTAATTAAACGGTGGTTTCTACTGATTTCTGCTGAGTTACACTGACTTCACAGTAAAACCTCAGTTCATTCCTCTGATTCTCCAGTAGGTAATACTCACTAAAAGAAAATTCAGTAAAATAATTCTACGTATTGAAATTGCATGTTCAGAATGTACGATTTTCGAGATATTATTCAGTAGGGATCTACTAAAGTGGACGACATACAAGCAGGCCTATATGAATGCATTTGAGATAAGTTAGTAGAAGCATTACCTTCGTATATTTTAAATACATGCTTCTTTATACACATCTACTCTTCTGACACGCCCTGTAGGTCTAAGAACCAATAGCAAAAATTCAGCATTCTGTTAGCATAATTCCGTGTGGCCGGATGGACTAGGAGAATGAGTTGTTTTTGAGGAAACAGCCAATCAACAGGCGACCTCTGCTAGTTAATGTATGTACAGTAGAGGATTGTGGGGTCTAGCATGTTGTCATCTTATAACACGAAATTGTAGTGTGTCTGTTAGATTAAGCATCGATTTCCGACGGGATCGCTCAAAAACTTTTTTATGTGAGAAACGTGCCGGACGATGCCACTGGTCGGCGGGTTTCCTCCGGGATCTCCCGTTTCCCCCGCCCTTGCATTCCGGCGCTGCTCCATCTCACACCACTTCACCCTCATCGGCTCTCAAAACCTCGCTGTTAAGAGCTGACTAAACCTCTCCACTTTTACTTCATTGCTAGCAAATAGAAAGCAGATTAACATATTTCGTAGTATAATGATAATATACTCTCTAAAGCTATACATCTTTCTGTTTTTGTGTCACGCTTACATTAAAAGCTATCACGGTAGCATTTGAGCTGCTTCTAGGCAAAATACGACATCATATTGTTAGAATATCTCTCTTAAAAGTCAGTGGGTTAAACCAGGTTCGTTAAGGGATAGAGGTCTCAATTAAATAAAAGAGAGAGCCACAATTGATTAATTTTTATTGATAATAACTACAAACAAATTTCTCTCGACCAAAATTCTCACAATAAATTGATTTAAATAGCTGTTCACAATTAAATACTTCAATCAATACAACTTATAATTATCTGAAAGAAATAAATTGAATTAAATAATTCAAAATCACTCCCAAGAGATAGTGCAACAAAATCTATTCAATCTTTATATATATAATTATTCTGTGCGTGTGTATGTCACTGAACTCCTCCTAAACGGCTGGACAGATTTTGATGACTTTTTTTGTGTGTGTTCAAGTGGATTCGAGAATGGTTTAGATTCACAATTCGGTCCACTACAAAATGTTTTTTTAATAAATTTTTTATTTATAAGTTATTGTTGATCTTGGAATGTTTTACATTGTATCCGGCAGACAGCGCTGCGATCACGGTGTCGAATATCCAAAAATATTTCATTTTACTTCCAGTTTGTCCCGATAGTGGCGCTGCGATCAGATTCAGGAGAATGTAAAGAAAATGTGTACGAAATAAAACAGCATTCCAATGATTTGTCGTTTATTATTTGGTTGTCTTTTGTCAAAAAGGCGTGCGAAAGAAAACGAAAACAGCATTAGACGATTATAGGCCTGGTATTAGGAAGAAAAGTAGCTCAATAAATTTTCAGTCTGGAATCCCCTAGTATTTAGGGTCTCGGCCTCGTAACGTTGACGATTTAGGGTCCTAAATTGCAAATTCGAACCCGGCTTAACGCCTGCCTCGTAATTTGTTAGCGACGAGATGATAACATAGTCTCATTGATAAAGAGTCCTCTCTGAACTAGATAGTGATCTACTGGAGTGTAGACGCACTCGGGAGGAGGTTAGCTAGTAAAATATTAATTATCATAATTTTAGTAAGTTATTGATATATAAATATCAATTGTGGGGCTGGCGATGGTCATAGGGCTGAGATAACACCCGTCTGGGGTGCATGGTCTCTGAAGTGTGGCAAGCAACGAGGGCGGAGCGAAGACGTGAGTGTAATGGTAGTAGGAACAGGAATGACCCGGAGAAAACACCAACTACCTGCTACGTCGGCCACGTTTCGCATATGCGAAAATTCTGGTGCGACCGCGCCGGGAATCGAACCCCGATAATTCCATGGAGAGAGGAAAGGAGGAGAGACGTTTCGACCACTCCAACCATTATTAGTCAAAGTTATGAAAATTTCAAATTTAATATTTTTAAGTTTTTTAGAAAATACTATACATGTATTTTATTATGTACGGTTACCGAGTTTTGGATTTACTATCGATAAGATGTGGAAGAGTTTCGTTACACCCCTTAACTACACTAGAAATTCAAAGACGCAAAAAGTAGAACACACGTAATGCAAGTATACTTACAGTTTATAAACTACGCAGGACGCAAGAACGTAACGTAACATTTCGTCAGCTCCAACTTCTTTCGTTTTTACTTCCGTTTTACGCCTTCCATATTAGCAGCGATTTATTGCAAAATCGTTTTACCCTCGTACAGAAGGTTATGATTATTGTTTAAGTTGCTTGATTTGTTTTTCTGTCAAAGTTTGTACGTCGACAAACAAATAAAGAGCATAATTTACGTACAAAAAATTTTTAGTAGCCTATCTGTGACTTGTTAAGAAAATTAGCTAGTGTTCCTAGAAATTCGTTACTAAGGCAAATGTCACACTGTAAAAAATGTCTATACTAAACAAATATTTCGGGGGAAGGGGAGGGGGGACAAATATAAATGGCAAAACATATTTATTCAAAACCATTAGGGGAAAAAAAATCGATCTTGCTTCGTATTTTTATTTTGCATTGTTGATGACGTCTGCGTGGTGCGATGTTTAATGTATTGCGATCCATCGTTGCGTTCTTCCATTTGTCGCGTATTTATAAACCCGGCTGTACTCTCCTCGACTACGACGATACCGGTGTACCGCGTGCGGTGGCGTGACGCAGTTGGAATACGTCCTCTGTCACGCGCGGTGTATTTCCCGCGGTCCAGGGGTGTCGCAGCCATCTCCAGCGAGGGTGCGGGCAGGGGGTGCCGCTATCTAGTGTGGGCAGCGTCGGTATTTACAGCCGAGCGGTTCGAGGCCAGGGTGTCGCGGGGTGCAATGTGGGGTCGGACCACCTACAGCGAGGGTTGGTTTTCATTCCGCCGCGTGATTTACACCTTCCCTCCTCCTTCCCCGTGGCGTGGAGAAGGGGGCCGGGCCATTTGTTACACCCCTCCCTCCCGCTTCAAACCCCCGTCCATTCGTCGCAGCAACAGGTACTCCCGCCTTACGCCGTAGTGGCCTGGCCGGCGCCTTTATTACCTCGGCTCGTCGCTGCAGCGGTGTGGCACGCCAGGGCGGGGTTGCAGCACTCTCCGTCCTGACTCACACGGGTTCGTTTGCAGGACTCGTCCGCGCTATGCTCCAGTCACGGTTACCTCCACTCCAGCTTTACTCGAGCCCTGCGCGATATTCCTCCGCCACTTGCTAACAAAGCAAGGCATATTACAACAGAGGACCGACGCACCGCAATCGTGCGCACTCGCACTATTTCTTACTAAATGCTGTTCACAATGAAGTGAGCACTTTTAAAATCAACCTAACGAAAAAGTCACTGATCCTACCTGCATATATTTTAACGGGCACACTGAGTGACGTGCGTTCAGTTAAGTTGGTAACGATGGAGGGAAATATTTTAACGTCGAATAAAAAGTGTTAGGTGACCATTTGGGACAACTTAAATTATTTATTTCGCTTTCTGATTTTTTTTAATGCATGGAAGTGTAAAAATGAGCAGATGTGAGAAATATATATTTTTCAAATCATTTCACAGTTTCACTTGACCGACGCATGGATAAAATACACGAGGTGTGTGTGTGTGTGTGTGTGTGTGTGTGTGTATATATATATATATATATATATATATAATATATATATATATATATATATATATATATATATATATATATATATATACAAAAGTAGTTCTTAAGCAGGGCTTTCAAAAGTGCTCATTTTACCACGAACAGCTTATAGGTATTACCAACACACGTATATTATCTCTGTCTGTATTCATATTAGTTACAAATATAATATATTACAATTTATAAATAAAACGTAAATAAAATTTCAATCGAATTAACAATAAGTAACATATATTAACACAAGTATAAAACGCTTGTGATACATGAAATATTTAGTAAAACATGCCTAACACGGGGAGGGGTGTTATTTTAAAGTTTGGTTAAAAAGTGCGAAGAAAGCGCGAATAGACTATAAACTGAGCACTTCTTTAAGCAGCCTTTAAAATTGCATATCTGTATATACTTAATTCACAAGGGCGCTGTGCTACTTAGTGCAACTTGTCGACATTACTTACAGCTACCAGTTACTCCCACTAAAAATTAATCAAGACGTGGCCTTTCAGTCGCTCTTATTAAATTTTCTGTGAATATTTTCGCTTATATTATTTGCGCACCCCAAAAATGATACAAATGTGTTTTGAAATGCCGCAATGCTGAAACTATGCAATCTAAAAAAACGTATGCTTTGGAAAAGAGTATACTTGCAAGTGATGTATACAAGCTGAATGATATTCCATGGAGTCCTGTACACCGCTATGGCAAATGCAGAACTCATTATAAATTAGTTCATTCACTACCGAAATTGGCAGAAAAGTACGATGTATATTGCACATGAAAAAAGAAAGCATTTATTTTGTAACATAGTGAAATAAATATTTTGCTGGAATTTACCTATAAAATAGTTTTGAAAATAAAATATTAAAAGTATATTTAATTAAAACTCAAGCGTATTTTCATTCTAGGTGCTTAAAAAAAGCACATTCAACAAAAAGAACTTTATTAAGCAAAGACATGTTCTAGTTGAGTGTAAAACAATTAAGTAAAATATTTGCACGTTTTGTCACAAAACTACCACAAACCTAATTGGAAAGACAATTATGATACATATAGAGCGCTGTGAAAAATTCAAGTGAGGTTACGTGTGTCAACAATTTGAGCAAAGTAGTATAAAATAACTGTTTTTTTCTCAGCGTAAGTCAAACCCCATGAAGAACATATTCACTTTGGTGCGAGTTATTTTCAAGACTAACTATTGAGTTTCTATTTCTATGCTTCATATATAATTAACAATATAATTGACAGCAAAATTCTGCTAAATGGCGAACAACCATTCGAAATTTAGTTAAGTGTTTCATTTCTTTATTTCACAAAAAAAAAAAAAAATTGGCTATCCTACTCTACATAGCAGCGCGTTAGTTGTAGTTCCCTGTGGTAATGTGAGCATAAACATGTACGGTACTGTATTACTATCCACAGAATATAATCTTCTGTTCAGAGGTGCATACTCTTTTGTTCAGTGATGGTATGCAAGAGTGGCAGATGCGGTGTGTTCAGGATATTACTTATACAAATTGGTAACTTCTCCTGAAGTATTTTGTTAGAAAGGACACGCAAAAAAAAAAAAAAAAAATCGCACACTTGACAAAAGATACGACATGCTATTTCAATAAACATTCATCGGCCTCACAATAATTGGATTGTGTTGCGAGAAATGGAAGAGTGAAGGTTCTCATACATCGTAGGTCAGTTCTCGACGACGTTTTGATTGTCCACTATCCAGCGACATGTGGCAATCCCAATAGAATACTATCACGTGTTGCTGGTCCGCGCCGCTGACGTTGGCTTCGCATCCCGCGCGAGCGAGGAGGACGGAGAGTGGTTATATGATAGTGGCGGCGGCGCGAGCGGCGGAGACAAGGCAATACTATAGTAAAACTAAGGTTCAACCCGGAACTAATTGCAGCAGAAATTATTTCTATGGCTATGCTTCTTTTGCCTCTTAGAATGACATACTAAAAATGTAGGATAATATAAGCAGGAGAACGCCCAAAAAATGGCGGTTTCAATATGGCGGCTGCTCCTTAATGAACTCCAGCAGTTATTGCTAAATAACTATCACTCTGAAGATAAAATTGGTTATGAAGTTTTTTTGTTTCAAATGAAATTTGCTTTCCAATGGCCTATAGAAATCCATAATTGGTCAAAATAGTACAAATATAAGTGTCCTTTTTTTTGAGGTTTTTGTAATTGTTTTTGTGAAATTGTTGGGATTTTTGCTTTACATATTGTAGTTATTTGAATTATACTATTATTCACTAAAAAAAAAAAAACTCTGTAGTAGAAAGTTGAAAACACAATAAAATGAATCAAATTGTCTTAAAGGAAGTCCACATCATCCTCAGTCTCTTCAGGAGTGGAAGAGTTTGAAAAATTTACACGACAACAGTTTGATCACACCGGAGATTTTCCAAGCCAAGTTTGTACTTGAAAATATACTTTCAAAGAATGATACTGTGCTGCTGAGGATGCTGGATGAAGTGTTTGTACAGCAATAGAGAAACTCCCTAGCATGTTTTTTTTTTTTTTTCAAGAAAACACTGGTGCCTAAGTGAGTTGAGCGTATCACCTTGCTTTCCTCTATACAGGCAAACGAATGCAATTTCTCCAGCTTTGATTAGTTTATCTTTGTCAGCAGATTCATCGATGAAAACGTTTGCCTGTTCCAAAAAGAAAGCATCCTTTAGTAATTTCATCAGTACTGTTCTCTTGCCAATACCAAAGAGACGAGATGTGCTGTCACATTCTCCAATTGCATGAATAAAGAGGATATGTGATGAAATTTCTTCCCCTAATACTTTCTTCATCTTTTGTATGTCCCATACTTTTATATGAGAGCTGTTCTTGTCACTAGATGTGAAATACAGTGATTTGCTTTCCATTTCAGAATAAAAACATAACAATACTAATAGGCCAGTGTCTTCGCCTATTACTAAAGTATTTTTCTCCTTGGAATATTGTACAGCGGATTGAGCAATTAGCAGGTCAGCATCTCCTTTCGCATATGTCACTTTACGCCCAGAATCAGACATATGTTTACTAAGCAAGTGAATGAAACACTGTTTGCTTTGTTTCTCAAAAAGTTTTCTTTCTTGGAATGGAAAGGCATTTCTTCCGAGAACACTATGGTTACATCTTCTTTTCGTCTAGATCGTTTGTCGTGTGTCTCATCTTTTATTGATGGGCTGTTGTCATAGCCATCAAATACAACTACAGAGTCATTGAAATTCCTCTTCACATAGAGAACATACTTGTCACAAATCTGTTTATATGATTCTCCGCTGTTCCAAGGTAGACGATAAAGTGGTGAACCGCCATCGACTACATATTTACTTCCCTGGAGTGAGTACAATGTTTTATTAGTAGGCATGTCCTTTTTTGTTAATGTCCATAGTGTTTCAGCTAAATAGGACTTATTCGGAACTCTCATGAAACCTGCGGAGTCAAAAATTGATGATGGGCTATCACAAAGCTCATATTGAAAAATCTTTTCTAGATTTTCCTCTTTGATCTTGGCTACCAGAAGAAAACGCTGGAAGCTTGTCTGGTGGTCAAAATGTACTCTTTCACCATCTAATAATTTTCCCTTTCTTGGCTTCAGAGTCACAGCTTGCTTTGATTTCTAGAAAGAATACTCTGAAATATTCTTGCCAACCATAGTCTGTATGATTTCTTCTCCGCATTATTTCACTTTTTCAGCATTAACACATTCTTCTGCAACTATTCCATTTGTAGTGTTTCTCAACAATCCACATTCACTGGCAGCAAAAAGATTTCTGTCTTGAAGAAATGAAAATAGAGCATTCGGGTTCTTGAAATCTCTTTCCATTCTGGATTTAGAGCAATCTTTATGCTGATCACTGGGTGATACTCTTGCGATGTCAACTACTGCATAGCATTGTTGATCTCTGAGAAAGAAGGCATAGTTAGAATCCAAACCTGGTGTTTAGATTCTTTAAATCCTCGGCCACAAGTCAGATCCCCAGAAGATTTAACACTTCGCATCAGAACTTGATCAATGGCCAGATCTCTTGCAAGTCCATCCCAAAAACACTCTGTCCTACGACCTACGAAATGGCCATCAAGAAAAAGTCTGTATACATCTAGATGGGATTTATCGAGCTTCAGCATTTGCTGGAGGTGTAAGTCCCTCTCCTTTAGGCGTAAGGGGCTCAGCCCTGAGATGCAATTAGAACCCGACCCTACCTTCGGACTTACACTTAACAGTTACAATAAGGTATGTTAGAAAAAAAAGAACATGGATTTTGCATAATTATTGTGCCCAGAAACAACGAAAACTGGAATCATACTTTGACAGGCTTGCATATAGAGGTTCCACTGCCTAGTTCACTCAGTGCTTATGAACACTCTCATTATGTCAATCATGTACATATATTGAATCCAAAGACAAGAGGTATGATCCTTTACAGAGTGTAATTTTTTCTTCTCATCAAATTGTTTTTTCACCTCAGAAAGTTTGTTATTACTCAAGATATAATGTGGTCGCATTTGTTTTGATAGAACCTTGTCAAATAAATCAGGTACTTCTGTGATGTCAGGTGGATTTATTTCTGAATTTCATTCACCTTGAAATGCTTGTTGTGACAGTAAAACATTTAAAGCACTGTCAACAAGCATATGCCCTCGCACTGCACTAGAACCCGCTTTTCCTGCCAACATGTGAGTAAAGCTGTTTGAAGCATACACCTGTTCAAAAGTTTCACGCAATCCAGACTCTCTCATGAAGTGTCTAATACACCCAATAAAACTCATAACTGTATGGAAAGCACCTAAAACATGAACAATATCTTTCAATTCATTATTCTGGGGTTCGTTATTTAAAATTACTTGGGCTTTCCATCAGTTACCTTGGTCAAATGTAACCACTGGCTTAACACCATGTCGATTCGCTTCCGCACACAGAAACTTCAATGCGGAGTAAACACATGAAAGATTTGTTGGATCCATGTCGATCATCAGTAAGAAGAAATTGAAGGTCTTTCAGGATATGATCTTTCCTGGGTTAACTGCATGAACACCGACCATCCTGGCCTCGGAGAACGAAGTGGCCATGATTTTTCCCACAATTGATCGAGTACTAACATTGGATCACTAATAGGATTCTCAGGTAAAGTTTCATATTGAACATCTGTCACAGCAATTAAGCCCGCACGGTAGTACTGCATAGAAATGCTCTTCACTTCCTTTGCATCTTCAATTGACACATTTATTCTTGGTATAACTTTATTTTGGTACCAAACACCTGGAGTGATCGTTCCAATAATTTCCATGCCATGGGATGTATTTTTTCCATCTATGGAATGTAATTCATGATTAACATTATCAGCTGCATACATGATTGACTGATTTGACTGGAGCGAATATGTGTCATTACCAGTGGCGACAGCAGCACACAGTTCAAAGTTTTTAACCTCGCTGTATGAAACACAGAAGTCACGTTTATGGCGTGTGTCAATTAGATACCTACAGTATCTGTACACCTAAACTCACCTGAAGAGGCATTATTGTAGCTCTAGGGTGGCATTCCTAGATAATAGCTTGACCAATAGCTGCTACCATCAGATCGTTTCCTTTTCCTGCAAAAATAGTTTCCAATTATAACTGTAATGTGTGTGGCAGTAAAGACTTGTACTCTAATGAGGAAACATCAGTTGGAGATGTGTAATTATCTTTAAGCGTAGGCATATCCTTAGTACCAGTTTTTAAAATTTCTCCAGCTGCTACAATAAGCTTTCTTTTCTGATCTTCCGCTTTGGATTCTCGCAGGCAGTTACTATATTCGCAGAGTATTGCTTCTGCAGTCTTCTTAAAAGTGGATACATTTTCTTTTCCATCCATTTCTGTGATGATTACATTCTCGCCATAGTGATCAATAATTCTCTTCTTCATGCACCTATGTAGCACTGAATGCATTTTCTCTACAGTTTTCCTTCATTTTGTCGACTAACTCGTTTACTGTTATTTGCTCATTGTCATGCTCTTCGAAGTAAGTGAGTGCATTAAAAAATGCTTCATTAACATCACCATTCTGAGGTCGACCTCTCGGAGCTTTAACACCTCCATAATGAAACGGTACACCTTTCATTGTTCTAAAATTTGTACTGCATGTCTGGTGGTACAACGCATCTGCCGCATGAAGATCGCTGGCTACTGAAATACGTGCTAGGACCTCATTTGCCCACGTGTCCTTTCGACTTTCACATATATGTATCAGTGTCTCTTTAAATCCGGTTGTTCTAACTGGATATACATTATATCCTATTTTCTTTCCTTCGTTCACTTTTGCATGTTTCCCGCAAAACAAACAGCATTCTCTTAGGTTACAATATGAAACAGACGACCGTAATGTTAACGAAGAATTCGAAGACTTTTCATTTTCTGCTTTCCGCTTGTCACAGTTTATTACGTTAACATTACAGTATTTCTGACAACAATCAGCATGAACACTCTGTCCAACACATGCAACAATACATCACTGCGTTCTTGGGAGGCGCTAGTGATTCGAGCAACTCCTTTTGTTGTAAGATCGTTTGCAGCGTCTCCACTATTGCAAGGTTTTCCACACATGGCACAGTCTTACATCTTCTAAAATCTTAGAGCTCATTGGAAAGGAAACCTAAAACAAATAAACATCCATGCATTTGACATATGCGTACATACAAATAGTTTTATGTATCAAATAACAAACATAATAGGTTCCAGCAGAACAAGAAGTTTTATGCTGTAAGTCAAACACACTTCGAAAATCCTGCGAAAATGTTTTTTTACACCTAAAATACGTATTTTCTCAAAACTGGATCAAACAAATTCAGATTTATATACATTTCTAGCAAACAAATTTAATTTCAAACAAAAAACTTTATAACCAGTTTTATCATCAGAGCGATAAGTTAAATGTTATTTAGTAATAACTGCTGGAGTGTATTAAGGAGCAGCCGCCATATTGAACCCGACATTTTAAAGGTGTTCCCCTGCTTATAAAATTTTACATTTTTAGTATGTCATTCTAAGAGGCAAATTAAACATAATGCCAAAGAAATCATTTCTGTTGCAATTGTTCCGGGTTGACCCCAATTTTAGCGTAGATTTACTAGACTACAATGCCGGGTTTCGAATTACAGGTGAACGCCGTCCACACTGGTTGTATTGTTTTCTGCGTTTATCTTAAGAATGCTCTGGATTACCGACCACGTTCTCCCAGCGCGACTCGGGGTGCGTTGAACCTTCGAGATGATCACCACCAAGACTATAAATATTGAGGCAGGCCTCCGGGCTGGGAGTTGCGTTGGCGTTGATGAATGAATGAGTGGCTAAGTTCCGAGCGATATAATACGAGCAGCGGGAGAACCAGCTAACCAGTGGAAGGGAAGTCTGCGACTGCGGGTATCAAGCAGTGAAGTATGCGACTGGGAGGTTGGACTAGTGGACTAAATGCGTGAGTGAAAGACATTATAATTGGTGGTAACAGACTGAACACGTCTTGATAATGAGTATGAGTTAGTTGACTGTAAAAAACAGAGACAATTAAGAAGGACGTTAGAGTTGAAATAGACATAAAATATTGCACTCACTATTAAATAGAAAGAGTAAAAGTAGTGACCGAATATTAATGCTTTAAATAAAAGCTGTGTGAACAAAGTAGAAATAAAATTTAGTTATTTTATTTTATTGATTAAGACCTCCATACCTCACGATCTCAGATACACCTCGCAGGCGTCAGCGTGTAACAATATCACATCTCTAACAGAAACATTTCCATACGCCTAGCACAGGCAAATCTATGAATCTGACGACCTTTACGTGTTCTAACATAGACTATTCACGCCAGTATCGTAGCCTTTATTCTCAGAGATAACAGCAGTCAACTACTTCGAACATTACGAACTTAAGACAAATATCTAGCGGCGAATCACGTGGATGGCCCTTTGCGCTAGAGTTTGAGGGATCGCATGTGAGAGCTACACACCCTGCCTCATTGTTTTATATAAATCACAAACTGTTACATGCAATCCACTGACTGTTTTTAGCATACCAGAGTCGGTTATACATGTTGTTACGCGTTCAGTGCTTCGCCCAGCGCGAGCAAACGAAGAGGACACAGAGAGAGAGAGAGAGAGAGAGAGAGAGAGTCGTTATATGATAGGGACTGTGGCGGAGGCAAGGAAATAACGCGTTTCAAATTACAGACGCACGCCGCGGACCCTGGTTTTATTGATTTCTGTGTTTACCTGCAGAATGCTCTGGATTACTGACCTCGTTCTCTCAGCGTGACTCGGGGTGCGTTGAACCTTACAGATGCCACGGCGAACTTTATAAATATTGCGGCATGCCTCCGGGCGGTGAGTTTGAGTTGGAGTTGAAGAATGAATGAGTTTCTGAGTTCCGAACGATAGAAGAACGAGTGGCGACCAGCGAAAGGGACTTCAGTACATTCTTGGTTACTTCCCATTTTTCTGAAGCCCTGCTAATATTCTACTTCCTAGATATCCTTCCACCTCACAGAAATAAAGCTTAGAAAACTACACCGGAGGTCCAATGCACCGTGTTCGTGCGCACTCGGTGTAACAATTTCTCGCATAAGAACTATTTCTTACTAGGCATTCATTTTTATGTAAGCATCACAGCCCTCTGTTCGAAGGTATAAACTGCATATAATGTGGCGAATAGAGTGCACTCATATGTACTATTCTTTTTAACAATCCTAACGGCACCAAATAAACCAAAGATGAAAAGTAAAGGCATACAATTGAAAACTACACGTTTTCGACATATAACTTCAAGGCTTAAATTTTCCTCACATTTGTCGACTTAACATGGTAGCTCAGCAGACTGTATGGTAACGGTTTAAAAGCGAACTAGGAAGGGTGAGTGAATTCAATTCCGTCCACCTCCAGGAAGTTTTTACCTTTTTAAAATGACTATAAATTGCGTATTTTAGCTAGTAATCTATTGTAATTGTGTTTATTTCTCGTAATTATTTGACTATATTCAATAAAACAATATTTCATTCTCCATTGCAGTTGGCCGTCACTTATTGAGTCAGTGAAATTGTTTCAGGTCACTAATTCGATCAGTGAACATTTTCCACTGAAACAGTAAGTGGTTTTCCGCTGATTCTATGTGGAACCATTTTCACTGATTCGAGTAGTTGTATTTCACTGCGAATCAGTGGGTTTCCGCTGATTCGAATTTAGAGTGTACGGAGTTTCGTTTGAATATAATGGTTCCTTGTTATTGCGAAATTGGTTTTTCATTCCAGGAAGAAAAGGGCCAAAATTTGGCTAATCCATTACTCCAATACATAGTTAATAAAAAAAAGTTTCTTGCGTAAAAATTCAAAAATATTTTTGCTGCCACCGAAGGTCTTAATGACTGGAACCTGAATGAAATTATATTTCCCTCCACCTGGTAAAACGCGAATATATTTAATAAATTAATATCAGTTTCTTTTGGAGCATTTTAATGGCTATCCCTGCTTAGGAGTTCTTAATGAAATGATTATGCTTCAAATAAGCATTTTGCTACGACCTAATAGTTGTTTATGAGGAGTTAGTAAATTACGTTGGGTGAAAGTCTCGGCATTACAAAGAGGGCACCGGATAGTAGCTTATGGCCTGGCATCAAAGCATTTACGGTGAATTAAAGAGGACGGTGATGCTTAACTGCAGCTGCTCTCGACGTCGTTGAAGTAGCTTATTAATTCCTCGGCGGTTGTTGTATTTCTCTTTTTTTCTTGACGATGAAACATGTCAACAGTTTCTCAACACTGGTGCGCGTCTCTTGAGCAAGGAGCCCTTATTTGCAAAATATCTCGCTAGGTTTTAAATTTTCAATATCTTCTTTATTGTACCCATAAGAACGACGTAAAAAAAAAAAAAAACAGTTTCGAGTGAAAATATAAGAACAATTTTAGATCTCCTCAGACAACGTAAAATACGCCCTGTACTAAGAGAGTGGGTTCGTACCGGGCTACATTAGGAGAGAAGTCAAATTGACGTTCTTGGTATAGCGCCCCTAGATAGTTTCAAATACCGAAATATAAAACAGAAATGCTTCAAATTCTTCTTCGTTTTCCTTAGCTTCAACAACAAATTTCAAACATTTCGTTGTTTACAGTGTAACACAACTCTTGCAAAGTGCCGTCCCCCCTCCCCTCCTCACCACAATTTCCCAACGAATACAGGTTGTTATTGATGTCAAAAATATCGAAGGTCATCATCGCTATTTCCTATCGTCACAACAAAGCATATTTTAGCTTACAATCGACGTCAACCAAAAAACACACGATTCATAATACTTGGTAATGGGAATTTAAATCAATGCTAGAACTATTCTATTCATTACCACGTCACTCAAAAAAATTTACAACAAAGTAATGCCCTCCCATGTGTGGGAATTATTTTCGCTAGTTAGAACTTAATTATGTGTTATATACAGCTGATTATGATATTTGAGGACTACTGAAAAAATGTTTGTATAATTTTGGACTAAAAAATATAGCGATGAAAAAATAAATGTTAATAAAAAAGAACATTGATGTCAACAATCCTGATTCCTTTGCCGTACATTATCCCTCACCCATGAATAACTAACCGGGAAGACATCGTTTGCATACATTATCGCTCATGCGATTGGTTGGGTTGCATGCCGTGTCGAAATAAAAACCGGACACGCACAGCTTCCAACTAACTTTGTCGCGTTCTTGACCACTCCAAGATGAGGTACCGATACATACCACGAAGGTCTGGACAAACATGTGCCACAAACGAATCACAGTTCGCCGCTTTAAAGAACAATAATTTCCTATGTTTACGTTTACGTTTACATAAAACCTTTGCTGAAAATATTTTTGTCGCCCGAATAAAACTCTCGCAACTTCCAAATATTTATAATAATATCGCGAGATGCCAGAGGGGCGTGTGCGAGGTCGTGAGGGATAGATATCTTAAATAAAATAAATAAATAGATTCATTTGTAGTTACTTAATTCACATTCATTATTTACACATGTTCATTACGTCTACTGCAATCAAACTCACATAGGCTGTTAACGGTAAAGTGGGAATTTTTGGGGCTCTTGTTACTTTTTCCTATCAGCAATTGTATATCCTTTAACCACCTTTTAAAATAAATATTGCCAAGCGAGTAATAAATACAGTGCGTATATTCCACCGCACTCGGAACTTAACGCCTAAGCTTAATTTAAAATATGTTTATTGACTATTATTCCAAATGAGAGAGCTTTAAAAAGTGCTCACTTTACCATCAATAGCCTATAACAACAACTAACGCAGACGTATTCACTTAAAAACCACGGCTGAGTTCCTGACAGAGCGACATCCTGATTTTTTTTTACAATGGTATGTGTAAAGTATATTCGCGGTTTATTTACATTTGTTGAATGAAACCTTTGAAGAACAACCCACGTATGACGTATTTGGTTCTTTTCTAAATATATAATGTATCAGTAGCGTTTAACACATGTGTAAATATAAATAGAACATAAAATTACGCTAATGTTAATTAAATTGTAATTTAGTTTATTTTTATTTATAAATTATAATATCACATCTATATTTAAGGTGGATTAAAACGGTGAGAAAATAGGTCGGTTGGTAATGCGTAGCAAGAAATAGTTCTTACGCAAAATATTATTGAACTAAGTGCGCACGAATGCGGTGCGTTGTCTTTTTTGGTGTAATATTCTAGACTCGGTTAAGCTTTGTTTGTATGAGGCGGAGGAATATGCTGGAAGTAGAACTTTAGCAGGGCTTCCGAAAAAGTTTGAATTAACCGCGAATTGGCTATAGCGAGGAAGCGAGAAGTCGGAGAACACTTCCAGAAAAAAGTTGTCGTAATACGTTAAGGAAGCACAGCAGATCTCTTCCCCCCATGCACGTGGCGGCAGATGAACAATCGACGACCTCGTGGGATAGGTCATGTTGTTCGCTGTTGCGAACTTCCGTCCCGTGGGAGCTGTGCGTCGCGTGATGCCAGACATCGTCAGTGGGTCGACCGCGCCCTCCCCTCCTAACAGATGTTGTGGTCGCCACTCAACTCAACTCACGCCGCGAGAGAGCCTCATACATTTCTGCATAAGCAGGCCGCCTCGGTTCACGACAAAGAAAATAGCAGCTGGCCGACCGTAACGGAAATTCTGTAATGGCGCGTTCGTCGGTCCAACAATGCAGGATGTTACAGCGACGACACCGTAGTATAAGCTGTTTACGGTAAAATCAGCACTTTTGGAAGCCCTGCTTGATATCTACTTCTATACACGTTGTGTATTATTCCGCCTTATGTGAGATTAACATTGTCCTGAGCCTCATCACTTTATTCGTGCGTCGGTTAAGTGGAACTGTGAAATTATTATAAAAGTAAATATTTTACAAATCTCCTAATTTTTACTCTTCGATGCATTAAAATAAAGCGAAAGAAGTAATTGATCATAAATGGTTACCTCGCACTATTTATTCGACGTTAAGATATAGAACCACTTCCCATCCATCGTTACAAACATTACTGGGGACATGTCATTCAGTGCGCCCGTTATAATATATGCAGGTAGACAGTGACATTTTTCTAAGTTTGATTTCGTAAGCTCACTTTATCGTGAACAGCCTTTAGCTTGACGGTAACATGCGAGGATCACAGCTGATATATTTCGTGGATGACTTGGCCGACATTGCCACGGCACTAGGGTTCCCTTCCCCCGTCATATTTTATAGTTGTTACACCTCCAATATCTACCCATAGTTACTTCCAACTTTTCTGAAGCTCTGCTAAAGTTCTACTTGCAGGATATTCATCTGCCTCGTTCAAACAAAGCTTAACTCAGAGTAATAATATTGTACTACATGAAAACTTCTTCTTATTAGGTATTACCAACACGCACATTTCCTCACTGTTTTTATTCATAGGAATTATATATGAAGTGTAATAATTTACAAATAAAATGCAACTAAAAAAAGTTATATTTAACAAAAAAATAAAGAACTTTTATTTTAACAGAAACATAAAACGCACGTGATACTTGAAAAATTTAGGAAACAACCAAACACGTCATGTATGGGGTGATTTTTCTAATGCTTGATTACATAAGTGTGAAGAAACCACGAGTAACAGTATAGCCGTCTACGCGAGCTCGTATATATCTTCCTGCCTGCACGAATTCAAGTAACTCCTGCGTGTCAGGCTGTGCATTGTTTATCGCCGTGTGACAAGAAACAAGTCGGCTTATCAGTCACCGTCAGTTCACAACTGCTTTAAGACTGCGGCCATGGGCTGGTCTGTCCATTTACGCACTGAACTGCCAATCATAACCCCGAGAACCATCCTGAAACTGCACGGGATGTTAACACTGCGCCACGAATGTATGGCCACGGCCAATGTTAATTCTTCTCAGGTAAGGAACAAAACGAGATATTTCTTATGGGTGAGTTTGGCAGAAGGAAATATCCCGCTGCCAGGTGCGCAGAGTTCCAATAGGTAAGTTTTAATTAAAATTTTAAGCTACGTGAATAACAAAAGAAAATAATTCTACTTAGTTACGAAGTTATTTTATACTACATATATGATTATTACGTTTATCTTGTCTACTTAAAGTAGAAAATAGAGAACATCTGCTACCTTGCCGACATTAGGGTTTACCTACAGTTGAAAATTTTCCCTTTGCCAAATTTTTACCATTGATCTTCTCAACTTGCCGTAGAAGCAACCTTACCACGGCTATAGGCTGTTCACGGTAAAGTGAGCACTCTTGAGGCCCTAGTTACGTTTTCTTTCAGCCATATTGAATCCTTTAACCACCTTTTAAAATAAATATTGTCGTGTATGCCTAATTAATAAACACAGTGTGTGTATTCCACAGCACTCGGAAGTTAACGCCTGAGGCTAAAATAAAAATATATCTATCAACTTTAATTCCAAACGAGACGGCTCTCGAAAGTGCTCACTTTACCGTGAACATCCTATAAACTGGCCAACTGCAGGGGAGCGCGTCCATCCCTTCTCGAAGGAGTAATGGACGGAGAAAGAGGCGAGGGAGCAGACTGCGAGACTTCGACTGTTTTTTAATTCATCAGCTAAGGGCCCTTACCTGGCTACGTGCCCTAGAAAAGTGCATGGGGCTGTGAGGTCACATTGTTGGCATTCAAATTCGCGGCGAGGGCACTGGCAGATGCAGCCTGGAATGTCCTCTTCGTCTAAGGGCGTGAGCGACGTCCCTCCATAAGCCGTAATGCCTTTCAGTCAATTATTTTTTTTGCACATGCGTTGGAAGTTGTAACAATTGCGAAACGAATGACGGGCGTTCGAAATCATACCAACTTTGTCACGAATGTTTCAGGGGTAATGTAGGGGATTTTTGGTACTGAAGGGATCAAGGGCGTGTAAACGAGGGTATGAGGCGGTGAGTTCGAACACAGTTCTTGTGTAGCTGACAGATGTGTTTGCGTCTGAGGTAAAGAGTACTAAATATATTTTACAAAACTGGGGTTTTGACATCGTTTCATTGTATTTTTTACGTTCCTTTTCTGAGGTACAAATCACTATCTACTACACGGGCACTATGTGCCATCATTAGGGACGGGTGTTTTACACGAACATATTTATGGTCATGCTAGACTTCGATATCCTACGTCCTTAATCACAACTTTCTTTGGTTATTGGCCAGGTTTCTACGCGTGAAGACATACTCTTACTT
The DNA here is from genome assembly GCA_029891345.1 of Dryococelus australis. Taxonomy (NCBI): domain Eukaryota; kingdom Metazoa; phylum Arthropoda; class Insecta; order Phasmatodea; family Phasmatidae; genus Dryococelus; species Dryococelus australis. The sequence goes on from CM056996.1 coordinate 135,284,052, forward strand.
GACTCCGCCAATCGTAATGAAGTACTCCGATACCGAACGTCCATGATTCGCGGACAGACACTTAAGGCACGTGACATTTGAAGTCATTCAACTACTAACGTCCATATGAATTAAAGTGTTTTGGAGTTCAATTGGTCCTGGAATCTTTTCGCGAAAAACACCTGTCTCTAGCCATCATAGGGGCCACGGTGGCTGAGCGTTTAGCCTGCTCGCCTCCCACCAAGGCGATCAGGGTTCAATCCCCAGCCGGGTCACTCCGGATCTCCACACGGGGGAATCGTCCCGGACGATGCTGTTGGTCGGCAAGGTTTTCTCGGGGATCTCCCATTTCCTCCGCCCCTTCATTCCGGCGCTGCTCCATACTCACCTCGATCACCCTCATCGGCTGTGAAGAACTCAGTGTTGAGGGCCGCCTAAATCTCTTCACTCACTCTAGCCATGTGACACCTATACCACCGATACACAGATATTGAGGCCTACTTGTCTGGGTAGAGTGGTATCTTCAATTGTATTCTCTGTTTCTTCTCCCTGCACTCTGGCGGCGGCGAGCGGCGCCGTTCAGCGGGACGCGCTGTAGAAGAGTGGCCAAGTGTTCTCTGTTGACGGGGTAATTGGTGGCCGGCGGCGGGGCTGGGGCAACCCACCCCCTCACCCCCCTCAACACTCACTCAACCCCCACCCCAACCCCCCTCCGTGCCTCAGGCCACATACCTGTTTCCTGCTTTTATGGCTTTAATTATGTCCCGGGAAGGGGGCCTGAGTTTGTTTTAGGAAGGGGATTAATGACACGTATTATTATCCCCGTGTCCCCCCTCCCTCCTCACTGATGACCGTGATGACAGGTTGCCGGAGGTCTGGCCTGGGCTGGCGGCATCACGCGAGTGTCACGCGGGTTGCCGCCCCACAGGGGCCTAACGAACTGCAATCCCCGCCTCTTGCTAGCTCCACGCCGGAGCTAGCAAGAGGCGGGGATTGCAGCTCGTATTCGCCGTACATGTATGGCACGTAAGGGCACGCCCTTACGTGCCATACATGTACGGCGAATACGAGGTAGGGCGCGCATTCCGACTGCGTTCACCGATACCCACGCCATGTGCACGCCTTAGTCACGTGAGTAGTCTCGACATCTTCTTTGTAAATTATTTTGGTAAATGTGTCTAATCCGTTTTTTAAAGTAGAAAGTAGAGAAAATTTGGTACCCTGCCAACACTAGCATTTACTTAGAGGTGAAAATTTTGCCTTTGCCAAAATTTTAACATTGATCTTTTCAACCTGCAGAAGAAGCACACAGTTAAAAATTCCCTTAATTTTTACGGAAAAGTGCTGGTAAAATGTTATACATAGGCATCCGTAAAATAACGGACACATTTATTTTCAAAAAAGGACTTTCCGTAAATTTCGCGAAAGATCTCCGTTAATTTCACATTTAGTTTTCTGTACTTCCAGTTTAAAATATAAATACTTGATTAAAAATTATTTAATTTTCGTTATGTGGGTGTTCTACTGTGTATATAAAATATGTTATAAAAAGTTAAAATATTTGAACCCGAGTCGAAAAGTTACAAGTCCATGACTCTAACCACTGAAACACGCCTCTTACATGACGATTGCCGTATAACTTATGTATTTCTAGTACTGTCACAAAAGCACCTTTTTTAATTTTATATTAAAGTTAGTGTATTTTAATTGTTGCTAAATGTTACAGACGTCGGATGCTACTTTTTCATATTTGAAAGAATAGGTCCTAGTAGCATGGATAACCTTAACTGCCGTAGAAACGATAATTTTCAGGCTACAGTGGGGAAGAAGGCATCGTGTAGATTCTGCATTGTTAGTCCCCCAAACCCGAATCTATAGGAAATACAGAAAAATTCCGTATTTTGTATTTACGGACTTAATTCCGTTTTTCGTAATTTCGGATTGCATTTCCGTATATTTACTGTACATTACCGTAAAATATTCCGTAAATATACGGAAATGTTTAACAGTGCAACCTTACCACAACTATAGGCTGTTTACGGTAAAGTGAGCACTTTTGAGGTCCTAGTTACTCTTTACTTTCAGCCATATTGAGTCCTTTAATCACCTATTTACATAAATGCCGTGCAAGTAATAAACACAGTATATATATATATATATATATATATATATATATATATATATATATATATTCCTCCGCAGTCGGAAGTTAACATCTAAGGCTAAAATAAAATATATTTATTGACCGTTATTCCAAATGAGAGGACTTTCAATATACTCACCTTACCGTGAACAACCTATAATCGCGACGGATATTAAGCACATGAATTTTTGCATCATCCCGTCAAGTACAAAATATGCCTGAAAACAATACAGATACTGAATAAGGGGTTCAAAGATATTCCAGTCCAGTATCTGATCACTATCAAACAAAATAAAACGACCACTCTCTTTAAATAAAAGGTGTCTGTTTATCAGCTGTACTTTTCTGTCCTAAGAGTCTACCACGATCACTGAATCTTATTTTGGAGTCGTCTCCCATCCTATATAATAAGTAGACGATCTCTGTCTGTCTGTATGTATGTCTGCCTGTCTGTCCGTCTTTAATACCTCTAAGTCCCTTGAAACTGACTAGAAGTTTTTCAAATTCTGCAGAGCGAATCCTCAAGGTAAAAAACAGTCCAAGTTCGAATTTCAGCTATATCAGATTACGCAATCATTACCTTTTGCCCTAAAAACTCATTCTTAAATTACTTTTACTCTATGAAAAGTTTTGTAATAATGCATAGAGAATATTGCATAGAGATATGAAGGTAATGGAATATCAGTTTTGTTTGCTTTAAATATCTCGCTTTAATATTGAGTTAATTTCCAAGTGGGGCCACAGTGGCTCAGTGGATAGAGCGATTCCAAGTAGGGCCTTAGTGGCTCAGTGGATACAACTATTTTAAGTGCTGCCGCAGTGGCTTAGTGGATAGAACTATATCAAGTGGGGCCACAGTGGCCAAGTGGATAGAGAAATATTAAATGGGCCAGCAGTCGGTTCAATGTTGAGTTAATTTCGTATCATTTTATTATAACCTACATATATCAGTGCAATATTTTTTTCAGTCTTTATTTGTTAACCAAATTTTATAACATGGTAACTGTTCCAGCCCCGTGACAATAGAAAAAGCGAGAACATATAATTTAAAATAAACACGCATAGCTTCTTTAATTAATTTGACTATAGCGCAATCTGGTTAGTTATAACAATTTATAATATCTATAAAAATGAAGTCTACCATCAAAATAAAAATAACTACGCTTATGGAAGGTCTTAAAAATCAAATGAAAGGATTCAATAATCAAGCCAAACAACGCTCCCGGTCGGAACGAAATTGAAGTATGTTACCACAACAAGAATATTGAAAAACAATCTTACTGAAAAAGTGTTAGTAAATATTGTGCCAGAACTAGAAATAATAAGAAAATAAACCCCATAAATATATCAGTTGAAGTACAGATGAGATGGACTGGAGCGACTGCAGAGTGAACACAAGGGAGGAACAGGAAGCACCCCGAAAATACCAATCGACACAAATGTTTCCGCCTGAGAAACTGCTGTCCCGTCGAGCCTGGGATCGAACAAGATATCCGGAAGAAGACACAGTAATGAGTACCAGCTGTGCCTATATAGGGTATTTTAACTCTACGTTATAATCACAAAGTCATGTGAAATTTTTTGAAAATGCATGTTACAGTACTTCATTTCGTAAACATCGGCTATTTTCTACACGGGCTTATTAGGACGTAACGTATCATTTGAGCGCGGCCACGACTGCCGGATGCAGGCCGCTGGGACGCCCCTCCAGGGAAGGACTGTGGGTCGCATGACGGACCAGCTGAGCTGGAGGCGAAGCAGGTGCAAACACCTGCAATCAAGCCCTAATCAATGGAGCGAGCTCTCGGATGTCGCCGCGTCGCCTGCACTTCACTTCGGAGTCCGAGGCAGTCCACACGCGCAACTACTGCTTCAACAGGGGCCAAGCCCCATCCTACCCTCTCAGCTAACCGATTTGATCCGCACTTCCTGTCTAATTAAAGCGCTGGCTCCGGAAAATGCCCGATCATATCTGTTTCCTTGATGCGGGTAAAAACTGGTTAAAGAATTCATTACCCCCTTCCCCTCCCCCTCAGCAGACTACCTGCAGGGCTCTGTGGAGCAGTGCCTGAGGGCGGGAGCCAGAGTGAGGCGTACTGACACTTGGCAACACTGTACCGGACATGCTGGCAGACTGAGACGGCGAGCAGGTCGTGTGACGTACCGCAGTTATGGTGCTGCTACCATAATTTCCACGTACTCCAATTGTAGTTATAGGCTGTTCACGGTAAAGTGAGCACTTTTTAAGGGCCTTCTAAATTTTTCCTTTCATCCTATTTCCATCTTCTTATTGCTTTTTAATATAAACATTGTTTTGTGAAAAATAAACACAGTGTATACATTTCACCACCCTCAAAATTTAATACCTGATGCTGCAATAAGATATATTTATAATTGTTTAAAGCCTGCTGGGAGGGATTTAAAAACTGCTCACTTTACCGTGAACACCCTATACCACAACATATTTTCGGTTAAGGACATTGGATAAAAATCACTGCTCCGGACATTGACATCGCCCCACCCACTTTCCTTATGCGAAAGATTGTTAAACCAGCACAGGCTAATAGAAGATAGCATAAATGAGTAGTGATCAGAATTTCATGGAAAGAGCGCTGTAAAAAAAAATCCTTCATTTTACGGAAAATTGCCGGTAAAAATTTATCCAGAGGTGACTGTAAACTCTCCGTAAAATTACGGCACATTGATATTCAAAAACGGACTTTCCGTTAACTTCACGGAACATCTCCGTTAATTCACTAGTTAGTTTTTGTACTTCTAGTTTAAATAATTTTTAATTTCTATTTTATTAAAATTTTCATTATGTGGGTGTTCTATTTTGTATAAAAAAAGTATATTTAAAAAAGTTAAAATTTTTTATGCTTAAGCAAGATTTGAACCAGAGTCAAAATGTTGCAAGTTCTCGGCCCTAACCACTTACTTCCAATGCTCACATGGTGAATCTGGTATGACTTTTGAATTTGTATAATAGTCACATAAGCAACTTTTTTGGTTTCTGTTAAAGTTAGTGTATTTTAAGTGTTGCTAAGTGTTACATACGTCTGTTGCTACTTTTTAATGTTTGAAAGAACAGATCTTAGTGACATGGATAACCTTAACTGCCGCAGAAACAATAATTTTCTGGTTACGGTGGAGAAGAATGTTTCGTGTAAACTCGGCATTGTTCGTGCCCGAAACCCGAAGTTACAGGACATACGGAAGTTTTCCGTATTTCGTATTTACGCACTTAACTCCGTTTTTCGCCATTGCGGATTTTGTCCCCGTATATTTACAGTGTATTTTCGTAAAAATTTCCGTAAATATACGGAAAATGTTAACAGTGAGAGATTATTGTTTAACATCTGCCAAGCACGCGCGCAATATTAGGTAGAGAGTCATCTCGCGGCTATACAGACAGCAATACGACGAGGCACGTATATCAGCCAGTGTTTGGGCAGGTGGTTCACGGGGGTGCGAAAGTCGCCTCATATCCTTCACGTGATCAATACGGGGCCGATCCGGGGAGCTGGCAGGCCAAGGAATGGTGTCCACATCTTATAGAGGTTGTCGGGTGATGCGAGCAAAACGGGAACGCGCACTGTCTTGCAGCGTGATATCGTTGGTACGGTGCGATAAATGACAGGAAATGGAGCCGCATAACCTCGCCGACATGTCGCTGTGCGGCCTTCGAGCCATAACAACCGCGAGACGTGATCAGGAGCCATAGCTGGCGACACTCCGTTCCAATAACACCTGGTTCACGGATTAGTGCAGGATAGTTGCGTTACTAACTGCGGCTTCGAACACTGCCGCCACCATAATCAGCGAAAAGATTGGAGAGAGACTCGTCGGAGAAAACAATGCGTCGGCATTTCTCTGTCCGATACTGATGTTCCTGGCGCCATCGACGGCGTGCCGCACGATGAAGAGAGTTCGAAGGCACACGGTGCTTCGGACTCTGTACCTGCAGGCAATCCTCGTTCAAACGTTGAAGAATGGTTCTTGTTGAGACCGGCAAACTCAGTGCAGGCCCCGCAGACTGCTGGTTCTCTCTGGATGTTGTACCGCGTCCTGCTACACGCACGTCGGCGAACACGACGATCTTCCCTATCTGCACTGCACCCGGCAGAACCAGTTCCCACCCTCCATGACGTACGACGTGTACGTTTCTACGCCTGTACGCATCGTGTCGCAGTGGCCGAGATGGATGGCTGTACGACGAGCCGACGATCCCGCTTCGTACAGTCCGACCGCAAGACCGCGTACAAATGGGCCTGTGTGGTGATGATATTCGCTAGCACGATACCGTGTCACGCTGGTATGCCTGTTGTGCGGCCCTTCTGAGCAATGGATTCTGCTCACGTGCACCTCCTGTATCATGCGTTGCAGCGACGCTTCTAAGGCGTCACTACAACATTTGCATTGCGCAATTTTTACTGTACGTGGTACGTGGTCTGGTTTTTACTGCAAATGGGTCCACCCTTATGGGTGTAACGATTTCCATGTGCAGCATTGTACAGTATTTTTACCAAACTAAAAAGTGAACATTATAGCAATTCTTCACCTGTATTTTCACTGTGTGTTTATAAATGCTGTTCACGATAAAGTGAGCGCTTTTAAAATCAACCTTAGAAAAAAGCCACTGCCCCTGCCCACTTACATTTTAACGGGCGCATGGCGTGGCATGTGCCCAGTAAAGTTGGTAACGATGGAGGGAAAGAAGTTCCATATCTTAACGTCGAATAGAAAGTGTTAGGTAACCATATCTAATAACTTATTTATTTGGCTTTAAGTTGGTTTAATGCATCGACGTGTAAAAATTAGCACGTTTAAAAAATGTTCACTTTTCTAATAATTTCACAGTTCGACTTGATCGACACATGAATAAAGTGATGAGGCTCTAGCAATGTTAATTTTAGATAATACGAAGACTACACAACGTGCATACAAGTAGATCTTAAACAAGGCTTTCAAAAGTGCTCATTTTACCGTGAGTAGCTTATACATGCAAACATCCCAGGCCTCAGATACAACATATGTGGTAATACTGCATTACGCAGTAATAAAAAATGAGACATTCTTGACTCTAATGTGAACACAGCAATGAAGTTACAAAAAAATCTGACATAGTAAAGTTTGATTAACTGGCTCAATTAATCTTCTATGCGAATCGTTCTTTAGCGCCCTCGCAATGCCAGGCCTCAGAAACGCAAAGTGAGTTCTGGTGGTTGGCAGTCTTCAAATGCCCATCTACAATTGGCCGTAATTGTGGACGTGGATGTGTTCGAATGCCAATGTTAAGTAATGTCACATTGACTTAGTCTAAACTTTGCCTTCAAAACAGAGCTTTCTCAAGCCACCACTTGAACACAGTAGACCAAAATAAAGAAAATTTTTCGTTGAACTTGTTTCGTAAACAAGCGCTTATTTTGAATCGATTAACGTGTTATAAGAATCATAATTTCAACATTATTATAAACTGAGTTTTAGTGCAAAGCCCGATGTTGATATAGTTTTTGGCCTGATTTTATTTTATATTCCATTTAATTAAATAATTAACGTAATGTATTAATTACTACTAACGTGTACGTTGAATAAAAATTTGTATTTTAGCTCATTGACGTCCGATTTCAATCATCACCTTACGAAATTTGCTATTTTCGAGCAAAAAAAAGTGTAACTTGAAACTTTTTTTCCTATCAACTAAGGAGAAAGCGCGGGACAAAATTTCAAATTCGGCGAATGCTTGTCTTAGGACACAGATTTTCTCAGGACCCGCATACACCAGGAGAGGTAATAACGTACTTTGAGATATTTGTACACTTTCCCTAACATAGTTTTAATGAAACTATAATATACTTTATCTATTTAGTCAAAGTATTTTATTCGTATGGATATTGTTGACAATTACAACGTAAACAAACCTGTTCATCACTGTTAAGCATGTGACTTCGATAGTTGTATTAAAGGCTGTCCACGATAAAGTGAGCACTTTTGAAATCAACATTAGCGAAAGTCACTGCTCCTACCTGCATATATTTTAACGGGCGCTCTGAGTGACATGCGCCCAGTAAAGTTGGTAGGCCTAACGATGGATAGGAAAGTAGTTCCTTATCTTAACGTCGAATAAAACGTGTTAGGTCACTATCTTTTTCTGAAAACTTTAATTATTTCTTTCGCTATCTGTTTCTTTCATGCACAGAAGTGTAAAAATGAGCAGATTTGTAAAATATTTACTTTTCTAAAAATTTCACAGTTTTACTTGACCGACGCATGAATAAAGTGATAAGGCCCGTGGCAATGTTAATATTACATAAGGCGGAATAATACACTACGTGCATACAAGTAGATCATAAGCAGGAGTTTCAAAAGTGCTCATTTTACTTTGAATAGCCTATAGTGACGGGTGAATCAACGTTAGCGACATTCGTAGAAAGACGAACATCGTCTAGCTCATTTTTAGTCTACAGTATGCGTACACCGACCAACGTGTTCTTGTCCTAGCATTCAGCTTCCGATAGCGCAATTGCAGACGGGCCCTAACAATCACTACGGTGTGTTGTACGAGTGCAAGCCGCTGATAACCCTCAGAGGTACACCGTAACTTCGGGACCCGGCGCCATATTTACCGCACGCACGTGCGGATGACGTGCGTGCAGGTTGGAGCGAGACAGACTACCCGGCCGAGTGAGTATCTTGTTGTTTCAGTCGACTACTGTAAATTACAGGTTCGGCGGAAATTACACGGGGCCTTTGCTTCTTTTTCATCTCTCTCGGCCTATTTTTTTACGCACTCGTCTTCTGGCCGTCTATCGTCACCGCCCGCAGTACCCAAGCCTTCGGGGACACACGACAGTACAGATGTCCAGCTGCATTTTGTAGCGTGAGGATACGCTGGTTTAAAGGCTGTTCACGATAAAGTGAGCACTTTTGAAATTAGCCTTAGAAAAATGTTACTGTTCCTAACTGTATATATTTCAACGGGCGAACTGAGTTACATGCGCCCATTAAAGTTGGTAACGATGAATGAAAAGTAGCTCCATATCTTAACGTCGAACAATAAGTGTCACGTAACAATTTGTGATAACTTAAATTATTCCTTTCACCTTTTTATTTTAGTATATAGAAGTATAAAAATTAGGATATTTGCTAAATATTTACTTTTGTAATAATTTCGAATTTCCAGTTGACAACTGCATGAATAAAGTGATGAGGCCCATGATAACGTTAATTTTACATGAGGCGGAAAAAGACACAACGTGCATACAAGTAAATACTAAGCAGGGCTTTCAAAAGTGCTCATTTTATAGTGAACAGCCTTTACTTACGCGCCCGTGCAGTCCGGAGAAAATGTCGTGGAGGAAAATAGTCGCAGCAGCACTTTCTGCATTATATAAATTGTAAGATGGGGCCGTGGTGGTGTAGTCTCGCCTTTCACCTAGGTGAACGGGCTCGATTCCGGCGGGCCGGCTGGTCGGTGGGACTTTTCGGGGATCTCCCGTTTCCCCTGTCCTTTCATTTCGGTGCTGTTCCACACTCACCTCGCTTCACCCTCATCGCTTCACTCAGTCAAGTGTAAACTAAAGATGAAATATAGGCTGTTCACGGTAAAGTAAGCAATTTTGAGACCCTAGTTATTTTTTACTTTCAGTCATTTCTTATCCTTCAACCAGATATTTAAATAAATATTGTCATGTAAGTAATAAATAGAGTGTGTATATGTTACCGCACTTGGAAGTTACCGTCTAAAGCTAAAATAAAATATATTTATTGACTACTATTTCAAATGAGAAGGCTTTCAAAAGTGCTCACTTTACCGTGAATAGCCTATAGACTGATTTTCATTTACTGACCCTTCGCCAGCACAACTGTCAAGATCATGTTGCAACGCCCTTCCTAAGGACGTGGCAAGCGGGACTTATACACATCCCTTCAAGAACCAATCCACAAGAGGATAAGAAAAAGATCAAATCTATTTAAAGATTTTTGGTTAAAAGCACAGACAAACACATCACTTCCTTGGCATAATATGTACGATTTGTTTGTGTAAATGTTTCAAAGTTTACACAGGATTATGGAAAATATTCATAATTTATTATTTATCTATATTCCCAGTCCTCCAAAAAAATTTGACACTGATTAAATATCAAATGGGCTCAGATATTTTTACAATGGTACCATTTTCAAATATAAAATACAAATGCACATTTAAAACTGTGCTAGAATTCCACATACAAGAGGTGCTTGAAACAATTTCAAGTTAAATATTATATATCTCTTGTATCACTTAACACAAATCCATGTGACTACTGTACTCCTACTCCAGGTTTAAGAGTATTATCATAAAATATTAAATATAAAAAAATGCCTGGGTGATATGTCGCTTTCAGAACAAATAGAAAAAACATGCTCTCAACTAATCTTAAAAGCCCACACGGCTATATTTTCATGTTTAGAATTTTCTTAATAATTTTCTTAATACTTAAACATCTTTCTTTTTAATACTGGCTAGATACAAAGTCTAAAATTGGAGTATTTCCTGACTCCTAATGTAAGCGTAGGCACTACTCTATTAGTACTGTACTCACAATACTGACATTGACAATGGAGTCAATATTTTAGTAAAGTCCAACAAAGACACAAATGACTCTGATTTTCCCATTTTATTACACTTTAAGAATTTTCGGCTTTTTATAAAAACATGAATGATTATTTTTATTCACTCGATAGTTCATACAGAAATTTTCTGTCTTGGAATACGGAAATTCCTAAGTTTTATCTACCTGCCATGACGCAAAAGTCGTCATCCTGACAATTGCCAGACGGGCCAGAAATATTATTTCTGTTACATTTTTTTTGTACTTAACTGTGAACTGAACGTCCAGGAGTGCTGGTCTCTGCCTACACGACCAAACTCCTGACGTTATATACAAAACGTTTACCCCTCCCAGGAAGGGAGCAACTAGAGTCCTGCCAATCAGAGCCCAAGAAATTCTCGGAAAGCTTCTATACAATTCCAAATTATTAGGGAACAGCCACTTCCGGCGCCCCAGTTCCAAATCACGTGGTTAACCATCCGGCCACGCAACCGCCGCGACTGCAGCGCGGTCTGGTGCGGACGGATCAAACTATCCCCTACCCTCAGCGGCCAGACTACCTCGGGTGCGCGCCGCAGCTGGAAGCTATGTCTGATAGCTGGGCGACACCTTGCTGTAGCACGTACGTAGGCCTGCTGGGGAAGACTTTTCGTCGCAGACCATCACGTGCGTGTCTAATTTGAGTAAGTAAAGTCACCAAGTAGGTTATTTGAATAATTGTGGGTAGATAGCAACACACATATCTTTCATGAAAAAAGTTCGTTTTATGCAGGCTATAGGTCCCGCGCTGCACATATTGTCTTCCCTCGTCGCGCCGGTGTCGAAGCGGGTTGCCATAACGGGAGTGGAGGAACGTAGTTTTATAAGGCGTGTGCCTCCACGTCACAGAGAAGATAATTTGGCGTGGGAGTTTTGACGTGACTTTATCCGTCCTTTGATTGGCTGTGCGGTGCTCTGGGAACGGGCCTCGTTATCTTAATAGCTACTGCGCATTGCAAACGGCTCTTATTGGCTAAGCTGCCGCCTGGCAGGTAGGTTTGCAGATGCTGATTGGCGGACCGTGTTCCCGACATGATTCTCTCTCCAGCGACGTCCTTTTACTGAGCTGAATTTCGCAGAATTAACGGATGTTTCACCTTCGTATTCTTAAGTCTTCTCTCTGGTCACATGGTGGACAGTTATAAAAGTGTTGGTTCAGGTTTGGTTATGAAACAGACTCACCATTTTAAACGAATATGAGAAACAAGGAATACTCTGACTTTCTTGATAGCATTCCAATTTCACCTGAACTGTGTCACTGGAAGTGTACTGACGATCCAAAACAATTTACTCGCATAGAAAGTGTTGTAACCTCAAATGTTATCCACGTAGGTTTTGAAATCGCTTTTGGTAAAAAGAAAACCATTCCAACGTTGGAACACAGAAAGATGTTACTGTGCAGCTGGCATGTGCACTCTACGCCACACTCCCTTTATGACATGGAAGTGCAATCACGACTATTCACCTAACCCACGTGCGAATATAATTTTGGCCTCGAAAAGTAGGAACGGTACTCAACATGACTTTGCCGACCTCTGACGTTCACACGCGTGTTCGGTCATAGTACTGAAAAGATGTCGCTTTGAACTGCTGAATCCACTACTGATCTGTGCATCGATATTTCTGTTAGGTGCAACTAAACCCTAGAATTTCTTTTTGGTAGACCTATATAGGCCCATAGAATAAATAAAATATTTTTTTCAGGAGCCTCATCAGAAAATATCATTCCGGAACTACAAAATGGTATGGAGCTAATTATTTGTAATTTATACAGAGAAGTCCTAAATGTAAGGAGAATTTCTGCATGTTAGATGTGAAAGTATCTGCAGTATTTTCATTTGGAAGAAAAATTATTTTTATAAGTCATTTACATGTGTTCTATACAACACCAAACACGTTGTATGAAATGAAAGTGGAGAAATGTTGTAAAAAAGCAACAGCAATGAATGTAATTTAGACATTAGCAAAAAGTAAAATGCTTAAATTAAAATAATGTTGTTATAGCACAGTTAAAGTAATTTTCAGCGTTGCCACCACGTTCTTACCACAAGACGGCTAAGAGCTGCTCACAGAGCTCACAGTGTGATATCTCATCCGACCAACTCGGTAAAGGCTGTTCACAATGAAGTGAGCACTTTTGAAATGAACATTTGAAAAAAGTCACTACCCCTACCTGCATATATTTTAACGGGCGCACTGAGTGACACGCGCCCATTAAAGTTGGGAACGATGGAGGGTAAAGTAGTTCCATGTTTAACGTCCCATATTTAACCATTTGTGATAACTTAAATTATTTCTGTCACTTTCTGTTTTTCTATGAGTCTAAGTGTAAAAACTAGCATATTTTCAAAATACTTACTTTTCTAATAATTTTACAGTTTCACTTGACCGACGCATGAAGAAAGCAATGAGGCCAATGGCAATGATAATTTTACACAAGGCGGAAGAACAGACAATGTGCATACAAATAGAGCTTAAGCAGGCTTTTCCAAAGTGCTCATTTTACCGTGAAAGCCTATACATAGCTGTACAAACTCCGCTCTGTCAGTGTCCGTCTGCTTTAGTAAGGTCAGTGCTACACAGCAGAAGGGAAATCCGTCGCTATATATATATATATATATATATATATATATATATATATATATATATATATATATATATATATATATATATATATATAGGGGAGTCTGGCAAAAATGCAGCCTGCAGCAGGGGGCCATCTTGGATGACGTCGTGTGGAACTTCTTGCTCTATCATTCCTGTTGGGCGGCGGCCATCTTGTAAGTCAGTGCCTTGGTGGCCATCTTGCCAGCCAGTACACTGTCTCTTCCTGCTCTTGCAGTCGTCTCCGACGGCGTCCATCTTGGTTTTCACTTCCCGTTCCGGCATTCCATAATCGAGGGTTTCCTCAGGGTCCTCCCAAGTTTTCTTTCTTTTACATTCTACCTTTTTTCTCTTCCTCTCGTTCTCTACCTTCCTTCGTTTTCTCTTTCATTCCTGGGGGGGGGGGGTTTATCTCCTTCCATCTCGTTTGTCGTCTGCTGGTGTCGGCCATCTTGTTTTGTAGTCGTCTGCTGGTGGCGACCATCGTCTGCTTGAGGCGGCCATCTTGTTTACCGTCCATCTTTGATTCCCACATCGGCCGCTAGAGTGTGTGCTTGTGGGAATCTTTGATTCTCGCCTCCAGAGCGAGGTTCCACTGGTGGCAGTTAGGAGCGCTGGCGGCCATCTTGTGTTCGCTCATTTATTTTAAGTGTGAACTCAAAAAATGCTGGAGTTGTGCGTTTCGTTCCGGTGACCCTTGGGTCACCAGCCCGGTGTGCTAACCATAAGACCACCATCGCACGTGGACGGATAGGAGTTGAAATAAGGCAGTACGGGAGAGTGCGCACTCGCCGGACAGACTTGTAATGGCGGAATAACTATTATCATTACACGTAAACCAACAAACCTACATGCACACACACGTTCACAATGCACTAAACTTCTTATACATACAAAAATATTGATATGTGATTAATTATATATATATATATATATAGTAATCAATTAATTTGTTTCGCGGCCTCTATAGTACACAAAAAATTTATTTAATTCACTAGATCTAGTAGTAGGATAAATTATACTTACCTGGCTTCTCTCTCACACTTACCGTCTACTTGGCATAACCATGCGGACGGCTCCCGAACTTAAGACCGGGGCAATACACTACACTCGCGTCGCCACCACTACTGATTACTCTTTTTTTCTCCTTATATGCAAACAGGGGGGGGGGGGACATCAGTGGTAATGAAAGTGTAGTGTGCAGGTGGTTTACGAAGCAGAAAAAGGAAAACTTCCCACATAAAGAACAAAAAAACAAAGCGGACATTTGAACGCATAGAAAAGGTGAGACAGCCAAAGATCATGAAAATAGAATAGTTAGAGAAGAGAAAAGAGGGGGATAGCGCTGTAACGAGAAGAAATACACGTACGATACGAACACATAGACGAATACAGTGCAGGTATGATACAAATACCATTTCACATCCATAACCCCGCTAGGATAAGCATTGAGCCCCCCAGGAATTGGCTCTCCCAGGTCGGAGGCTCAACATAGATGCCAAATCCTATGCGTGTGTAAAATCATTGAGATGTATGAGTGGAATGACATACATGATGAATATGTATGTGACATAGTACATGTATCATAACAGTAACGTCTAACGATAGTGCGTCAGCGTCAATAAACATCTCTTACAGGTGCTACAGAATGAGGGTTTTTTCTACGCGTGGGCGATCTCGTCGTCCAGCCATTATCACGTGGCGCTGGTGAATCTAATGAATATGGCTTTATGGATGTCGAGAATGCGTTTCGTAGCGTAATGAAAACCTACGTCGCCAAAAAACACTTCGAGCCAGGCCATCGATATTTGTAATTACCTCGTGAGGATGAAGGCTAACATAGTACCTAGGTCAGCAGGAAATCGTGGTTCAAGGCACAATTGAATATATATTATTCGAATGTGTAATAACATAGATGTTAAGTATGTATGTGAAATAGCAGTAACACGTCTACTGATAACGTGTCACCGACAACAGCAACTCTTATGTGTGCTACAGAATGGTAGTTTTTCTGCGTTAGCAGTCAGTCACCATATGTGGTATCAGTCAGTCACCATATTTTACTATGAATTATTGTATAAACAGGTTTGAACGATTGTAGAAGCCAGTATGAACGATTGTAGAAACAAGTTTGATAGATTGTAGAAACATGTATAAACGATTGTAGAAACAAGTATGATTGTATAAAAAAGTACGATTGATGGTAGAAACAGGTGTAAATGACTGTAGAAACGAATATTAATGTAGAAACAGGTATTAACGAATGTAGAAACACATATGAACGATTGTAGAAACAAGTATGACTGTATAAACAAGTATGATAGATTGTAGAAACAGCTATTAACGATTATAGAAAAAAGTATGAACAATTGTAGAAACACTCCCCTAGTTACACATTGTACCCCTCACCTCTTACCGCCCAGCAAGCTACCGAAGTAGACTTCCCTGGAACAGTCGTCTGGATCATTGGAGAGTGAGAGCTCAAGGAATGTAGAAACTAAGGACTGTGTCCTAGCCATCAAATACGAACGATTGTACAAAAATGTATAAATGATTTTAAAAACAATTAGTATAAATTGTAAAAACAACCATAAATGCTAAAAAACAGGTGTAGTTGTAGAAACAGGTATGATTAATTGCAGAAACAAGTATGATTGTTTGTAGAAACAACATATACCGATGGGAAAACAAGGTGATTGACTGGCATGTGCTTACTATAGCGCGGGCTAGCAGAAAAACACACACACACACACACGCACATACATTCGTTGTGGGAGAGGGGATTTAAAGCGCTTCTGCTTCGACAATCCCGGGGTGAGGAACTGCATTTACTCCGCATCCCGACTCGGTTGCTCTCCCGGGGGCAGACACGTATATAATGATACATGCCTGCACCAGTGTGTGCATGTGTGTGTGTATACATGCATTACTAGCGGTAGCCATATGGAACTATATGTATGTAATCGACTTGGATTTTTTTTGCTCTTATCAGACATCTAAAACAGAGCTAACTTATTATGAATGATTGCAGAAACAACATAACTAACTTATCTTGATGGAAAAAAAAAAATCAAGTCTGAATGTAGAAACAGGTAACTGACTGGCATGTGCTTACTGGAATGTGAGTTGGGGCTATCGGACAACACGCACATACATTCGTTGTGGGAGAGGAGATTGGAAGCGCTTCATGCTTCGACAATCCCGGGGCGAGGAACTGCCTCCTGCCTTGCATCCCGACCCGGTTGTCTTCCCGGGGACAGACACATATATAATGATACATGCCTGCCCCAGTGGTGTGTGCGATAGCCATAATTTAATCATTAAAACGGTAAGGTACAGTATGAATTCCATCGTCCAGTACGCGTCTCTTATCGTCCTTCCATGTCAGTGCTAACTCATTGGTGCATTCACTGTATAGGACATGTTGATGGGAGCGGATGGTGTGTACATTAATGCGCATCGTACACTGTTGCTGCAGGACACGCTTATAATCGCCAATGAGTATTTTGTTTTTAACTACGCATTTTTGCACTCCCTTGGCCCTCTTAACCACTTTACCCGCACATTTATAACTATATAGTTTCGCACGGAGCACAACAAATTCAGTCAAAATAGTTCCCCCGCACTCATCCTTAAACTTCCCCAACACTTTGGCATTGGTTGGGGAGTAGCAGGGATGATAGGCGGGGCAGCAGGACGTGTCGAACTCGGAACTGAACACAGGATCGGTCGCTAGGTCCCTGTAAAAATCCTCCGTGCGAAAAGGATAGATTAAGCTATCGGTATCTGTATATATTAGAGTGCAGCGATCACCATATCGCTGTCTCACAACATCATAATGGAATCGATACATTAGAGTTTTGGACAGGTCGAGGACAGAGAACCCTGCATATATGGATTTATCGAATAAAATAGATTCCTTTTCAAGGTGTACCAGGGTAAGTTTCTCGTGGTAAATAGTTCTCTCCATATATACTGGTTTCATCACGAGTTTCCTAAGCCTCTGCTCGCTACACATCAGCTCCATGCTTTGACGCTTCCTTTTATTCTCCATTAGCTTTCCAAACACAGAGTTGTTGGCAAGCTTGAAGAAATCGCGTTCGAAATCGTTGCTGGCGGCCTTTCGCTTTTCAGTATTGAGATCGATATATGACTTTAAAACAAGGGTGACTGCTCGAATGTAAGGACTCGGTGAATGTTCGTTATCTGGAGTCCGTGAAATGTTGCCTGTTTCAATGTTGTATAATGAATTACGTAATGCTTCTTATTCTCGAGCGTTGTAATAAGCTTCTTCTGCTTTGAGCATGGGGGACACTGGTTCAGGTAAGGGCATTACATCGATGTTTGTTTCACTCCACCTGAAATTACAACGTGGCAATGGCTGGCTCATCGCCCATCCGTATAGGTTGTTCGCATCCATGTATTGCAAGTATGTATTAGGCTTGCCTGTATCATGATCCCCCTCCATGTACCTGTTGTTGGCGACACGGTGCCGCAGCATACACTGTGAAACACCTCCTCTGATGGCCGACTCAAGGAATAGGTACATATTATAGTCCCCCAGCAGCTCGAGTTCTACCTTTGTCATTCGTAGCATGGCGTCGAATTAGAACCCTGGTAGGCTTACGTAGCAAGCGCACTCGAGATGGTACGTTTCTAAACAGAGGTGCGGGAAATTCTCAAATATGTCTCCCAAAAGTAGGACGTCGACCATTAAATATATGCGGCTATACGCATCAAGTGTCTCGCAACTGAATTCGTCCCATACTACTTGTGCATGTGCATAGTCCTCGCTGGAAATTGAGCTGTTGGTGGGGTGGTTATAAAACGGTTGTTGCAATGGCAGTTGTGTCTCTTTCAACGTATCGAGACTGGATACATAATCGTATGGGAATACTCCCTTATGCACCACCAGCGGGAACTGTTCTGGGATGAAAAATTGCCTCATACTAGTGAACTTGTCTTCTGGCAGATTTTGCGCCAGTGAGACAAGACTAGCGGCCATAAAGCGATATGTGTCCACAAACTGAACTGCAAAGCGGTCACCTAGCTGTTTCGAAAATGTAATCTTTTTTCCTCGCTATGTGGGATGATGAAAATATCCTGCGTATCGTGAGCCAGTTATTTAAGGATTTAATGTTCGTCATAGGTTAGCTTATGGAAAAATACTACCATCTTCTTCGGGCGGCGGCGCAGAATATTGCATTGGTTACATGATGCACCAATGCACCGTCCCGTAAAATGGTTGTGTCTAACTTTATAATTCGACTCAGAAAATGTGCTATTACAATAAATACAGTCTCTCGCCGGTAGCACATTGCTTGCTGGATTGGTGTTAGTGGATTCATAGGCGTGGTCGTCTCGTAAATAGTCTTTACCTTTTTGCCTATGTCCATTATCGCCTCGGTAAAGTGCTTACCTGCGTCTTCCCCTACATACATCTCCGGCCTGGTCGGCAGCGAGGTAGTGAGGTATGCTGGCACCAGGTCATTATCTACATGTACATACAGGCAGTATCTGTATGCTTCATGTTCCTGGTATGCATAAGTGTATGCATGGTCGAGGTTTGGAGCACAGGTAGCAATGGGTTTTAATAAAGCCTCGAAATCTACATATACTACGATGGGTAACTTGTCCGCATTGTGGTAGTTCTTGAATTTCGTGATGCTAGGACTCCCATCTGGCGAGGTCTTGGGCATTTCCACTCGGGCTGCAGCATGTGTGTTACAATATTGTGTGTGCTGCTCGAGACTCTGCAGACCCGTCAGCCCCGATACTCTCGGTTGATCGCCATAGTGCGTGGAGTAGCGCATGCAGATATCTATACTTTCATTATGTGCAGTAACTTGGAAGCGAACGAGTCGGCACAAGTCTGTTACATATGTATAGTGACTGTTTGTGTCATCGGACACGCTTGGTCTTTTCTTCCTTGGCGACACACACAGGTATTATTTTCAGCTCATCATCCAGAGCATATACGTTAACGGACGTACCGGGATTGCGCCTTTCAGAAGCCTCAATCTGTTTCACGGGGGTTGGGAAGGTGAAACCATCAAAATTAAATTTTCCTTCCAGGTCATGGTAGCGACGGTTTACACGCTGGGGGTTCTCACCTTCCACAAACCTTGCGAGAATGGCCCACTTGAAACATTCCGTATCATTATTCTTAGGGTTGATGACTGACTTCTTCACCTTGGTGGATGCGGGCAAATCAGTCCAAGACGACGGTCTCAACGGATACAGCTTGCTAATACGCAGCTGGAGTCCGTTGACTGCGTTAAGCGTCCATCCACTTCCCTTCCCTAGTACTCATCCGCTTCCTGGCAGATCTTTCTTATTGCCGAGGCAACAGCTTCTTTCACATCGGAAGGATTAAATAATGACACGTTCCTCGACTTAAATGCTCTCAGATCCGTTTCTTCATCATGAGGCTCGGGCTTCCCGTACAAACAATCGAGCCAAAGATTAAACTTGATGCTGCCATGGTCATCAACCTCTGTTGTCAGATGGTTGACAAGGTTTTGCCGCATGGAGTCCAAGTAAGTGCAAATATCTTTGGCTAATGCGTCTGTATTCACGGCAACATATGTACGTAAGTTGCCCCTGAACACTGTTGCCGCTTCAACAAACCCATTACCTTTAGCGACTCCGGCGCCTGCAACTAACCGCGGGCGACCAGCAGGCTGTGAGCGGGCCTGTGGAGCGGAGGACGGCCCTGGCTGGCAATGGTGCTGGAGCTTAGGGCCGGTGGGGGGACAGAAGGGGCAGTTGCCCCTCCCCCACTCGTTTTGAAGGGGGGGCAAAGCATGTGTTTTGCCCCTCCATTTTTTGTGTACTCAAATTTCGAAAAATTAACCCCGTAACGTTCCTTCGATTCTACGCCTTCATTACATCATAAAACACCAAGCAGCCATGCAAGTTTTTATTTTAGTATGTTGGCTCTCACAACAATGTGCGCTGCCGATAGAATAGTCCAGTCGTCGAATGCGAGGAAGGGAGCGAGATGGCGGTTGACTCGACACAAGTCGCGAGCATTGCCGTGACTAATCCCCTCCCCTTTTCGCACGCCGTCACATTGGCGTCTGCGAATGATCTATATCCCGTGTATCACGTGATTCGTAACTCCCCTCCTGTGTAGAAATACTATTCTTTCAGCAGGTGTGAACAACAGCAGTTCGTTTGTCTGTGGCCGCCCGGCCTTCACTCCTCTTCTGTTTGTAGTCGATGCAGACGTACAGTGTAGTGTAAGTATACAATGAGTAATATATAGTGCAGAACGAGAGTGCGATCACTTTTATTTTATTACTGTCCAGTTTCTAACCTCCGCCAGTCGAAGACTTATCTGCGGGCCACCACGAAGCAGAAACGTCTAACGCATGTGATGCTACTTCATGACCACAAAAAGAGAACTAGTGTACTAAATCTTAATGATATGAGAGAATTTATTTCCCGCAATGACGAAAGAAAGGCATTATTTGGGAAAGTAGTGTAGTAAATATTCATTGTATTTATTGAACACTTGTCATATGTCTTTATATTGATGCCATATGATGTTTTAAGTAAACATGTCTCTGTTATATATATATATATATATATATATATATATATATATATATATATATAGTAGTTGAGAAAAAAAAAGTATTAGTTTCTTGACCCCCCCAACTCCGGCGCGCCTGCTGGCTGGGAAACCAGGCGGGCGCGTTTCGCCGGCGGTGGGGTAGCAACACCAGTACACTTGGCACTATGAGCCCGAAGATTGGTGGCCCTTGTAAATTGAATCCCACAGGTCCCACACTCCAGTGATTTTGTAGCGTTGTAGTTCGCCCAACAATTACGCTCATGGCACCTGGCATTCTTAGCTTGGGTGCAACTCTTATTACAAAATTTACAGTGCGTTGAAGCACCCTGCCTGACTGCCCCGACGCATCTCGCTAGGTGAGGGGCGAGATTGTCTGTACGAGTAAACGATGTGCCGCACCTATCACACATGTGCTGCGGCACCTCCCGGTACGGGTTGAGCGTGCAATTACGTTCATGTCGCAGCCCATGTGAACGATCGGTAAACACCCGATTGCAAAATCCACACTGGATTGCCAGTGGTCGCATCACAGGCGTGTTAGAAAGAGAATGTGATAAGGCACAAGACGATGATTGTGACGATGATGATGATGGAGAGATAGAAGGGAAAGATGAAGAAGAAGAACTAGCGGAATCCATCTTGATTGAAGTAATGGAGAAAACACCCAACGATGCTGAAGAACGTCTCAACTGGTTGACGGAACGCGCGGAAGGCAGTTCGACGTCAAGCGGTGACCAGGAGGTAATCTGTGTGTAGGGGAGGTGACAATGTAAACTAGTGATGGGAGACGCAATGCCTAACACATTTACTTAGTATAGGGTAGAGAATGTACAAAAAAAAAAGGTTCTCTCAGAGTCCTCTCTCTCTCTCTCTCTCTCTCTCTCTCCCTCTCCCGAGCGTCATTCCATTACATTGCCATCCCTATGTCGTTATGGAACTGCCGAGCGCGAGTCATGCCACTCCGACATTCGTGCACGCGAAGGCCGTGTACTCTCTCTCTCTCTCTCTCTCTCTCTCTCTCTCTCTCTCTCCCGCACACAAACAAGAATAACATCTGTCATGCTTAATGCTAGTTTGCTTCAAGCTTTATTCTGAAACACTTCCTTATTCCGTTCGCAAAAACGATATTTAGCTATAATTGTTTTTTTAGTTATGACAATAGCCGAACACTACGAATAACGGGAATTATTATTTAAACATCGTTTTGACTTGAAGTACGTGTAAAATAACTGATTTCGATGGCTCTTA